>JACJUM010003259.1:8165390-8255563 GCA_020976665.1 Heortia vitessoides | reverse complement strand
AGGTCAATCCCAGAAAAAAAAAAAAAAAAAATGCTATATGTCTTGCCCTTTGCCACTTTACCTTGTTAGTTCCTGGACTATAAGAGAATATTGTTTTTTTACGAATCATTCTTGATTCAATCACAAGGGACTCCAAGGCTCAATATAACAGTATTTACGTAAAAAGTTAAGGAAAAAATATCTTGGAGATAGAAGCCTTCTAAAATTGCTTTCATGTGTTAAGATCTATTATTTATTTTACATGGACGATTTACAGTTAGATACATATAAATATAAGTGTACTGAAGTTTAACTTATACGGTCTTTAACATTAAGACTGAATTAATTGTGATAGACCAACAGACAGGTAGGCACACGAATATGTATGAACTAGGGTACCGTTTATTTACGGTATACCGAGTAATTGTATCCTACAAAGTGTTAAAAAAGTCCCAACCGGGAAGTCAAATGAGTCATCTGTAAAATTTTATAAAACCCCCTTTTTGCTTTAATGTCATATCAAAATAGTCATGATATTATTTAAATAGTTCTCAAAGTTTTATTACCACATAAAATGGAGGATGTGGAAAGAAGCGTCGTTAATTCCCCGTGTTACCGCTCAATTGGAACTTGTAGCAGGAAGTATGTAAGCATCTCAATTTCGCAACTTTTGTTTATTGCTGTTTTTGTTGGACATTATCGAGGAATCGGATACGGCGATATATCACCGCTGTGCATTGGGAGAAGAAGGTAACCTTAAAGGTTTTATTGGGTGAAAAAAAATCTTTGTTTTGATATTGTCTATAAAATAATTTGCAAGCTACAGGTCAAAGGCGTAATTTTCGTTTCTCTGGACATTAATGTTTCTTATGACGCTTTAATGAATTTCTGGCATAAAACAGTTGTTTACTTTGCGTATCAGCTTGCATTTAAAAAAAAAATGGTTGATACAGTTACAGACTTTGTTTATAACGGTAATTTAAAAAATTATCAAATCATCATTGTTGTCATTATTGATCTTGTGCCCTAAGGATCGTGGGTTCAATAACCATCCGGGGCAATAATTGATATGATAAATATTTGTGTTTAGGTGTTTAATATGTATTTAAGTATATTTCGGTGTCTAGTCTGTTTTCTAATATCCATAACATAAGTGGTTTTACACGATTTGTCTCGCTAAAGTCAATGTATGAGATGTCGTGTAAATTATTATTAGCCTGTCATTAAAGATATTTGGGCTAAGCAGGTCTAACAGTTTCATAAACCTCCCGAAGCACGAAGTTCATGATAATAAACTTTGGCTTTAATACTTACCGTTCAACAATCATTTTAAGAGTTATGAGAGAAACCTATTTTTTCTGTTCTCAAAAAGAACACAAAGTCATCATAAACGTCACCATCATAGCAGCCCGAAAACGATCACTGCTGGTCGCAGACCTCTACAGAAAAGGGTCAATTTTACGCAACGCGCAACGCGGACATATAGAAGCCACTTGCCGGCTTATTGAATAAAATGACTTTCCTAAAACTCTCCCTAACCAACATTTCCATTTATTATTTGCAGTGGGCATAACGGTTCTAAATCCGGTGATAACCAGTCTAACTTAAACAACCTTTTAGAACTCACACAGTATAGTTGATTACAGAACATTATCTTAAAAGTAATTTAACAAAAACTGAAATAATACTATTCCTTTTATATACAAATATAACCATTAATTTAATTTTAATGGTAATATTACCATGCGGACCACATACAATTGATCCTATTTAAAATTACTCGGAGCGGCGTATTTCCAGCATAGGCATATGGTTGTTATTGTGATGACGAGTTTTACGCAACGTATAGCGAAACCCTGAGGTAGACATCTTACAAAGGTCATCTGCCTTTGGTACCTGACTCTCATCTATTTCTACCAGTTTGAAGGGTAAGAGACGTGATATTACTGTGTAATGTGATATAATACTTTAAAGTCACAATATTGGACTATTGGACTATTGATATCCTTGTAATGTTACGAGCGCAGCCTATACGCTGAGGTGACTCTTAATACCACGTGGACTATATGTTTATTTGTCAACCTAGTCTAAAAAAGATCCTACGATTGCGAAGCTTCGCCTGAAAAGCTATTTCTATAAATTGAAGCAGATACTTTAATATTTTCCCGTAAATTAGTAGGAAGGAAAAAATTTACACACCTTCATCATCGTCATCATATCAGTTATAAGACGTCCACTGCTAGACATAGGCATTTAATAGGACCAGTTGTATGCAACCTGTGTATCGCGATCCTGCGGTTTTAGTCAGATCGTCTGTTTATCTTACGGGTGGACGCCTTACGCTGCGCTTGCAGCGCTTCTAAGTGAGCTGCCAACTGCCACTACAATGTATTAATCCGCCGGGCAATATCGGTAACTTTGGTTCTGTTATGAATCTGTTTATTCCTGATTCGACCGCGCAAAGATAATCCAAACATTGCCCTCTCCATAGCTCGTTGAGCTATTTTGAGTTGATTTAGAAATGCAATAAGAGACCACGAGTTGCTGCCATAGGTCATCGCTGGTAACACATAGATCGAAAATTTTTGAAATTAGACACTGAGGTATGTCGAACAAGTAGATGTTTTCCGAACGCTGCCCAGCCGAGTTAGATTCGGCTATTGAACTCTTTCTTGAAGTTGGACTTACCTAATTGGACTATTTGTCCTAGGTATACATACGAGTCAACAACTTTAAGAAACGAGCTCTCAACTTAAACTGGGGTGGGTACAACATGGGCATTGTACATTACTTTAGCCGTCTCCATGTTCATTCTGAGACTCATCTGTTGAGAAACTTGATTGTCTTCGAGCATCATGCTTAAATCTTCCATCACCACAAGCGGCAAATCGATGGTGAGTGATATATTCACTGTTAATGTTGATGTCAAATCCTTGCCATTCCACGAGCTTGAAAGCATTTTGCAAAGTAGCATTGAACAGTTTCAGAGATATGACGTCTCCCTGTCTAACATCCGTGTTGAGAGGAACTCTGCTCCTGTACTCAGACCGACAAAATAGCGTTGTCATATAAATACTTCTACATTTTGATGTCCCGTAAGTCAATATGACACTGCTGAAGAGAATCAAAGCACAGCCGATGTCTAAACCAAATCGAAGGTTTTCTCATAGTTCACAAACAACACGCACAATGGCTTCTTATACTCTCCCGT
Source organism: Heortia vitessoides (assembly GCA_020976665.1). NCBI lineage: Eukaryota > Metazoa > Arthropoda > Insecta > Lepidoptera > Crambidae > Heortia > Heortia vitessoides. The sequence goes on along the minus strand of JACJUM010003259.1, from coordinate 8,252,373 downwards.
CCTTTGTATAACTTGCCGCAGCGTAAATATGTGGTCTATGGTACTGTAGCTATTTAGAAAGCCGGCTTGTTCGGAAGGTTGTATGTCTTTAAACCTGCAATCGAGGTCGTTCGTAATGATCCTAAAAAACAGTTAATGAACATGCCTTTCGAGAGAGGTAGGGCAGTAATTTTTTAACAAGGTGTTGTCATCTTCCTTAAAGAACAACACCACCACACTTCTGTTTCATGCTTCTGGCGTTTCGAGTCGGAGTTTCTGAAGTTCGGAGAGTTTCTGAAATGTATTTGAATGGTGGAATCCAATGAACTTAGAACTCACCGACCGGAGAGCTTCTACGAGCCCGTCGTATACTATCTACGTCGTATAATATCGTCCACCGGTGCAAGGTTTTTCAAGCAATCCAAGCGGTTTGAGAGCTCAAGCTGAAAGCTTTTGGGGTTTTGGATATAGGACTGAGTATTTCGAAGCACAGACTTCATTAGGCGGGACATAACATGTTTAACGTTGATATTCAATGTCCCTCTTATCATCTTGTGATCTCTACCGGTTTGAACCCTGTTGATCACGGAGACATTATTGTTATATTCGTTTAATTTGTCGTTAAAATTAAGTCTATTTGATTTCTCGTAAAACTTTCGGGTCTTATCAAGGTCAATTTTGATTGAGACAGCTTTAAAAAAGAAGTTTATCACTTAGAGTTTCTCCAGAAAGTCAGGAGATTATTAGCACCCCCTCCTCCGTTATTACCTTAACCGCTGTCGTAGTTTGGGATAACGGAGTTTCCGGGGATTGGGGGCCTAGTAATATTGTCAATGTTCATTTGAGGGTTTTGCCCTATTTATTTTTATTATTATTATTGCCTCGGTAGGTAGGCGTGGTGGCAATCGCAGGGCATGTCTTTGTGACAAGGATACGATTTATAATGTGCTGCCCATCCTCGCCCTTTGCATTTGAGTCACGCTTCTATACCGCCATCTGTTGGTTTTGGTACTTCAGTCGTCTTTCACGACACCTAGTTCAAACAGAGATACTATTCTAATCTGCCGTTACCCCACGGCAATATACGACACTCATTAAAAAACTTAAATTTTGGTTGTCCTTTATATAGCGAATTTCAAATTGATATGTAAGCTGGGAAGTCAAGTGAATCCTTTCACTTGACTCCGCAGCTTGGTATCCCAGCTTAAACTTTCAAAGATTGATTTGAAAGATTGGAATTTCTATTCCTAGCTAACTAATTAGCGACTGCATTTTTTTTTCGTGTCAACTTGTTAAGTATTTTATATAATTACTTTCTTAACGATTTTAAGAACGTAGTTTATTTAACTTTAAACATCTTTACGATCAACATTCCATCTTTTTAATAGGCAACAGATGTTGCCTAACACGACATAACATTAAAATTTGAAAGTCACCATTTTTTATTTTTCTACTTTTTAAAATTGTCCTTTCGTGTTTTAATTCACGCATTATATACTGACAATATATTGTGATCTGGCAGTGCTGCGATGTAGGCCTTGATTCTTTATCAAATGTATGATAATAATCTTAAAATGACACTTCCTTGGAAAAAGTGGCACTTGTAGCAAATAGGATTATACTAGGGTGGATAATTATAAAATTGGTCAATAATACGGCTACACAGACTTCCTTCCTTCCTTACAAATATTCACTTAATATTTTAGAGTAGTACCTTCCCCTGTACCAGGTGTAGTTTACAAAGAACAATACAAAATATACTGTAGTAAAATTTTGACGGTCCCGTTAGCGCAGATGGTAGTGATCCAATTTTGTGCGCTATATGTCGTGGATTCGATCCCGACCCAAAAAAAATATTTATATTATGATATTTTTTTTTATTCTGTGCCCGGGTGTCACATATATGTATTTAAGTATTATATTTATAGTTCCTCTGTTATCTGATGACCGTAGCAACAGTGTTTTAAGCGTTTTATCACGGAGTCAGGTTAATGTATGAGATTTTGTGAGAATACATGTAACAATCACACAGTTTATGAAGCACGCTAATCGATTCCATAAATGTGAACAAGTTACAGATACCGAATTTAATAAGGATAACTTCTAAAACAGCGAAGTCTTATATTAACTTGGACTCCTGGTGAGGGTGAATTAAAAAAAAAGTTTTTTAATGCTCCCCTACTTTATAAAAGGAACCCTTTTGTAAAATTTCAAGTTTCTAAACGATATAATTTAGGCATTGCGTTGGTATGTCAGTCAGTCACCTTTTCCTATTATATTTATAGATATTCGAACAAATATAGAAAATTGATGAATTATTATTAGTTAAGATTATCCTCACTGTAGAGACATTTACTTCTAATCCAAAGTTAATATATATAATCTTCGTAGAACACTTCTGCAGGTTAATTGCCGGTTGGGTTTAAGCTGTTATTTTCACCAAACAGGCTTATGTTTTTTCCACTAATTCATGCAAAGAATATTAAATGCATTAGTCTATTTTTTTCCACTATTTCGAAAGTCTATACTGCCATCCGTCTTCTTGGTTACGACATCTGGTGCAGTGCGAGATTATACTCGTATTAATATAAATTTACCTTCAAAACTATATACATGCTAGTTGTAAAGTATTTGGTCCAATAATAACATAAAACCTTTCATGTACTATACTAATAAATCATTAACCTATTAACATAACACAAACAGGGTTTCACATTAAAAATAAAATGTTCACTGATCTATGATTCCTGTCATGAATGTCATGTTTACAAGTTGTCAGTGTAGCATTACAACATTGGGGAACCATATATCTATTTTTACACCGAGGCTTGATTGAGTTGCTAAAACATGTCTGCTTCTTTAGATTCCTCATTAGATCCTATGGAAGAGATCCGCTTTCGAAAAAAACACGGAAATATGTGGATGGAAATACAAAAGGAAACACATTTCAATTTTGACGAATTGGAACGTAAGTATGCCTTTTATTTAACTACTCCCGATCCAGTAAGTACGGCCTATTGGAATCCTTACTATTTACCGCTGAATTTCAAATATAATAAAACACCAAGAACCTGCAGCAAACAACATAACCTACCTTTTTGATATAGTATATGATATTCAAAGGTGATGGGCATTATGACAACACATTGTATATTTACAAATCTGAAAGGCAATGTATTTATTTTATATGTTTTTTAAGTAAATTACTGTACCGTAATATCTTGGGGGTCTGATACGAAAATAATGAATAACTTTATCATCGTCTTAATGCAGCCGTATTATGTCTACTGCTGGATAAAGGCTTTTCCAAGTGATTTTCCTATAAGACCGCCATTATGCAGCATTAGTCCAGCGCGATCCTGTGATTTTGGTCGTTTGACGTTCTACCCTGCGCTTACCGATACTCTATTCCAGGACCTTAAGGTTCGATCGGTCATCAGTTTTGTGTACTAAGAGCTCTGCCCACTGCAACTCCAACTCTGGGCTATGTTGGTAACTTTTACGAATCGCCTTATTTGATCGCGCAATTAGGCTCTGCCTTGTTGTTCTTAAGTCGATTGAGGGCTATTCTAATATCGCCCTGGCTTATGTCTGGAATATCCTAGGAGAAGTATCGGGTTCAGTTTGGCTCTTAGATCTTTGGCCAAGCTGCCAACAGGCTTAGCAACTAAACCTTCCATAAATCATTTCCATCTGGGCCAAGACCAAAACGCCTTAGTCAAGCATAAGCTGCCATCTTTTCTCGTAAAATTTAGTTATTCTGGCTTTGTCCAATAGATAATTTTTTTCGAATAACTTTGGGCCCTTGTTCTTCTCAAAAAAGCACAAAAAAAATCGAAGTAGTTTGAGAACCCGAGATTCTTCATTCGAAGTATTGATCGTAGACTTCAATAGGCGGAACCTTTCAAGTTCAACATTGATATTCAATATCGCCATCAGTACGATTTACCATCCTGTGACCGCTTTTGCTTTTCATTTTTTGGATCATGGATACATTATTTAACATCCGTTCATGAAGTCTGTTTGCTTTAAAACCATCGGAATTATTGGTCCATTTCTTTTAAGTTTATTGCGTCTGAAAAAAGGAGTATATCATGAAGAGTTCTATTTTCTGTAGAATCAGTCAACCTTTGAACCCCAGTGTTTCATATTCGGGATACCTATTGCCATCTTTCTTGTCCAAACCAGCGTTAAACTCCTAAGAAACAACAGTAAAGTGGGTCTTGAACGTATGTATGGTCCGTTGTACATCTTTTCACTGTGTCTCTATTTCATCGTATGCATGCGACAACGAAGATGCGTATACGTGAATGTCAGCAAATATTTATTTGATATTCTCCGTGTAAGGTTCTCAATTTGTAAACAAACATCAAACAAATACACTTCGATGAAAATAATGTTGTTAATGAGAGACTTGTAACGATAAAGCCTTAGGGCTGTTGGTTACCTTCCGGCAGTAGAGCAGGATAATAATCGACTGTGAGGGCAATTATTCACAGTGATGTAATAAGCAGGCTTTCAGCGTAAATCAGAAAATAATAGAAATTTTCAAGGACCACTCTAGGGTCTCGGTAGCTTGGTGGTTATTGGACTTGTTACCCAAAGATTAGAAACGCACTTTTACTGGATCATAACAAGAATTCTGTTGTAAATGCAAAAATCAACTTATTAGATCTGTTTGTGTTTGCTTACATAAATTATTGTTAGATCTGGATTGAAGTAGTTTGGAATTGTGAATAGGCTAAGTTATGTATTGGAAAAATCTTCGTTTGCCCTAGAATACATGTGATTTTTTTTCGATAAGGGATTAACATGGTTTTTAAAAAGTGGACGTTTAGGATTAAGGCTTCAAAAGAGCGATGCAGGCTAGCCTACATTATGACTACATAGCATTAAATAAAGTTTATTTCCGCTCTCTGTCCCTATTATGCTTAGATTTTTAAAACTACGCAACAAATTTTGATGTGGTTTTTAATAGATTTAATGGTTGAAGGGGATGGTTTTTATGTATAATACATCCATAATATAGTAGAGATACACTGATACTTTAGAGTTTTATATTGTGCTCGTGAATGCGCTTACATGGTAAACGCTGGCTGAACCTGGGGATATAGAAATTTAATTGTAATAAGTATAAACAAATTGTATGAAGACCACCAATGGTTAGAGTTTAATGAAAAAACGAGCCCTCTTAATAGAAATTGTATCGAAAGTATGCAAGGAGATATTCATAAATTAATAAACACTTTTATCTAACATTTCACTGATCTAAATTAACTTATGTCGTTATTTTAAGAATTTAAAATGCAACAAGCCCTAGAAAGGTGTTAGATAAAGTCTAATATCTTTTAAATTTAATCCGTATACCACGAGGAACCACAATGCTTTTCACGATTCAGAATTAAGACATTTAAACGTTTCGACGTTCAGAATTCCTTCATCGAATACATAATGTTGTTTAAAGTTAAATAGAGGTGATATTTTTTTTAAATATTCGTCTTGGAATTAAACGTTTTGTGTTTGTTTTACTTATAAAACTGTCCTTTACTAACACTTCAATAGGATTGTTCAACGCGTTCAATTCTTTTTTTGTTAACCGTTTATTGTAAGCCGGTTTGAGTTATTGCGATTTGTGTAAAATATTAATTGCCACATATATATAACGGAGACCAGCTGTAGCCTAGTAAAATTAATAGAAAAGACTGGCATGTTTCTGCTACATATGATAAAAGATTAGTTTAGTTATTTATAAGCAGTGGCAGCGAGGCAAGGAGATTGCTTTGCACTCGGCTAAATGCCAGCACTTGTAGGACCTCGTTACCAATACGTTTATATAATAAAAACAGTTATTTATATATTATGAGTATTATTGGACAAAGTGTTTGAGAAGCGTATAAAAATTTTTACTGTTATATACCTAACACATAAGCTAACAAATTGCATTTATTCATCGAACACTGTTAAATACAAACAATCTGGTATTGAACTGGTTTATCTGTAAAAAAAATTATAACTGAGGTACAAAACCACTGCACTCCAGTACCACCAAGTAGAAGTGTAGAATTATGGTCCATATGGCCAGTTTATAGTTTCAGAGCATATAAATGTTCTTTATGATCGGTTGAAAATAAAAATGGTGGTTCTGATTCGACATAAAGTAGAAGTGAATAATACATTATAATTTTTAACTCGTTTAAATTTTAACGAGTCCAAATCTTGTTATTAATATATTTGTAGTATGAATAAATTAATGTTTCAGAGATAATGGTGATATTTTTTAAAATACAAAAACGTGACGAGAAACCAGCTGCATCTGATCTGATATCGAGGTATTAAATATGCAGTTTTTAGTACTTGAATAAGATTTATGAATGTCCGACATAAAATTTGTTGATGTATTCATAAGCAAACAAGTATACTTTCATCGCCAGTAACATGAAATGCATTTATTAATGTTTCTTGGAGAAAAATTTGTAGATTTTAAACAGTCGAACATCGCGTGCGCGTGTAGCCGTGTTTTTTTTATCTAAAACAGCCTGTTTGCCCCTCTTGCTATAGTATAATGTTCTTTCAGATCTTTTTTTTATTACCCATCTAAGTAAGGGGCCTATGGTTGTGCGTGATATTTCTAGTTTCAACTGCAGTTCAAGGATTTAACAGTGTTTTCCAAAGGGATTATTAGTACTTTCGTATACTAGCGGTTTTAAAACAATAGCAATGAACTTTTTAGTTTTATTACATACATCCAAACTTTTTATTGCTATTCTTTTATTTAAAACTTACTAGATTATAACGTAAGAAGGTCTCGCTCGGCCTTGGTACATAGCAAAATCACCTAACCTACCGTGTAAGTTTTAATCTCGTTCTTGAGTCACTCACCTATAACTTAAAGCACATAAACTTTCTATTCCCATAAAAACCTGGACTTGACAGTTAAAACACAAAAAAATAATGTCCTATTTTCAATAGTCTTTAGTGCGCTTATTTTGATTTATGTAGATTATTACGTTTCACAGAGCTCACTTCAGGGACGTTCTGCACACTGGCTTAGGAATGACAGACTCGTACATGATGGAGCGCGTCATGGTGGCTCTTGATCGGGGAACTTCCCCCTACGTCACTATGGCTACATTTGCCAAAGCTATGTCTCTGTACCTTCGAGGTGGTTTGGAGGAGAGGATAAACTATGCTTTTACGGTCAGTTTTCTACGAAATATTATTAATGTTTTTCCAATTTTGGTAGCATGCGTAATTATTCTGACATAAACTTAGCTTTAGGATCCTTTTCGTGTAGATTAATTTAACATAGGCCTAATTTAAATACCTTTGTGTTTCTATCGTTATATTATGGGGCCATCAGAATCAAAAAACTAACTGTAGATTTTATCTAGTACTTTCGTTTTTGGGTTTATTAATATTTTGAGTTTTGAACGATTTAAAAGTTTAAAGAATATTTACAGTTTGAATATAATAATGAATAAAAAGGGGAATGTGTACAGTACAGTGAGTACACTGTGTCTATCCCTGCCGTAACAGTAGTTACGGCAGGGATAGACACGGTTGAGGGTATGGTATGAAAGTATAAAAGTTGCTGCAAAGTGGCTGTAATTTCATCTACTGTTTGGATTGTTAACTTTATGGTTGTAAACAAGACATTTGATGTTAAATAGAATATTTACCACTAAGGGTTAGTTAGGGTGGAACGCAAAAGTAAAATAAAAGAAATACGAAAGTAATCTATAAACTAAGATTAATAGACTGACAGCTAGAGAAAGATTCGAAGGACATTGATCAATTTAAAGATGTCCACGTTTTGTGTATGAAGTGATTTAATTATGTGAAGCAAACAAAAATAGGATATACGGATTTAACTAAATGGAGAGTAACAGCATCTGCTTACACCAGTACTATTTATATGACACAGGTGCGATACGATCACTGATTAAGCAATTCGTTCATACTGTTTATGACGTCATATAAAACCAGTCTTACTATCTAAACTTAATTAAACATCTAAAAAGTATTATAGTTGTGGCACAGAGAAAAAAAATAATTTTTAAAAATTTTAATTTTCTTTAGTACTCTATGCCGAAACACTAATAATGCAGGATATCTAGTTAGTCATATATGCTATATAAAACATACTAGTATTTATCAAAAATAAAAAATATATGCTTTTTTTTGGTTTTAAACCAGACAATACTCATAAACCGCATCTTTATGTGGTTTCGTATATTTGTATACGTTTTTAGATATAATTAAATATTTACTTATCAAACGTGTCTTACCACTACGTGAAGTTTTGAATACAAACTAATTTGGTGCTTATAATTTAGTAACTTACACAAGAATCTGAGCTATACCCAATCACGAACTTTCACCTGCAATAAGCCAAAATTTTACTAACTTTAGTTAATGCAAAAGGCATTAACTAAGACGGAAAGACGAAGTGATCTAAATTATCGTGTATTCAAGATGTCTTGCGAAGAACTTATTGCTTAGGCTTACTAGTGCTATAAATTCTTTCTGCGATAACTTTTTCGATATTCTTATGTTAAATTGAATGATTAAATGTGACCGATGCTAATATCTATTACATGATATGAGCTGGTAGTTACTAAATAGCCGTGGTGCCTAATTTATTTCATTGTTTTTTATTAGTTGTTTTGAAAATCAAGGTACTCTCAGTAAAAAATCTCATGGTTTGTCTCTATTGAATGGATTGTCAATTATTTAATAGCAATGTTTACATATTCTTTAATAATTACCTGCAGCCTATATATACCGGTAGGCAGGTATTAATGTTATTAATAATATATGCTTTTAATTTAATATTACGAATGAACAAGAAATTATACATAATAAACAATAATGATGATAGTGAATACGTAAATATACTCACTAACTCCTTTAATGAAATCTCAAATAATATCTTCGAGTATTAACAGTTACGTCGTAGTTAGGTCGAATAGTTGTTATAATTCTCTATAGGCACAGACATGTTATTCTCGGACCAACATTGACATCATTGTTCATCTACAATTGACAGCTTAAGTAGCTTCTCGATTTCGATAGTATTTGTTTTTCTTTTATTATTAAACTAGCAGTGCCCCGATGTTTCAGCCGCTGACTTAAAGTCAGTCAGACAGCTTCTCTTTGTATAAATACACACACACACACACAGACACACACACATATAATATATATATATATATATATATAAAATTCCCGTTAATAGTGCACTTCTCTTATCGTGCCCACAGATAAAAGCATGTGTCTTCGGATGAGAATAATATAGAGATATTTTTCCAGTGTTACGATCTATTAGGCGAAGGCTCCCTTAGAAGAGAAACTATGTACCAACTCATGAAAAAAAGTCTTGCTAAGGCATCAAGAGACGACGATGTCGAAGAAGCAGTTAAGGTAATTGACATTAAACGAGCCGCAGTTGATAGTTTTAAAGACAGCAAACGTACCCAATTTGACGCTACTCGCAATTAAATCAGAATAGTCGTGAAAGTATAAGATTATTTATTACTAAAGTAATTAATCCGTGTAACATTTGAACCAAATTTTTTTTTTGATATTTCCCATATTCTGATAGATTTTGCATTGCATATTTTAGATGTTTGAATTTCGGTTTTTTAACCTAACCATTTACTTGACATTGCTGTGCCTTCATTGTTTATTCGTCTCCGAATTATTTTCTTGGCAATGAGATGCAGTTGAAGTTGATTTTCTTTGAGTAGTCTACACGAAAATCGATCACTAGTTGAAAGAAAAAATATTCCGGGAATGAATTGTTCCTATGATTTCTCGATACAGAGTCCATAACCGGTTGAGCTGTTATAAAAACAAAGATGCTAAGTCAAGTATATTATAAAAAAAACGTGAAAAGGCCGAAGGTTACCGACTTCCAGTTCATTTGGTGGTCTTTGGCGCCATTTGAACAAACTTTAGTTTCATTTTAAGTTTCAACTACATCAGGCTATTTTTTAATCTATACCTATGCTCAAGTCGGGATACAGAGTACTTTAATTATTTTTGTCTAAATTTTTCTTAATTAAGCCTGTATAGTCCCCGGTTTTATTACATTCAAGTATATTTTAACTTCTTGTAAGACAAACTTTATACATTTTGTCTTGCACGCCACATCGTTCAAACAAATACTCATTTTTTATGTTATAGAAACGATACTTATCTTTTCTTAGATACGTAAATGGTCCTATTAATATAGATTTTAGATCTAGAAATTAACTAAAACGTATCTAAATAAATAATCACCATTATAATCATATCCTATCAGCCATTGGAAGTCCACTGTTAAACATAGCCACCTAGATAGGGGGAATTTTACCCATAATTGCCGCGCTGGCTGGCAAGCGTGTTGGCTTGAAATAATAACTTACTCAAAACTTAAAATAATTATATATAATATAATAAACTTAAAACGAACCCTGTTTACTTTGTTCATAACTTTGTTTACTATTCTCATCGCTGCACTTCATATTCCCACTTTTTGGCAGTAGGCAGTCGCGTTACATAATTGTAATAATGGCATTAACTACAATTTATTCATTATATATATTTAAACTAAATTTAAAACATGAATGGAAACAAAAACACAGTTTGTATAAAAAATAAGAATGAAATCTTCGTACCATCAAATTGACGGGCTTGGTCTTTTTAGTGTTATACTGTTCGGAATTCAAGTAATATAATATTTTCATAATATAATATCTTCATGTAAGTACCGATTGAATTAATATATCATAACTGAAATTCAAATTAATCACTGCCAAAATTATAAATATAATACGGTTTGTAGCCCAACTCGTACTGCGAAAAACTTTCATACCGTAATATTACTTCTAAAACCCGTAGAATGTCAATTTAAATATAAACAACCCATTGTTGATAAATTAAAACTTCTTTTTTTAGACCTATGTGGGAGGATCTGATCTTTTGCTGCGCTATATTCAGGCTATATCAGCTTTAAAATTCCTTTAAAAATGCAAAGTTGTTTGAGATCTTATTACTCTGGCTAAGTTAGATGCTGTTTCTTAAGATTACTAAGAAGCGCTCCTTTTAGCGAGTGTACTATATATATATATCTCTATATATATCTTTATATGTATATATATGTAATGAAATAAAATTTCAATATAGGAATTTGGCGCGCTTCGCGCGTTTGTCAGTTATCTGTGGAAGTTGTTTTCTGTGGCGCGTTGGGACGACGCGTCATTCAATGGCGTATGAGACTAAGATATTTTGTATGTGCAATTCTAAACCAAATAGAAAAAAGTAAACGATACAATTGACAATTAAGGGAGCCATATTAATCAATCTAAATGCGTTTCTTTGAATTTTCAGAGAAACAATTTGTTTATTTTGAAAATCAACAATAATATATCTTATGTACATATAGTTAAGTCAGAATCCAGTAAGCAGTTCCAGGCGGCTAAAATCTTAAAAAGAACCCCAGAAACGGCTGAAACAGCACTGAGTCAAATTAGCACATAGATATTGATATTTAGGAAGAACATAGGAATAACTTTTATCCCAAAAGTATGTTGGTTATAATGGGATGAATCCGGTTTTTGGACATAGACTTCTTCCAGGAATAAGGCGAAAAACAAAAGTTCCTGAAGTATGAGATGTAAGGTAAAGACTATGCGGGCAAAGTCGGAGTTGGAGAGCAAGTTACAGAAATATATGAATACAAGATATATTACTCATGAAAACCAGATGATAGAACAAACTTTTAATATCTTATGTTAAACCAAGTTTTTTATTCAAACAGTGTCGAAGGGCTGTTTCAAAATGTTCGTTATCTTGGCAATTATTTATTATTCTTCGTCTTTTAGTAATAATACTATACTAATTTTGTATACATATATATTATTTTATGTGCACTATTTAGACTTATTACAACAATAATATACTATTTATTTACAACTAGCTGTGCCCGCGACTTCGTCCGCGTGGAATAGTTTTTTTTGGGTACCATACCTCTTTACCTACACCTAATCTAATATAATTTACGAAGCAATTTTATCTAAAGATAACATAGTTCGTTAGTTTGTACATTATTAGGATGTAATAAATTAAGCTTTATTTAAAATCAATGTAAACGAAAATAATTTTCTGAGATTTTCTTAGATAGTATGCTGCCCTCCTAAACAGGACGCTAACGCCTCTAGCGGCAGTTATATTAACTTTCTATTTATCGTTGTGCGTCTTCAGACGCTTTAGAAAGTATTACACGAAACTTATAAGTACGTTTCTGTGGATTGCACAGATGGCGTTACTAGTACATGTAATAGTCATTTTTTATACTTGTATATATTATAGTTCTATTAATTTATCATTAAATTTTTTAATGCTTGAGCATTAATATAACCAAATTTTTCTTATTCTTAAATTTTCCAATAGAGATACATATGTAATATACGACAAGTATTTGTAAGGTACATTGTAAAATTCATCCGTGTTGTATTATGTGAATAAGAAACGCATTGAAGAAACGATAATAGTTTTATTTATATTTAATATGCACTAGTTTATGATTGTTAATTCACTATTCATTTGAATAATGACTAGTAAGTAGGTATTGAGACGATTTTTTTGGATCCAGTCTCCCCATTGTGAATTGAGTGAAAGAGTTCTTCACTTAATTTCTAGCATGATAACTTACCGTGAGGTACCGGCTGAGTAGAATACCTCCCTTGTATTGTAAAAGGCGACTAAGGTACCAGAACCAATAGTAGTGACAGTGTAGCTCAAATACATAGTGTGGTGGTGCACCGCGAAAGCTGCGCTCTGCGATTGCCAACACGCTTGCACAGCGCGGCAATTATGGGCAAAATTCTCATTTTCTTGGGGAGGCCTATGTCCAGCATGGGCTTCCAATGGCTGTAATGATGATGATGATGAATTTTCGTGACGATCGGATTATTTACAACACAACAAGCTCGTGGGGTACCAGCAGAGTGGAATTGTATCTCCTCCGTACTAGGCGTGGTGAGAGGCGTCTAAGGTACTAGAGTCAGCAGATGGCGGTATATCCATAAGAAATAGCGTATCAAGTGCAGCAGTATTCCCGTCGCTAAGCCATGCTCTGCCGCTGCAAGCACGTCGACCTAACGCGGTTATTATGGAAAATTCCTCTATAGGCTATATCTAGCAGGGGACTTTCTACGGCTGCTTTGATTTTGATGGTGATGACACAACATACATTACCAATTATGTATATGACTCTAGGGTATGATAAATGTCATGAAAAAATGGGTAATTAAAATATCCACCGACGCCAATACCAAAAAGAACCTTCAAGACGAAGTAGTGATAAAATCCATAGGCGGTATCACTTACCGGCATTTAATCTTTAATAGTACATTTGTCTTAGAAGTTATGATTAATTTATTTAACAGCATTGAAATGACTCTTGATTATTTTTGAGATGTTGTAATAATAAAAATCTTTTACAACTTTAATGAATTATATGCATTTTTGAGGTCTATTTATGCTTTCTTTTGAGGCCTATTAGTATTATATATGTCCCAAATATATTTTTTTAAATAAAGCTTTACACGCAAATCATTTATACATGTTATAACACGGCACAGTAATGATATAAATTTAGTAAATTGCCCTTTAAGTTATTATTTTTGGATCATTTATAGCATCTGTATTGCTTATAACATTATCTGTGCTTGATAACGCAAATAATTAGAGCTATATTAAATTGGCTGAAATACTCTACCAGAAACAACAAAATATTTAGATTTTCTAAAGATTTACTTAGAATTAAAAAAATGTATAGTACTTTTTACTGTCCGTGTGGCGCCGCCGCAAAATCGTATGTACTGTTCTACTCTGCCGGTATCATACGGCATTTAAAGTTATTATTATACAATGTAATACAATGTACAATCTAAGTAAAATAGCCATGTGGTACCGGCAGATTGGTATCTACCCCTGTACCGTACTGTTGTAAGAGGCGGTCGAGGTAGCGTGGTTCAAATGCAACAGGGTAGAAATTATGGGCATATTCCCCATTTATTGGGGTAGCCTACGTCCAAAAGTGGACATTTTGCAGCTGTTATGATGGCGATGAGGATTTGTAATTGCATAAGCAGGTTTGACTTAGGTTTCATTTTATCACGTCAAACAATAAGAAAACAAATATAAATATTTATTTTTACTAGATAAAATAATAATAATTCGGACAGATATTTGATTTATTGTTGTTAACATTTGACAAGTCTGCGACCTTGTTTCAGCCGTTGTGTCGAGAAAAATTCTAATCTGTCTACCCTCTATTTGAAAATTTCTGTTGCCGTCATATGAACTAATTGTATTGATTAAGTTGAAAATCTTTTACTACGAAGATACAAACGTAATATTGACACAATATAAAAAAAACTACCCGAGATATGTAGCTCATTGTGGAATTCTGTGATATTTTATGGCCTCTGGGCAATAGCTTTTTATTATTGAAATAATTTAGATTTTATGGGTAACAAACCGTTTTTCTTTGTACTAACTCCACAAATGGTTAAATCGGAGTCATACAAAATAATGAAATTCCTCTTTTGGCTGTAGAATTATATTAATGTACTAATCCAGACAACCTTGGCAATTGTTGTACCACAGGTTTTGCTTGAATAATGGTAATAGAATTAGGCATAAAAGCATTATTCTTATCTATACTTATTAATTTTCAGGAGTTGGTGGACATAATGCTCAAACGTATGGACGTCGATTTGGACGGAGTCATCAATTTTAATGACTTTCACGAGTCTGTGGTGAAAACGCCCTCTCTACTCGAAGCCCTCGGATACTGCTTGCCGGAGAGAACGGCGGTCTACTCCTTTATTGCGACTTGGTGTCCTTCTTGGGGTAAAATGTAATCTGAAACAAATTATTGTTCATATTTGACTCAATGCAAACAAACAGAATTTGATAACGCAAAACTTAAATAATTATACTGACTAGGCAATAGGTAATATATTTTTAAATTTATTTCTGTTATGATTTAGATGTAAAAAAAATAATAGGTGAATTGGATGTCCCATGCTGGTCGCTGGTCTAATAGGATTACCATGCACGTTTGTATTGTAAATGTAATATTTTTTTCCGCCATGTTAATTGCCATGAGTAACCTGCGGGCAATTAAATGACACACATTACGAACCAATTTGGTCGTCTCGGCTCTTACTGGCTTGAATGTCAAAGAGCTTAATTGTTATTTCTTTATTATCGTTAAATTGCAGTCACATTTTGGGCCAAAGTCCAGAATCGCTAATGAACAGCTGATATTGTTATTTACATTAATGTCCATAGTTTATCAGTACAACAGTACAACTGTTATATATTAACAAAATTAACAGCATAGAAAATCAATTTACCACTTACAGAAAACTGTCTTATATTTTTTTAAAGGACTTTTGCGGTTTTTTTTAATTGAATTAGAAATCACTGATTGACGTATATATTTTAATACATTATAATATATATTTTTCCCCATAACCCATTTGTTTTACTCTGTTACCATCAAATTATACACATTATTTATGTAGAACGACTAGACTAGTAATTACATTTTAACGAGTGCTCAATAATGTTGTTTCCACGAAACAAAGGGTAATAAAGAAACAGATTTCATCCTTTATAATATTGTACAAAGGTAACTAAATGAATATACGCCTAATTATATTCAGATTATTTGGTATGAAAGCATGGTGTATTATCAAACATTATATGCCTGTGACATTATTTAGTACAAAGGGAAAGTCCGTATGTATCCTTTGCCCGCGACCTCATTGTATGTTGTTGTTCTGATAAAAAGTATTACTACTCCTGTATCCTTGCTTGAGCAGGATCGTTTTTGTTGCGAAGTTATTTCAAAATTATGATATCTCCTATGACGTAGATTGAATCCGCGATTTTTCAGAGATTATTCTCTTCATAATAAAACACTATAATATATAACACCTTCGCATATAATGGACTAAATTTAATCAAAATTGAATACCATAAAACTTAATTATGGTATGTGATTATAGTGAGTCAATCTTAAAAGTTACATAACGGGCTTTCATTTTACGAAGTTCAAAACAGAAATAAATCCATCGTACATGATTTTTGTTTAACTTAAAGCGTTTACGCAGCGTACGCAACGGTACCTCACAAAAGGAATCATTTTGCCCGTTTCAACAACATTTTTGATTCATACTCCGCTCCTACTGTTAAGAGCGTAATGTTATATAGCCTAAACCTTCCTGGATACATGTGTTACTAACTAATACTAATTGTTCAATCCGAACCAGTATTTAACCAACCAAACGAACAAACAAAAATATTCAGTTTCATAATCTTAGTATAAATGTGTGGTACGTAAGTCAAACAAGTTCAAAGTACAAACACCTACCTTAAAATTCCTGCAGAATGTCTATAATGTAATAATTAAATGTCTGTATTCTGCAATTATATATATTTAAATTTAACGGAAATACAGTTTTTTTTACCATTAAGATTATAAACACGTAAATTGAGAAGTTTAGATATACTTTTGTTATTCTTTCACGCTGGAACAACTGAACAAATCTCGATGGAATTTGGCACAGAGGTTATTGATAGTCTGGATAAAGGCAATTTTTTATTTCGTTAATATGTTTCCTTGGTATAATAGATCCATTATTAATTTTATTCTCTCAAGGAGCGATAGACTTCTTTCCGTAATAACAAGAGAACGTCGATGGCGGGAAGTCAAACTAAAAAAAAATCAAGGTTTGTTACATCTATCATTTCAAATTACCAGCATTTTTAAAAGAAATTATTTATTATCCAAATTGGTTAAAGGTAAACCAGTTTTTGTTAGTAATAATTTAATACAAGCAGAGTTTATATTATTACAGACACGCAATAATATGATACAAACTAAAGCCGTAGTATTCTCATACTAATTTTGCACCTCCTTTTTACCCCCTCAAGGGATGATTTTCGAAAAAATGTTTTAAACGTTTTTCTCGGCATTCAATGAAAAATTTTAATAATTAATTTTATTCGAATTACTTTGAAAACCGCAATGTTTCATACTATCTTTGCACTTCCGTATTACCCCCTCAAGGAGTTAATTTACAAAAATCCTCCCTGTGCAAAATTTCAAGTTTTAATTTTTATAGTTTAGGCCCTACGTTGCTATATCAGTCAATCACATCTTCTTTTATATATGTTGATATAAATATCAAAATTTAATATATTTAAATTTTTAATACAAAATCTATTTGAGAGCCGTGTTTTGTCATTCAACAAAAATATGTAAACTATTTGTGTGTTAAATAACTGATTAAGCAATAAGACCTGTGTGGTGTGAGAGCCCCCTCCTTCGTCATATAAATGTTTTATTTTAATTTAATAATTTATTTAGAAAGCAGAAAATGTTATTCTGTTTTTAATTTGTTGTCAAAGCCAGTTGTTAGATAGTGCAAATGACAAAGTCCGCGTTGCATATTATGTGTATTTAAATTACACTGAACTCAATATTCATAGTTAAAACAGAAGAAAGTATATTGCGTCAGCGTAGGTCTTTATTAAAATGACATTGGAATATGCTAGTTATTAGAGATTTCAAAGAAACCGCCGATTGTAGACAATTACAGACTATTTGACCACAAGATTGTGCTAAATACTAACCGCATACAACTGGACCTATTGGAAATCACTTGGGAAAGGGTGTCTAGAAAAATTAAGAGCTTTTAGAATACTAAACACTTTTTTTACTTCTAATTTATTACATAATAATATGTATTTATCTTCATATCAAACAATTTCATAAAAAAATAAATTATTTCTTTCCAACAAAATGTTACGTACATTCCATGTAAAGTCATCGATGAAACTACTAACAACAGAATGTAGTTTCGGGGGCCGCCTCGAAGGGGCGAAGTTTACTTTAATAACTTTTGTTGAATTAATACATGCTCTCCGTTTATTTAACAGTATGAGGCGTTAACTTTCTATTACAAAATAAACAAAGTTTCGATTCACTTCTAAGTTTGTACGGAACCCACGGTGCGTGAGTCCGAGTTGCACTGACAATATTCACACAGCATCTCATACATTTACCTGTCTCCGAGGCAAGTCGCCTAAAACTCTTTTTTTTAATGACATCGGGCATCAAATAAATCCCAAATGTAATACTTTAATACATATTTTTAACACCCAGACAGAACAAACATAAATATCATCATATATATGTTCAGGATAAAATTTCAAGCCACGACTTTGGGCGCAGGAGATACTATTTTTGAATAATAATAATATTCATACAACATCACAATCATCGACTTAGATAAGTCACTCAAAGTACTTGTGTTACGAACATCAGAAAACAGAAGTATATTACTTCAGAAATATATTACTTAAATACATATTTTTAACACATAGACACACAACCAACACATATATCATTATATAAATGTTTGTTCCGGGTAGAGACCGAACGCATAAGAAAAAATCATTATCGTTTTTCAAAGGCGAGAGACTTTCTTTTCAGGTGAACTCCCTTTAGTGGCAGCACATATGAGTTATGGCGGTCTAGTACGAGGTATTTTCAAGGTGTACGAATGTGTTTGCCGTGTGGCACCGGCATAGTAGTAGAACAGTACCTCCCCCTGTACCAGGTGTTGTAAAAGGCGACTAGATATCAGAAGCGACAGATGACAGTATATCCATCCGTAACAGTGTAGCTCAAATGCAAAGGGTGGGGATGAGCTGCAGCATCCCCATCGTGAAGTAACTCTCTGCGATTGCCAACGCGCTTGCCTAACGTGGCTTCATGTGGCCTATGTTCAACAGTGGACTTCCAATGGCTAACTTCGAACAGTTAAATTAAAATGGCTTTCTTATGCGATTATTTTTATTCATGGGCTCTATGGCGTATACGAGTATACTGATCACATCTTATCCGCTTAGGTTCATGGGTTTGATTCCCATCCAGGACAAAGACTTATACGATGGAATTTGTGTTTATTCTGTGTCTGGTTGTAAAAAAATATTTAAGTGACATATTTGTGATTCCTTTGTTATTTGATGTCCGTATCGCAAGGGCTTAAAGAGATTTACTTCTGAGTTAGATCAATGTATAAAATGTTGTAAATATTATTTTATTATGTAAATATTATGAAAATTGCGTTGGAACAGTATACATGGTGATTCGATTATATAAATATTTGTCTTCTGTCAGAGCGAGTGCGAACTACGCTGACAAAAATAGATACATGAGAAAAAGTATAGTTCGATCTCCTTTAAACCGGTTTTCGTGTAGAGTTGAGATTAATAATTGTGGAAAAAGCAAGCAATCGAAAGAAAATAAGCAATTGTCTCATTGTAAGTCATCATTGGTAAATAGCAGTGTATATATAGATATAGGTAGTCGTAAAATATAGTTACTGGAAGTTGTTTCGCGATGTGCCACAGTGTTGGGCCCATTTGGATTAAGTTTGTTAATTTAGCATGTAATAAAGTTTTTGGGACCATAAATTACAATTTCCGTGAACCGGGGGTAAATAAATAATAATATTCACACAACATCTCATATATTTATCTGATTCCATGGTAATTCGCTCAAAGCACGTGTTTACGAACATCAGACAATAGAGGAATTACGTTTTTAACACCCAGACACAAGACTTACACAAATATCAGCATATAACCGAACAAATAGATACAGAATACGAGACATAGAACATATATAAGTGTTTGTCCTGGTTCGGGATTAAATTCACGACCCTTGGCACATACTCGTACTAGACTGGATCACTACCATCTGCGCTATTAGACCCGTCAGAATATGTACATAAATTCATTTATATAAAACCTTTTCTTTAGTTCCTACTAACTTAAAGCAAGTTAGACACTGGTAATTGTTTATTTTGAAACGGCTAACTTTGTAATACAAAGTTAAACTTACTAAAACAAGAAGCAAGCGTTCGATTATTTGACTTGCTAATAGCGTTTTCGGACCACCTCGAGTGCGACGCTATCGGCTTGCTTTTTAATATAGATCATTAATTCCTAAAGTGAGTCAGGTAGGCTACTGGTGGTCAATTGGTGACTCGACGAGAGTCTACGTTGGACGTGACAAAAATGCGGATTTACACATCGTAAGCGGGGGTGCATAAAAATTAATTTGGTTTTGATAGTGGAGAACTAAAATGATGGCTTGACTTCTGCAAATAATATTTTAAGAATATACGCTAATATTATTTTAATAAGTTCAGCGACGGTCACTTGTATAAACTTGAATAATATTCCATATTCAGTACAACGCGTCGAGACTTGTCGTTGCCGCGCCGCTGCCAGCCGTCCGCCGTCCCATCCGCAATACTTATTTGTGTATAAATAAATTAGTAAATTAATTTGTGTATAAATACGAATGTCAAGGATACTCCCCGCGGGTAATGCAATTAAAAAAGTAATGGGTATATAAAATAATATGTAAATTAAATAAAAACCATTGATTAATAACACTGTACAAATACGTATTGATGATATGAGCTTGATGTTGAAAGTTTCTTGTGAAATTCTCTGCAAACAGTTAATTTTCAATTCAATTGGACGAATCAATTTTACCTGGCAATGAAGCATTATCGTTGGCATATGTTCTATTTGTTATGGGTAAAGAAATTCATGAAGAGCTTTTTTTTTTAAGAACTTTGGAGATAGACACTAAATGAATGTGAAAATGTGAATCAATATTTGAACTCCTCAGTGATTATTTTAAAGAAAAATCAATTCCATTTACAAATGTTATTTCGGTGGCAACAGATGGAGCTCCTGGTCGGGCGATATCGTGGGTTTACTAGCCATCTTAAAAGAATTATATTAGTGGTAACTGCAATTCACTCTGATATCCACCGACAACATCTAGTAGCGAAAAATTTAAGTGACAGATTGCACCCATCGTTTTAATATGTGATAAAAGCAGTGAAGAAAATTTGAAGCAATGCATTAAATACGAGCTTATCTGCACAATGCGATAAAGATAATGAAGATTTCCAACGATTGCAGTTACGCGGGGTGTCGAAGGGTCATTAAGATTTTATTCACGTTTTAACTCAGCTAAAAGTAAAGATTCAAGAAGTAAAGACTGCATTTATGAAAAGTAAAGATCCTGATTTAAAAAAATCCTCATATATTTTAAAGCAGACTTCACGTATTTAACAGATTTATTTAAAAAATGTAATGAACTCCACTTACAAATACAAGGGGACAGCCTTAATTAAATAAAAACAAAAAGTGTCAATTCAGCTTTTATTGGTAAATATAAATTTATAAAGTAAAATATTGGTCGGCGCCGACGGATTTTTTAAACTTATCGCAGGTAGAACAGAACACCTTGAGATATTCAGATATACGTTCAACATTTGATTGCATTTTTAAACCAAAATTTGAAGACATTCTGTCGAAAGAAATACCACTATGGATCATAAATCCATTTATTGAAACAGAAGTGGAAA
Source organism: Heortia vitessoides (assembly GCA_020976665.1). Lineage (NCBI taxonomy): Eukaryota > Metazoa > Arthropoda > Insecta > Lepidoptera > Crambidae > Heortia > Heortia vitessoides. The sequence goes on along the minus strand of JACJUM010003259.1, from coordinate 8,230,867 downwards.
ATGTGATATTACAAGAGGAGCTACTCAAGCTTAGGCTTAATTAGGAGCTGTAAGTGACAATTAAAAAAGAGCATCAAAAACTTTGGCTGCAGACAGAAATATCTAAAAGATATCCTATATTATGGGTAACCGCTCAAAAGCTTCTCATAGCATTTTCCTCGTCAAATCTCCTCGGTAAAAATTTAGGGCCGTTACAAACTTATTAACAAAAAAGGAGCAAATTGAATATCACAAAACGAGGAGATCTGCGATTATTCCTTGCAAAACTCAAGACAAATATTGATAATAATTTCCTTACAGTACACCTATCTTATAAAAATTATATATTTTTCGTAATTACCATTGTAGAAGTTTCATTACGTTATACCAGCTGGCTCTCTCCTGGAGTGGCCTCAAGGATACGATGTATCGCGTCGTGAACTCTATCAGGTCAGGACAAAATTGACTGTTTCTTTGATCCCTACGCAGACTGCATAGTGGGCTGTCGGTGATACCTAGAGAAGACAGGTGTTTGTTTAGTAGGGCATGCCCGCTTGCTTCATCTTCTACAGTGACCGACTGTGTCGTAATTTTTAGTATTTATTGACACTTTACTTTTTTAACAACAGCAATTTTTGGTATAATTTTTATTTCCATATTGCACTATTAAGATACCATGGGATCAGCTAAGGGTTCCAATGGCCTTTAAGTTAATTCTGTATTTTATTATAAATTTAAACTATGGCTTACGAAATCTACACATAAGTAGGAGGCCACAAATGGCCTCCGCAAGAGTTAGCTCAAGGTAATCAGGATAATATATAAAAAAATAAATTATGTCAGAATAGGTACCTACCACATATAACTATCGACGTCACTATAGATAGAAATATATGTGATTTTATATTTGAGATATTACCTATTTGTCTTTTAACTTGGGATAGAATAAACTGACCACCACATTTATGTAAAAGATGAAGCAGAATAATGAATGATGAGTCCGATGGCGCAGATGGTAAGTAATTCTTTCTTGCGTGCTAAGGGTCGAGGGTTCAATCCCACCTAGAGCAAATGTTTATATTTGTTCTAAGTCTGGGTGTCATTTATATATACTACTAGCTGACCCGGCGAACTTCGTACCGCCTTAGCGTAGCTTTGATGCACTACTTTATTTTGTATAGTTGACCTATCTTAGGTATGAGTACCTATTCAATTTAAACTGGAATCTATAATATCCTCCATATATAAATTAATCCCTATTTCCCTAGTCTCGCCATATCTGAAAAGGACCTAATTTTATTAAATACAAAACAAAATATATATTTTCATAATAGTGTTTATTCCATAGGATTCAATAATTCCACTTATATTTTTACAAATCGCTATTGAACAACTTGGCATTTTGAAGTAAATACTGAGCTTAACACCACGCGCGCTCTAGAAAACAACTAATAGCCTCTATACCCTTCACTGTTTCTCTCTATTCTAATGCTGCTGTTTCTTTAATCTAATGCTTTTTGGTACACTATATTTTTAGTTTTATGTTCTGGCGCGTAAATAAATAATGCTGATGGTTTTCCGACACGGGAATAACCAAATTGTAATATTATGTAGTCACCAAAAGTTACCAAAAATCGATATGAAGCTGTCAACTTACCGTAATTATCAAACAAAAGCGGTTATGGATGTGATGCCACAGATTACCACAGTTTTTTTTTTTTTAACTGGCTTGGCTGTTCAGCCATTCGCCAATGACGCCAATGTCAAGTTAGGGAAACAGATACTACCACAGATTACTAAATAGGATATGCGAAATTTGTATAGGTTTACTATTTGTATTATTTTCAAAAAATTATAAAATAGTGCAATAGAATTTAATTAAGTAACCACGTTTCCGAACAAACTTAATTAAGTAACCACGTTTCCGAACAAACGATGCTCTTTTAATATAGTCTATGGCTGTGAATGACGTTGACATTCGTATAAAAAAAAAATTGACATTCGTAACGCGCGTTTTTTAAAATATGCAAAATTAAATGTATACTTTTCAATATTTCTCAGAGATTTTCTTAATATTTTTTTCCGTAAGAACCATCCTTGGACTTCCACAAACATTTAAAAAAAAGAATTATCGAAATCGGTTCAGCCGTTCACACGTGATGCCGTGACAACGCGAAACGGGTTTCATTTTTATATATATAGATTAGATACATGGTATCTAAGTAATATATTTGGAGTTTCTCTATAGTCTGATATGCGCAAAACAATTGCGTTAAACTTATCTCGGAGTCAGGTTAACGTGTGAGACGTCGTGTGAATCAATTATTGTTTAATTATTCAAACAAGTATTAGTATAACTATCAGTTCGAGTAAGTGATGTCAGAAATAGAATAATTTTAATGTTAATAGGGTCTTTGATGTGGAACTGTTTAATTCAACATTGGAAATATAAGCAGGGCTATAGCCTGCGCGAGGAAATTGCACGACGCAAATAGAATCGTCGAAAGGTAGAAAATGCCGTTTATAAATAAAGTAGGCATATATCTTCCAATATGGTTAAGTCTATTTGTATTAGTCTGCTAGAATAAACGATGAGACTAACATACTCTAATTGCATAGAATTTAAGCCTTTTATCAGATTTACGAAGATACGTTTTAAAATATAATAATGAATATAGAACTAGAATTAGTATAGAACTCGAGTTCGAATTTATTTATTTATTTATCATAGTTCAACTAAAGAAGTTTTTTATATAACTAAGTCAGAAACCAAGCATACGGTTCTTGGTAGCTATGGTGGGCGTCCGCATAATGTATAGTCGCTCATGTCATCACAATTATGGAATTGGCTCGTCGCCAATCTTGTGTCAAATATACCCAGTATTTTCATACTAGCACTGAAACCTCGGACTTTTCGCTGCTTTGATCTACGCGCTGGCTCTGAATGGAAGCTTCGAACAATTCCTGTAAGAGGATTCTAACTTTCAGACTCGCCGGGCACTGGACACCGGCTAAAACTTGTAGTTGTGAAGTCTATTTCAGGGAGCTTTTATGAAGCTTTCAAAATATCACATTTTTGATGCTCTGTTCATTCAGTTCCTTGTTAGGCACAGCATAAACTTGAAAGTGGAAGAAATTATTTTTTTTATAATAAATTTACACAATATCTCATATATTGGACTGACTCCAAGATAAGTCGCTTAAAACACCTGTGTTACGCACGTATGACAACAGAGGAAACAAGTATAAAACTTAATTATTAAATCTATATATTTAACACCCAGATACAGAACAAGCACAAATATTAATCCTATAAATATTTTTGGCGCACAAAATAGTACCAGCGCCATCTTCCACCATCACCATCCCCTACGCCATCTAGCCTATCATATGATTTTGATCTTGCTAACAAAAAGCACAAGCTGGAAACGAACTATTTTGAAGGGACACAGACTTTATTTATGTATGTAATTACCCTAGTCCTTAGCCACCAGTGGCTAAAATCTGCATGGTCATCGCCTCTGAACGGATCTGTCCCAGTAGGAAGTTGAACAAACTATACAAGCTATGTCTAGAATAAATGGGCCAGCATCAGAACTTATGCTCTTAACTATTTTAGAAAGACAATTTTGGTCAGCAGCTACACATAGCCGTATATCAGAGAGGAATGGCTATCGTCTTAAGTGTTCTCGCCCCGGCCATGTCTGTTGCGGTATTCGTCGGGTGACAAGTTTGTACTTGGTTGTTTTATTCGAGTGGCCGTCTTTGGGGATAGTTAAATCGTTGTTTGAGGATTAAATGAGCCCTGTTACACAAGTGTGGTATGTATTCGCTCGATGAGCACGTTCTGTACGCGTTCATATTGCTGGATTTTACTGTAAAGTGAAAAAGATATGTGTTCACACAACAAATACAAATACTTTTATTCGTAACTGTGTGCTAGTGAGAGGGCGACTGAGGCATTAATAAAGGTTTTTAGAGGTATAGAACTTAAAGATGGCAACTCTTTTTTAACTGGCTGCCATTTTGTCATTTGTCTAGTAATTAATGTTTAATTTGGTTTGGTATTTCAACATGAATAGAACGCCGCCTAAGTAACTCTTCCAAATTATGCAATTTATTTCAAAAACGATGGTTCTGTTAGAAATACGTATCGCACACTACGCCCTTTTTACTGTCAACATAATCGTCCATCAGAGGGATTAATTCGATTAACATTGAAACGTGTTCGCACCACTATTACTCTAAATGACAATACGCATCCACAGAGACGCCCTACAGCGCGGACAGAACAAGTCATTGCTGCTTTAGAACGTAGTGTAGAGGAAGACCCGAATCAGTCTATACCTCGTCGTGCACAGGAGTTGGTTGAATGTCCATCTACTTTATAAAAGACATATTGATTTTGTGCATACAAAATCCAGCTTGTACAAGAATTGAAGTCTTACATTCACCTAGCAAGGCGTATATTTGGTGGTTTAATTAAGATTTCGTTAAACAAAGAGCAATATATCACACAGCTCGTGCTATAATTGATTTGTTGAAGGTACCGCTTGGTAAATATGGTTTCCTATTAAAAGTGTTTTGTATTTAAATATTTTTTCGCTATTTTAGAAAGAAGGCAGACAAAATTAATTAATTAAAAATAACATATAATAGGTGTGGGTATTTATAACCACCACTATTGTATGTATACTAGGAACCTATTAATAACTTCAGAATTGTACCTATACTGAGTCTATATTCACAGCTCATCGCGTTGGCGGTTATAGGGGTCGTGACCTTTAGCTATAGTTCTCTCCAATAAAGCTTAAAATTTCATTTCATAAGCAACATATCAGTCGATACCTACTACTACAAGCTATGCTAAGGTGGTACAGGATTTCTGGAATAAACCCATTGATGCACTATATATTTTTTGTCGATTGATCTTCATCTTATAAACGATCCGTTTTGTCCTATCCCATGCGTTCCTGTTCATTATGACTGCCAATCGAGAAGCTATTTTTTATAACTATCACTACGTGTTACTATTGCCAACTGCCAGTTCATATATACGATTGTACCGGTTCTCCTTTGTTCTGGAAAAAATTAATTTGTTTTACCCTGTTCTGAAAAAATTAAAATCTTCATATTTTCACTCTCAAACAGAGACGAATGTCTTGTCACCGGTAACACTCCAGTATCTTAAGATCAATGTTCATACATTTTCATGTATCTTAAGTTAACACCTCTTGGTCAACGCATTGATTGAGGAGTGCGGTGATCCAGATTCTCAATTACATAAAATAAATAATTACGCAAAAATGTATTAAAGATTAAAGTAAAATTAATAGGAGAATAGAAGTAAAATGTAAAAAAGTTCTACCAAAAAAAATAAAGTGGTAGGAAGGTCGTAGGTAGGTGTAAAATTACTACAGATACTAAGTAGCAAATCTGGTATAGACTGGAGGCACGGAATGAAAGCTTTACCAAGCTAGGAGGAAGGATTATAATGGAAAATCCCGCCTTGGAGGGATTAGATAATAAAAAGACATCTTTGAGAGCGCAAATATATTCAAAGGTTCTAGGTATACTATCAGTTATTAAGTGATTACTGATACTTGTATGCTTTACAGTAAATCACTTTAAACATTTTAAAATATTTATAATTTAATTGTCTTTACTAAGACTCAAAGATTTAAAATATTTACTAAACATAATAAGTCAATTATTTTATTTAAAAAAAATAAATTTAATCCAAACTTATGCACGTTCCGAAATCCTACTGAGTGCACGTTGGCTATAATGTCTATTAATATCTGTTCCAAATTCGCCACTTTACCGGCTTTCATCCATCAACCGAATTAATCGATTAATCGAATATTAATTCTATTAATAATGATAACTCTAAAAATAGGTAAGACTACTCATAATACTTCTAATATAGTATGCGTTTTAAAAAAGAACTTTATATTCTTTTTTATATAAGTTTGTGCGTACTTTAGAGCTAGTCACAATCTTGTTCACATACTTGTTTATAGAGAGATAAGGCTCGATTTATTATATACTTTTTAATGTGTATTTTTTTTTAAAACCTAATCTTCCGTTTCCGCTGGAATTTTCGTCTGAGTAGGCCAGCGTTAGTTTAGCCCGAAAAAAAATCACTCTCAACATAAAAATGGTGATAACTATTTTATTTCATGATAAATTTCGAAACTCATTATACGTGTTAGTAAATCTATAACGGTACATTTCAGCATTGTACAAGTAACGAATACACGCATGGTCAAGTACCCTAGAGCACGCTTCAACATATAAGCGGCAAATTCCAGCATTAATTTAAGCTTTAGTTTAATCAAAAAAATAAAAAACCGCCAAAGGGTTAATAATATTATTGCGGAAGCTTTGTTGGATGTTAGTAAGTCAATCTCACCAGAGTCAGACTTAAGATTTGATTGAGATCTGTATGTATTAACACTGCGACAGTTCTTAGTTTAGTGTAACACTAAAGCTACTTTTAATCCGGCAAAAAAATAACTTAACTAAAAACCGATGTTCTTTCCCAAGTAGTTGTTTAGAGTGTAGATATGATACGAACCTTTTCTAAATCAAAGTATCACAAATCAATAATTTCCACGCGAATGAAGTTGTAAGCAATAAGAGTTCAAACTAAAATTACGTTAATACTAAATAAACCACTTCAAAGGTCATTTTATTAAAAATCGATGTACCTACTAACATAAGAAAGTGAATAATGAACTTGAAGAGTAAAATTGTCATAATTGCAGTAACCTAGCGACCCATCCTGACTTAGTATTTCTAATTAATCATTTCATTTTATAGATATAGAATCAGTCAAGTATACATGATATAGTCGACGAAAATAACCGCATGTTTTCTTTTATGAATAAAAACATATCTTCGGGCGGGCTTTTTGTATACAAACAAATAGAAAAAATATGATTTCAATATTATAATTTGGTGATTTTATTAAATATTTAAAGTAAGCCTACTTTAATTTCGCCCGTGACTCCATTCACACGGATATAACTTTAAATCTCATACCGCGAGCACTTCGGGGACCAACTTTAATATTTACCCGTATATTACTCATAATAAAACTGCTCTTTTAACGGCTTTAACACGCGGTTTATTTTACTTTTTACAATTATGTTCAAAACCTCAATCACTCGCGAATTTTACATATTTTATTCCTCTGATGCTACGCGAAGCCATTCAATTTAAAAATACCCCAATTTCAATAGAGAAAATAGTTGGAAAATGCCACCTGCCTGGAAACCTGTTATACATTTGATCAAGAACCAAGGCCAACATCACAGCGCTGCCAGATAAAAGATATTGTCAGCTGCTACTGCGTGGATGTATTACTAATGGTAACTTTCACATCTTGACATATTTTAGTTAGTTTTGAGAACAGCTTTGAGAAAAATAAAGTTAAATAAACCGCCGTTAACATAAGAGACAAGAAACTAGGAAACAAAAAAAAATTGTCTCTTAAGAAATTCTGAAGATTGAAATAAAATTCTAAGAAAGATCTGTAAATTATTTTAAAAGAATATTTTCTTGTGAATAATTAAAATTGAGTCTTTGTGGTCGAAATTGTAAAAATGTCAAAACTGTATAAACTTAAAATGTTACCAAGTACAAAGAGGAATTTATGATGAAATATTATTGAAAATCTATATTTTCAATACTCATCAAATAAAAGATATCTTAAGATTAAAACAAAGCATAAAGCTTAAACACGACGATAGACTATTTATTAATTGTATATTTATACACAGAAGTGAACAAACTGAAGATAAAACACATGAGAAATAAAATAAGGATAACAAGCAATTAACAACTATGATATTGGGAATTAGCCAGAATGTAATATGACAAGAATGCAATTTGTCATTAAAACAAAGTCTAATAACGATACGTTATGGTGTATAATTATTTGTATTTAATGAAAATAAGCTTTTTTTTACAAACGTTTGATGTCGTCATGTTATTTCAGCCACTGTCGGCAATAAAATCTAGATTTAGGTTGGACCTTCTGTGAAACAGTGTGCACGAAATCACTTGTATAGTTAATTAAAAATTATTTTTAATTAATCATAGTGTATTGCAATGCCATAATCATACTAATGTATTTTTGTAATATACAAAGACCAAGGAAAGGAACCATCGAAGCAAATAATAAGAAAATATTCAAAAGTATTTCATTTTCATATATTTTTGATAGTGTGTATGTATATTTATTAAAATATGTTTAGTAGACTATTTATTATATATTATTTAAATATTTAAATTTATATTATTTAGCGATTGGGATTGTGATTCTGTTGTAATATTTTTGGGAAAATATTTGCAAGCTGCCGTGTAAAATCTATTTATTTAATATTAAAATTATTCTTATAAAAAATAAACTTTAATAAATAAATTCCTACAGCATCAACTATGACCAAACAAAGTGTCGCTTAAACAAGGTATTTGATAAAAATATAATTAACAGAATCAACGCATCTAGTATTTGTAGTCATAATCCACCTGCAATTACTGAAATGTGTTTAAATCAGCTATAAAAAATAATTAGGCATGCGTCATACATAAGCGATGAGGATAATTAGTTATTAAAAGCATTTGCAAAGGTTCCATTTATTGTACCTAAATCCTGGGATTGAAACGGTTATATTGTTGTATGTGTAGAGTTTTTAGTAATTTGAATGACGTGTTAGCTACTCACTAGAATTATGAATTTATTTTTAATAAAGTTATAGGTAAAGTTGCATTGAATTACTTCATCATCATGCCAGCCGTAGGTATTGAATGTTGAGCTTGGGCCTCAGTAAGAAAAGGGGTTATCTGCCCATAATTACCATGTCGTACAGCAGTGGTGGCCGTCGCAGAGCATGTTTGTACCAAAGGGATGCTGCTACCCACCACCCATCCTGTTGTATTACTGCGTTGCCCTATCTTGGTTGTATCCAAAAGTATTATTCATAAATACGTACCTCCTAAATATATATAAAGAAATTTGAAACAATGATCAAGTTTTTATTGTTGTTTCTAAATAACCTACTCAAAGGCCAGTACCTCTTTTATTTATCATCAATCATCATCATCATCAGAAAAACTTAAGTAGTGTTAGTTAAGGTTTTTTGTTAGTTTATGGTCTAATACTAAAACCAAGTTGAATACCTACACCTATCTTTTAATATCTTAAGTTCGATAAGGAGATAAGTAATATAAATCAGTGTTCCCTTGAAATTTGATTATGTTATTTTACTGCTTCACTTCTCCTAATGGATTAATTGTTTATATTATGTCTTCAATGTGTAACCGATATTGTTTTGTGTTGTTTAAGTAGACGCTAAAGTAACCTTCAATTCGCGCTGAAAACCTGAGCACCGAGAACATTGATGGTAACAAACATGTATTGTATTATTGAAGAGACTGTTTATAAACATTAGAGATAAAATTTCAATTAAATCTTTGTTTTAAATTTCTCTATTCTGGAGTGGAACTGGAGTATTGCTGATCAAATGCCAACCTTCGACAATTTTCTAAAACACGGTATCGCTCGAGCTTTTATATGTATCTCGTTGTTATTAAATTGAACTAGATTTGTTACTATAAATCACCGTTTTTGCAAATCATTATCATTTTGTGTAATTTATTTTCACGTGAGGAGGCGTTCGCGGTTAAATTAGGTATTATAAACATTCAACAAAGTTTTGATTGATACACGCAATGGATGTTTGAATATATATCAGATAATAAATCCCGTCACCGTTAGACCGATCACTGCGAAATTTACCACATATATATTTCATGAGCGTCTTCATGATATCGAATATTGACAAATAACAGACTGTAAGGTCAATGTTGGTCAGGTTACCGGAATCCTTTCAGAATAATAAATTCATACAAAATTTCATACATTACTCAGAGTGAAGTCAATTACTTCGACGCTTGAACATATGTGTTACGGATATCAGGCAATAGAGAAACAGCAAATATAATACTAAAATACATATTTTATACCTAGAAATCATAAAAATACTTGCCTGGGGCGTGAATCGAACCCCCGACCCCTGGCGCATAGGATATGATCAAAACCTTTAAGAATAAATCCCGTAAGTCTCTACGTTTGCAGGTATTTGACAAAAACAAGCATGCAAATCAGCATAAGATGTATATGGATTAAAATACAAATCTTCAATACCAGTGTAATACTTTGTAGGTAGCAGTTGCAAACAATGTTAAAAATTCAATTAGGAAATATGCAATATTTTACCTTATTTACAAAGGCTATAAATGCGGTATTCAAGTATCACTGACGATAGGTGGCATTACGTCTGTACATTTAATTATCGTGAGCAAAGTTAATGTGGTTTTTTGCGGATGACTCTTACCTATAAAGCTATGAATATTATGAACAACGGATAGTTTATTAAATTTAGTAACTATAATTAAATGATATCATTGCGGAAAACAAAACGACCAACACTTCTTGTATTGGGTGTTTTGTTTACTGTTTGTTTTGTAAAAAGACTAGTATTTTATATACCCATACAGCTATGAAAATAAATCTCCGTTGAACGTGTACTCTGAAACTAAAATGTAAAGTTTTCAATTAGGAGTCACGCAAAACTTTATTTGGGAGATAAAATGAAGTGTGCTTGTGAAAACTGATCAACAATGTGGGCGATGGCTATGAAGGCGTCTTTTTACGCGCTCCAATTACGCGCGGCAGAAGTCAAAATTAAAATTGAGCGGGGATGCTACAATATATCTCTACTAATTAGATAACATAATATAATAATAGGATACATTCATTCGAGCTTGATGGCGCATTTGGGACCTAAGACAAATATAATTGTTTAATTTTTTTATTTGTTCTCTTGTTTGGGTGTTAAAATATACATTTGAATAATATATTTGTAACGTGTTATTCTCCTCCTTCCTTTATTGTTTGATATTCGTAGCAGTCAGGTAAATGAGAAATGATGTGTAAATTAATTTTTATTTCTAGCCTGTCAGTAGTATATATTATCACCGAACTCAGCTGTAAATACTAGGGTTAACAGTCCAGAATAATGCATAAAGAAATCAACTTGCGTAAAACCCGCTTTAGCTAAATTTACATCAAACAAACTTTCAATCTGTATTAATAAATTCACTCAACGATTATCTTGTGACAATAATTTTATACCAGTAATGAACGTATAAAAATTTAAAAAAAAAACATGCTTGTTCTTTATCATAGATAAATCACTTGTATCATATATCAACACACTTAGGTATTCCATAACAGTAGCTATTAAACTCAAATAGCGTAATTTATGAACCTACTCACGTTCCAGTGTATGAAGAGTTGGGGTTTTTATGAGCTTCTAGTTTAACTGGCGTCGTCAATGACTCACTTCTTTTAAAAGTATTCTAGTTTCATGTTAAAATGTAGAGCGTTTAGATATATAGCACTCTTATATGAAGACTAAATCAATTTATAATATATTTTTTTCCATTTATCTGGGAATATAGCCATTTATTCACAAATTTAAACAAAACTTCGAATTATTTTAAGAATAATGAAGTAATAATGAATAAATATAAGAATAAATTTAAATAATAATGCTGTGTTGTGTTGTGTTGTGTTGTGTTGTGTTGTATTATATTATATTATATATTAAGCATTAAGAATGGATAATATGCGATATTGTATTGCGTTATCCGTATATGTATATATATATATATATATATAAGCCCGTATATGTATATATATATATATATATATATATATATATATATATATATATATACATATAAGCCACGCTAGAGCACACCTGCACCAAATCGTAGAGAGTAGTAACATTATGAGAAATTCATAAGGATGCTATACTGCACGGTATCCACCATGACCATCAGTCAGTTCTGGTATCTCAGCCTCCTACTAGACTTGATACAGAAAGAAAAGATTAAATGTGAATATTAATTAATATACGTATATAAAACATGCATATAGTAATAAGCCTGTGTGTTACTACGTTTTTGTCCAAATAGTATAATTTTATAGATCAAAGATGGAGGTGCTTATTAAAATACTTCAGAGATGTAAGTGCTTATTAATAATCCTTTATCACGTAGATACGTTCTCAGCTGCCTGTCGCTTGAGCACAAGTGAGGCACGGCGCTCGCGAACGGTCCAAGCAGTATTCCATTTCCTGTTATATAACAATGGATCACGCTATCGTGTCATGATTGTTATGTAATGAATGGTATTTCTAAGACAGCCGATCCTGATGCTGCGGTGTCCTCGACCGTTAAATCGCGTGAAGCCAGCCCTCAAACGAGGCATCATTTCATCAACAGACGGTTCACGCAGTTCAGGTTTGGTAAAGGTTTGTCATCATAATCTTGGTTAGATGGCGGCTAGGCCTCGGTGACTTGAGTCACTGGAAATCGGTCCTCACTGCATTGATCTTCACTTTCATCTTTTAGAGAGCGACTGGTGCAAGTTCACTTAATTGACACGATCAGTACATAAATGACTCAATTTAAAAAACAGTTAAAATTTTAAAAATTAATTTTAAGTAGAAGTAAAAGAACCACTAGACCCTTCCTGCCACAGCCCCTTGCGTGCACCCCTGTGATCATAAACCAAAAGAGTTTAAGAGGTTTTTCAATTACTCTTTGGAAAACAATAGTTGCAATAACCAAACCATAGGGTATTCTTAAATATTTGTAGTGCTCTTCAGGTGTAACGAACGCAGTCTTTGCAATGGACTCATCGTCTTTAAAGGGGTAAACTAGTGGCCATGTTTAGACCACTAAAATACTTCAAGTCAATGTGGTCATCAATTAATGGCAAATTAAAGCACTCATTGACTATTATTTAGTATAAAACCGTAAGTTTGGTGATGAGTAAACGACATAAAAAAATTGTAGTGCACTCTATAGGAGACAAGGGTTCCTTTTATTGGGTTAAATGCCTGATAATTCACGCACATCCTATCACAGTCGTCTTCATTCTTGACGAGAATTAAAGGTCTTGCGCATTGTGACTGTGACCCGCAAATGGTTTCCTTGACCATTAAATCATTACTCGAAAACTGCTTTCCCATCTACTGAAGGACTTATAAGGATGATAACAGACAGAGGTTCCGTAAGTTAATTTACCTCCTTGTTATCGATAGTTACTGTGAAAGTTAAAGAGCCAGTTAAAAACGAGCGCGAAAAGTCTGAGTGTTAAATATATATATTTAATTAGTATATTTGTGATTCCTCTGTTATCTGGCGTCCGTAATACAAGTATTATAAGCGTCTTACCACGCAGTCAGGTCAATGTATGAGATGGTATATAAATGTACTTCTAGAGAAATCTCGGGGAATTCTACGATTGCGGCAAAATTTGAAGTTGATTCTACCCTCAGGCTCCCTACTCATCGAATTGATGGATTGAGATTAAAATATCACAAAACAGATTCTGATATTAAGGAGTTCTAAGAACCACTGTTCACCAATACGTCTATAGAAGTTTCTTGAATTGCGGCAGGTATTACGCAACCTGCTCGGTATGCTACTCCACATAATAATCCTCAATACTGTTAAAGCTTACGTATAATTTTGTATTGTCTTCAAGTCGTTCTTGTAAATAATATAGTAAGGAGAAAATATAGAACTCGCATATTCTAAGAAACTTCTAGTATTCGTAAAGTAAACAATTATGTTTACTGAGCATTAGTAGTTGGTTAACAGACACGCAGCACGAAGCCTAGATTTTTGTATGCTTAATTGGTAACATTGTCTACAAGATTTGAGTGAATAATTTTGTGTTCCAAGTTCCCAATAGTTTGTCATGCCAATATTTACCTGGTTGAAATGATAGATCTGAACTAATACTAAAACCTAAACGTAACATACATTAATTATTCATATTTATCTTATAATACTAAAATGGAGAGTTCAGATTTTAAATAGCAAATAATAATCATATGCGTACGTAAGATTTTTAGATTATTGAAATGGTGTAACTGTGAATGAGGAAGATAGAGAAGAGAAGTAAGGAACCTAAAATAAATGCTGCGAAAGTGAGATTAGTAGATATGGATAAGATAGATAGATAGATAGTTTTTGCTAGCGTTAAGAATATATATATATCTATCTATATACCTTTACATTTTTTAATACTGTTTAAAAATTATAATCACAAAGAGTAGAGGCACTCGAAGGCAATATAAACCAGCATTATATTCTATGTGCAATTCCTTCACCAAATTTTCTGCCGTTGTTGTAGCTGTATCTGCTTTGTACTTTACGATAGAGCTTATTAATGGGGAACATATTAAGTCAAAAGTCTTTTGTTTTATACATTTAAAAATCCACATTGAATACACTTTAAAATAATAAAAATTAAAACATCAATAATTTTATTTATTTCAATAAAAAATGTATATAATGATACCAGATATTAATCGTTATTATTATTATTAATAACTTTTAGGGTTAATAGTCATATTGGTAGCTACCTATAAAATGTAATATATACATACAACCTTTCACATTATATATATCTTTCGTAGGATCGCATATGCATGAGGCGTCAAAATCAAGCGACTAACCAAGCGGCGAATCATTAGTGTGTGAAACGCATTTGAATTTGTAATTCCGATAACTCGCGAGCATATCAAAGATTATTATAATAAGTTGTCTGAAAAGCTTAAGTTAACTTACGTATTTTAGTCAATCTATACTCATAATAAATTTATGGGATGGTGAATTCTATACCTTTAATATAATTATTTCCAGAAAAACTATTAGGGGGTGATTAAAGATCGATATTGATGCCAAAAATGCAATTAGCAAAATTGCAATAAAAAAAGGACAAAAACTGCTCAACGGATTTTAACGAAACTTAGTACAGTTATTTTTCATTCTCCTGGACTGGTTATACTATACTTTTCATCTACCATCAATAGAAGCAGAGCAGTGAAGGAAAATGTTGGAAAAACGGGAGAAGTTACTCTATTTTTAAGCATCCGTCGCGTGTGCAGCCTTAATAGTTAAAGCTTCACAGATATCGTGTATATTGGGAACGTTT
Source organism: Heortia vitessoides (assembly GCA_020976665.1). NCBI lineage: Eukaryota > Metazoa > Arthropoda > Insecta > Lepidoptera > Crambidae > Heortia > Heortia vitessoides. The sequence continues at coordinate 8,215,797 of JACJUM010003259.1, read as the reverse complement.
TACTTAAAATTATATAAATATATCTCACGAGAACATATGTCTAATTTGTATGGTTGACTCACAATAACACGTATAACTCCCTGTTTAAGCATTCTGATTATATTTGCCTACTTTAAAGTTTCTAACGTTCGCAGTCATCCTGAATTAAAAAAAATAAGTTTAGTAACTATTCCATAAATAAAGTTATAGAAATCGGTATGGAAACACCAAAGTTACACGAAATACGCTAATAATTATTAATTATAATTAGCCATCGTGCGTGAATACTGAATCATGCTGTAAAAATTATTTTGTATAAGGTCGCGACCGCTCAGGCAGGCAGGCGGCTTGCTAGGCGCCTAGGGGCTAGCGAGTCACCTAGCGAGTAGCTTCGTAAAAAAAACATTCTCGAACGTTAGCGACCGGCCTAGCAGTTAGGCGCCAAGCGCGCAGTGCGGCCCGTCACGAACGTTCGAGAATCGGTCCTCGCGCTCGGCGCGTCTCGCGGTCAAAAGTATATAAAGGCAGGGCGTTCAGCATCAACAGGCAAAAATTGTATTAAGCGCACGCTTATTTTTTGAGTGGTCCCATACTTATTACATAATTATTTTACTAATGGTCCACGCTACATGTATGAACGTATACAAAATGCTTTTTGTTACGTAAGAAAACATGGACGTCCCGACTTTTTATTACTGTAATCACTCGGGAACTTCTTGAGGGTCAGGCACCGCACTCTTTTCATTTAAAATTAAAATCAATGATAGATCTACTTGCAAACGATAACAACTTTGGAGAAGTATTGTGTTATATGTATAGTGTTGAGTGGCGAAATTGGGGCTTACCTCACGCACATATCTTGCTTTGGTTAAAAGATAAGGTTCAACCTAATGATCAATCAATCCGGTTTAATCCGTGCGGCAATTCCAGATCCGATTGATGAGCCGGTGTTATACGACATTTTTAAAACCCACATGATATATGGTTCATGTGGTGGATATAAACGCTCCTTGCATTCAAGAAGGTCGTTGCACTAAAAGATATCTAAAAGCCTTAGTGTATGAAACTGTAACAGGACATGATGGATACCCATTATATCGTCGCCGTTGAAGAGACAATGGTGGTTTTACTGTTGAAAAGCGAGTGTCTGGACTACAGGTTACTTTAGATAATAGGTGGGTCGTTCCGTATTCGCGTGTGTTGTCTAGAGTATTTCCAGCTTATATAATGTAGACATTTATAATGGTGTAGAGTCAATAAATTATATTATAAATAAGTTAACAAGGGCAGTGAGTAATAAACATGAAGAAGTTTCTAGATTTTAGTTAGGCAGATATATCAGCTCTTCAGAATCTATGTGGCAGATCTCAAGTTTCAATATTCATGAAAGATATCATCCACCAATAACTCACCTGGATGTTCATCTTAAAGGGTACGCCTAAAATATTACAGAACGATTTGATAACCCTAGACAGGCAACAGCAGGCAACAACAGGTAGCAGGCCTATAGATGGAGAGTCAGGTATTTTTGAAGAACATGTTCTTGGTAGAGTGTGTACCGTTTATCCAAACAGCGCTACTTGCGATTATTATTACATACAGTGTGAGGACTAAAATCATTTATATATTTGAGAAAAGTTGACGATGTTGTTAATCCAACTTGCCAAGCGCGTCATTTGCTTGAAAACGATCAGCATTGGGATGACGCTTCAGCCAAATTCAGTGTTATTGATAATCCACGACAGTTACGCCATTTATTTGTAACGTTACTCACATTTTGTAATTTGACAGATGCTGTACAATTATAGTAAACATATAAAAAAATTTTGTAGAAGACATTCTTGGGAATATATCTCATAATAATGAAGGTGCAACCATTAATAATTTCCGCGATCTTATCATAAATCAATGCTAATTAGCTCTTCAGGATGACTTAAGAACAGTAGGCGGTAAATCACTCTGTGAATATGGCTTACCTCAGTCGGTGATGTTATTAATAGGGATTATTACACAGAGATTGATTACAACTCTATGGAACTGCTGGCAACATTACAAAAACAGTGTCCCAAAGATAACCGCAGAACAAAGTTCAGTCTATGATCGCTTGAGCGAGAGTGTTTAGAATAATTGGAAAAATAAAAGAAATGGGAAACCTTTCTTGAATTAATTAATATTTGAAATTAGCGTAAAATTGCCCTTGCAGTGGCTTCATCAGGTATTGCTACAACATGGCTAGCAAGAGGTTTAATACCAATTGATTTAGATCGCACAGAAATAACCAGTAGTATTTCAAGAAATAGCGGTAAAGCTAAGGTATTATGTAAGTGTAATTTAATCATATGGGATAAATATACGATGGCCTATCGAAATGGAGTAGAAGTAGTAGACAGAACTTTAAGGGACATGAGACAAAATAATCAACCAATGGGCGGTATCACGGTTTTATTTTCTAGCGACTGCCGACAAACCTTACCGGTAATACCACGGGAAACCTAAGCTGATGAGGTTAGCGCTTGCCTGAAAAGCTTTTATTTGCGTCGTGATACACAATCAGTCCATTTGACTATAAATATGCAAGCGAGAACTGGAGATAAGCCGGATGATTGTTACATTCTAATACATTATTAAAGGTAAGTGAAGGCACCTATCCACAACTATACCAAAGAAAACTTATTCTGACGCCTGAGTTATGTTATATAGTGCAACCTAACCACATTTTATATCGTCTGTTTACGGTGACGTAAAAATATTTTAAATAGGGACAATTTTTGGCTATGCGAAAAATCCATTTAAACTCCTCGCAATGACCAGGAATTTGAAATTAATAACAAAATACTGTTGAATATACAGGGGGAAAGCAAAGTCCAGTAAATAGAATGTCGATGAACAAGAAGCCACAAATTACCCGATAACATGATTAAATTCTTTAAATACTTCCTTCTCAGACTTCCTTCTCATGAAATTGGATAAAATTGATATTCCGATTATTCTGTTCCGAAATTTAGGACCACCACCACAACTTTGCGATGGATTTCGGCTAAAAGTAACTCATTTGCAACAAAATATAATCGAGGCTCAAATTTTAACAGGTTGCGGGACAGGAGAATTCCGAATAAGGACAGAATTTCCATAATACCAAATAATTATCCCTTCCAATTTGAAATAATGCAAAAGCAGTATCTGTGTTTTATGCAATGACAATTAATGAGGCACAAGGGCAGACTTTTTGTGTCGTTGTAGTAGATCTCGGCATCAGTTATTACTTGCATGGTCTTTCCCGTGTTACTTTCCCTAGTTAGTGTTCTGGAAATCTTTATGTTCATGTGCCGGACGGGTCAACTTTCAACATAGTTTATCCGGAAGTTATGCGCTAAAGTATTTTCGTTCTATAGGTGCTTAAGCCTCATGTGAACGTGATCTATACAATATTATCAATACAATAACTTCATATAACATCCGTTAGCGTGTAACACCCAAGGAGTTACACGCTAACGGAGTCGTGGGCACAGCTATTAACAATAATATTGTGCGGTTTCGTCTTACTATATTTTTCAACAGTATTGTAGATTGACATGTTATATTTTCCTACTAAAATACGAAAGTTAATCTGTCTGTTACATCCAAACCACTGAACCGTAAGGTAGGAACGAGGCTACTTTTTTTTTATGAAAAACGACGGAATCGTGGCCGAAGTCGCGGTCAATAGATTGTTAGTAAAAATATTGTATCGCATTGTACTCAACTACTATTTTAGAAGATATAATTGGTGAAGATATTTTGAATCGATAAATATAATCTTCTACTGTAGATAAAGATAAATATACCACCATACAATACTTTGTTACATTTCAAAGGAATTCAACAGCGTTTTAATTTTCTTCATTGGTTTTTGTTGAGGGCGGACGTGCTTTCACTCACGAGTTTCCGGGACTTCGCCCTGCCGATTCTCTTAACTCTCTAGTCCGTATTAGTGCCCCCAGCACTTTATGGTGGATCGTTGACGATGCTGGGATTTGAACCGCGTGCCTCCTGTATGTTCGGTGAGATTGTTACCGCTAGACCAAGCGGGTATGGCAGTGTTCCGGCCGAAATAAGTCAACAAATAGCGTGCGTGGCCGCTAGTGAGTGATGGTGGCTGTTGTTATTCTGTTGAAACCTCACTGGTGCTTTACGCGAAAAATCTGCGCAGTTGTCGGGTGTCCGACTTAAAATACAACGATTTGTTCAGGGCTTTGCTTGATATACAAACCTTACCGGAGCTCTGGTAATTGCCCATCCGCTCGTGAACGACTGTAATCACTGTATAAATGAAGCTGTATATATTCCCCCGCGTTTCAATTATATCGTATACCTAATCTTCTTGGATGATTGAGAGAGTACATTCAAATTATAGAAGTCGATATGTTTGATATATTTGGAGACATTCACATTTCGAATTTCAAATCGTTATAGATCAGACAGAAACTAAAAAAATTAACGATTAGGCTTCGCCAAATTGATACATTTTAAGACTTTTTTTAAATGTACACAATTTAATATTTTAAAATTATAACGGCGGCGTATTCATGTATAAAAACAGACAACAATTTATTTATGCATAACAAATACATTAAATAGGTAGTACATTGTTTCTTAAGTCAGTGACTCTCGTGCCTATTGATATTTAACACCTCCAATGTTTGTTTAGCTTCTCAAAAATGGTAAATACTCAACTGAAACTAAAACCACGTGCAATACATTGCTTTGATCAAACTGATAATTAGCAACTAAATCTATACCTTCAATCGCAAACTTACAGTCTGTTGCATAGATATTTTTAAAGAACAAAACTATATCGTAAATGTATCCCTTGCAAAATATTATCCTACCTACCTTCCTTACCCTACCTTCCTTCTTATCTATACTTCTCTCGCTTTCTTTACTCGCTTTGGCCCTTTCAAATACGCTAATTTATCCTTAAAACTTCTGACCTGGCCTTTTTTTTAATAACAATGCTTCAATTAATTTATTTGTGCAGTAATTATACTGTCCATACCATCTTAACATTCCTTTATTTATTGTTGTCAGAACATCATCTTTACACCACATCAATCTCTTATCACATTACTCTTTCAACAATTTTTAAAACTCTCACCATAAATACTTTGAAGTGCTCTCATTTCAACAGCATTTAATCTATTCGCGGTCTCAATGAACAGCTAGTTCCCTTTGATACGTTTTGGCCTCCCATAAAAACATGTGGGGCTTCATTGACACTATTTCCAGCGAAATACTGCAAAATCTTTCTTCATGATGATGACTTTACAATAAAAAAAACATATTTACATTTTAAATATAATAATGACTATCTAATTTTTCAAGAGGATTTTAATAATTTGAAAGCCTATTATGCCCGTAATAAATTGGAACTGAGTAGATGAATGCAAATGCTTCATATTCTTTCTATGTGACATAAATCTCAAAAAAGTGCGTAGTGTCAAAGATTTAGTACTTATATTAGATACAAAATCAACACTAGATAAATAAATTGAGAATATTTATAACCCCTACTATAATATTATAAATGCGAAAGTAACTCTGTCTGTCTGTTACGCTTTCCCGCTTAAACCTCTGAACCGATTTTGATGAAATTTGGCACAGACAATTTTAAGACCTTGAGAAAGGACATAGGCTATTTTTAATATTTTTTTTATAAAAAATGGGTATGAAAGTATCACTATTTTTGGAGCTAGAAACTTGAAACTTATTTTTCAAGCCATTGATTCGATATAAATAAACATGACATTTATATTTTCTACAAGTTAAGGTAAAGAGGTATGGTACCCAAAAAAAAAACTGTTTTACGCAGACGAAGTTGCGGGCATAGCTAGTAAAACATAATAATAATAAATTCCCACTACATCTCACACTTTCCATGATAAGTCGCTGAAAACACTTGTGTTACGGACATCAGATACCAGAGGAATCACAAATATACTGCTTAAATACATGTATTTAACTCTCAAATACAGAACAAACTTAAATATCATCTCTTAATTGTCTTGGGTGGGGATCGAACCCACGACCTTTGGCGCACAATGCAGGATCACTACTATCTGCGCCATCAGGTCCGTCAAATGACGGGTACTTATAAGATATAATGTTTTCCGATCAGGTGATGATTTTAAACGCTCAGCTACATTTCTGCTCATTACATAAGTCCTTAATGCGCTATGGTGACTCCTTTTACAATACATACCCAGACCGCCTTGAAAGGGTGCATAAATGTTTACTTAACATGCGGTACATGTAATTTCACAATATTCAAAAATTGTCGAAACAATATATATTATTTCATTTAAAAACTAGATGGTTACAGTTTCAGTTGAAACTATTGTATGACTTGAGTAATAACGGATACAATTGTATTTATCAAGTGAATATGTTATGATGCCAGTCAGATGGTGCGTGTTTGAGCATGTTGTCTGACCTTAGACAGCGAGTTACAATTGAGACCTCATATAGTTGATCTCGCTAATAGACTTAGTTCTGCAGCTTTTGCAATATACAACATTTGTCAGTTAACGTAGACACAGCTCGCCTACTACTCGTTACCTCCACAGTACAGTGTTATGTGTTATACTATGTTACTGTGTGATTACGCTACTAAAGAAATTCTTATATTTGTGATACAGAAGGGTGCTATTCGTACGATTTATAAATGACTCAAAAAGAATTATCATCATACCAGCCAATAAGGTTCCACTGTTAGACATAGGCCTCCCTAAGAAAGGGGGTATGCTGCCCATAATTGCCGCGCAGGGCAAACGTGTTGGCAATCGCAGAATGCAGCTTTCGGTTCTGGTACCTTAGTCGCCTCTTATGACACCTGGTACAGGGAGAGGTACTATTCTACTCTACCGGTACCTGACGGCTACAAAAAGCGTTTTAAAAGAAAAATTTTAAGAATTACACATAATGACTGTAAACCGTCATGAATATGAAAATATTATGTATGTTTATAAAAACCTAGCCATGTTTGAGAATAACTGTGACATACATAATACAAGAAATAATCATAAAACTGCCGTGCCCATTATCCATAAAATAAACAATTCAATCATGGGCAACCGCGTAAGATTTTACAATAAATTATCAGGCTTACCTATTAGTACATTTTAAAAAAACGTAATGAGTAAGCTTATTTCTAAAGCATACTAAAGTGTTAAAGATATATTAATAATAAAACTACTTGGGATTGAATTGCTCTAACCAAGCTTTAAGACAATGGTTTGTTAGCGCCATTGCCCGTTAGTAGGGATGACAAAAGGGATAAAATATAAAAGTGAAAATCGGGGTGAAAAATAGGTGCTGATAAAAGTTATTATATTAATATTTCTATATATTTTAGTGTTAGTTAATCAACACTAACTTAGGTAATTATATCACCACTAGTTTTTCTTGCTAGTTGCTTTCTAAAGGCTCGAGGACTAAGTTTAATGCAGGTAATGCACCTGCATTAAACTTAGTTTTAAGACCCGCTTGGCAGATTAGGTAAAGATAGGCCTTAATTACATGTAAAATTACTCGTATGATCCCGTGGGGTCAAGAGTATTGTGAGTACAATAGAATTTAGTACTTCCTATTTCTAAAATACTTTTGATTTCTGTTTTGATGATTCACAAGTGCTTGTTATTACAAGCATTTTTGAAAAAATAATAATCACAAAGAATAATATATTTTTATTATTAGAATAATATTATTTTATACCACCCTTATATAATTTTTTTAATCTTGTGATAAAACCCGTATGAAAGTCCTTTTAGTAGTTTTACAGGTATATATTGTTTTGATAATAGTAGTCATATAATAGTTACAGATTAAAAATAAGGCAAAATAAAGGCACCTAATGTTTTTTTTTCTCTCTCACGTAGATAGCAAAACGAGTGTTCACGTCTTATATTATCAAATGTACTCAACATGTGTACATTATTTAACAATTCTGTTCATACATTTTTGCTTAAGTGTTGTTCTATAAGTAAAGAATGAATAAGAAATAATTTCATCTTACATCGTTCATATAGTACAAAAAATATTTTTCCAAACCCATGAAAAGGTTTAATTAACTATATCTCAGATATGGGCGAGATTACCTCGGGATGGGTAAAAGAAAATACCTTATAAGTTTTTCTTGCGCAGCCGGCTTACCGGTCACAGTGCTCGGGCAATTTAATTTAACCTGAAAATATGAATTATAATGCGATTATGAAAGTCAGTAATTAAGTTAATAAATCGATAAGGTAATTGATTTCATGTGACTGTCCCATGACTAATTGATGGATGCAGCAATTCGCAAGAAAGGTCCTAATATTCTTGTCTCAATACAATTTATTCCAGCATTGTATTCTTTACTCAGATGTCAATTCTCGTGCCATCGGAGAAGTGGTACAGTTATTTCTATAAAATGTTATATCCATATATATAAAAGTAGAAGCTGACTGACTAACATATTAACGCTAGGACGTGGCAGGTAAAACACGTCTAGTTAGTGTTTAAAAAACAAGTGATGATTGGCCATAGAGGAAAGAATAATACAAGACACATAGTGTGGTTTCACCAAAATGCAAGATAATTGCACGTAATTAAATAAATAATATATGCAATAGAATCTGGTACAAATGTTATACTAGTATCTACTCAAATAAAAGAATACTGTCGTTAATTAGTGACCCTTTGACCACTGGTAACTGCGTACCCAGCGACAGCGACCGGGCGTTTAGCTACGGTTTCTGGCGGATCTGTGCGGGATCGATGGCGATCGCCTGAGGCGCTTCGAGGCTCGACCTAGGTGTGAGTAACCATCGTAGGAGATAATGTTAAGTTTTCAAAAGTGAGACTCAGAAGTTTTCCAGTAGGATGACACTCACAAGCGCGTGTATATAGAATTTATATGAACAACTCAGTTATGAAAAATATAATTTTGTTTTTCTAGTGATCGGTATTATTATATACTACAGATATTAGTGCTGATTATATAACCGTAAACGGTCTGTATATTAGGTATATTTATCTTAGAAAATATGAACAATAATATGTATCTTCCGGGTATCGTGTAGTTAAAGTCGGTGAAACAAGATTTTAGCGTATATTTATTAATTATTTGATTTAATTTATAATAAATAGTTTTTAGGATCTTATTCTCATCTTATCTAAATATATTATTCAAAAACAGAAATATTATTTAACTATGTTGGATATTTTAAACAGGCATTATTAATGACTTTTGAGAATATTTCTACCTTTTCAGAAATATTTCTAATTGTAAGTCCCGACTTATTGTTAGAGAATGGGTATACACTTAATATTTCCGTCCTGGCCGACCGAAAACTGCTCAGAAATGAGGGCACATTTTTGTTCTCATCGAGAAACGCCGCCTTGACGTGACGCCAATAAAATATGTAGCACCTCCGTAAGAACCGGCCATTAGCAGTTATTTATGACTTTTTCATTTAGTGCGTACGGTAAGTTCTATACCAGATTTATGCATTCAAACTCAATGATGCATCGCTGAGATGCCTTCAGCTTAATTAAATGTCGTATATACTAAATGACCGACACATAAACGTAAAATCTAAGATGTAAGAGTTAGAAAATTGAAATCTTGCAAATGTTTCCTTTATAACATAGGGTAGCAATATGTAAGCATGTTTGAACATTCACTACTTTAGGTAGTAAAACAGGGGCACAAAGTAAAAACGAAAATTTTCTGTTCTTGACGTTATAAGAATGAAATTTAGAATATTGAGAAAAGTCGTAAAACACAAAAAAACTTTTTTTTGGTATTAATCTCTTAAGAGATGAAATTATAAAGTCGGGAGCGGAGTAGAATAGTATCTTCCCCTGTACCAGATGTCGCAAAAGGAAACTGAGTATATCATTCTGAAACAATGCAGCTTAAATGCACAAGGCGGGAATGGGCAGCAGCATCTCCGTCGTGAATGCTGCGCTCTGCATGCCCGGCGCGGCAATTATGGGCAAAATTTTCCCCTTTTTTGGTGAGGCTTATACCTTACGGTATAATACGGATAAAACGGGCATCGGGTCACTCAGTAATGGTCGGCCCAACCCCTCGCTTGGTGGCGCTGAAATTGGCGTCTAAATAGTCCAGCAATAGTTTCGTCCTAAAAAAAGAAATCAGACATATTAACGCTGGAACAAGGCAGGTTAAACCACGAGACGCGTCTAATTAGTGTTTAAAAAACAAGTTTTATTGGACGTAATAGACAATAGATTATGGAAAGAATTATACAAGTCACATAGTGTAGTTTCGGCGACACGCAAGTTATGAAGATCCTTTAGCATTTTATTCTTTTTTATGTTATGTTAATACTACAAATAAAAGAACGCTGGGCATACATGGTGGCTATTGCAGTGCGTAGCTTCACGACGGGGGTGCTTCTGCACATTCCCGTCTGCACATCTTTATTTCTCTTCTTTTCTCCTCTCTCGATCTTATGACACCTGGTAAAGATGGTGCAATTCAATTCGGCTGTTACTCCACGGTATAATTGTACACATCAGCTATTAATCAGTTCAGCCAGTAATCAGTTTATTCTATCTTGCCACTTCAAGGAAGAATAAAAGGGTCGAGCCTAATTGTAGTGATTTTAATATACATATATTGCCTAAATTTCACTTTAAATAACTGATAATTCTGCGTTTAAATCTTATTATCCAAGGACTTTTATTCGGTAAACTGTTGCTGTTAAAATGTTACGATGCACTTGTGTACGTTGTAAAGGTAACGGAGGTGGGACTCTTTGAATATGCATTGACTTATCCCGCCAGCCAATCTGGCTTTTTCAGGCACTAACAGACTAAAAGATTGTTGGAAGTGTTTCGTAATAGTGAATTAAGAAAAGCAATGCCTTTTTCAAACGATCAAACTCCACAATCGAACTTATATATCTTTAACTTTAAAATCTATAATATCAATAAATGAAGTAAATAAAAACTAATTAATATGAGCAAACAAAAAGAAAATACTGCTTGAATTTGTAGATGAGTTTAGCGAATCATATCTATACGGTGAGCTTTTATCAGCTGCCCTAATCTATTTTTTGCTGTCCACGGCATAATCTCTACATACTATAAAACAAAGTCGTTTTCTTCTGTCTGTCTGTCTATGTATGTATGCTTAGATTTAGAACTATTTTTTTATTGGATATAGTTATTCAAGAGTAAGAATTTAACTGATACTGATAATTTTTAATGTTTCTAATTTGATGTCGTAAATTAACTTAACTCTACGGCATAGATCAAAATAATTGCTGCAGTATTTTACACCTTAAAAATATCCGTGATGGTGTATATTAGATATAACCCATAATAACCATTGTTTAATATTTCACTTTATAAGAGAAATATTAAACAATGGTTTAATAAAACAAAAGCGGTTTTGAGCAATACAGTTATAATCCTTCGACAATCGTCTAAACTCACATAAATACATTGTGTACATACATTTTATATAGATCAATATAAATTTAAACTACAGCACGTACTTTAAATAAATAGTTTCGAAGATTTTACAGATTTAAAAATGCAAAGACAAAGTGTTGATTCTGAAGGAGATTTCACCCGGGCAAAGCCGGGGCTGGTCGCTATTTACTTAAATAACTAACAAGCCTGACACCCAGGTCTACGAAACCATATTGTTCTTGTGATCTAGCAATTAACCACCCAACACAGGACGGGTGTTTTCACAAGCTTAGAACAAATATCATACAGTAAGTACTTGTGCAAACACTCTGTTTACAGAGTAGATCTCGTCAGGAAAACAAACACTTACTTCGTGACTTCCGCAACTCAAACTCACTATTCACCTGTTACAGTACCGTAGTTCACTCAAATCTAACACACGCCATACAAGTAAGTTCCTCTGTGCTTATGGCTAATAATAATTACAAGAGAAATATACTTTAACGATAATTCGTTAGAAGTTATGCAGCAGTTCCAGAGCTTGTAATCTAAAAATCTAATTATATGTGAATGATAGATATGTAGATGGGGTGGCGAGGATGTCCTCTTCTTAGATATAACCTTGCCACTAACCACTGCATCCTTGTCTATGAGGCTAACTACCATTTGGTACGATTTAGGGATGCAAGTCAAGTGGACCTGACGGGAACCAATGTCTATTTCCTTTATACAGTTTTGTCCATTTTTCACTGTCTTCGTTTGATTTTACTTGATTAGCATTCATTGACTCAATTTTATATAAATTATTATCTCTCTTCTACGAAAAATTGGCCAGTTCTTTGGCGTAGGTATTTTAAAGAATTTTTAATGACCCTGCTCTTTACCTGCCTGCTCACTATAAGTAAAAGTCTCAGGAATCGCGGAAATTTATTGTTATACTACTGTCGTCAACAGTACGTTAGCCATACATTTCCGATATCCAACAGACACTGACTAACCAAACACTAAATTTTAAATCAAAGTATTTGTTAGGTGATACTAACTAGCGATTCGGCCGCAAATTCAATGTCAAATATAAGCTTAAGCCTAGGCTGAGGGGCTAGCGAATGTGAATATAGTGTGATTGCAAGCAGATCGTTCGATAAATGATACGTTAACCAAAAATCCGTGTTACTTCGTTCATTTGTATGCGTAGCATGTGTTGTAAAGGACATAATTCAAAATATCTAGGTAGGCGCACTGAAAGTTGACAGTCTGTCGCTTAGTATTAGCCACAACAAGTTATCATTAAAAAAGGAGGAATCTTGTCCGTAACACCTGCGCTGGGCAATCAAGGTGGCAAGCACAGAGCGTAGCTTCGCAATAGGGATGCTACTGTTCATTTCCGCCCACTGCATTTGAGTTACGTTGTTTCCGATGGATATCCCGCCATCTGATGGCTCCGGTGCCTAAATTGCCTCTTATAACAATTATTAAGCATAAAACAACATATTATTCTTCGTTGCCAGTAACCAGAGGCAACAAATCTAAAGTATTTACCTACGACTATCGCTGCTGGTATCATTGTTGAAGGTTTCACCGAAGGTTCGAGCAGTATACCCATGTACTAAATAATTATGATTTAGAATATCATGACTTCACTGGTCCAGGAGTATTACTGATTTTAAAATGTTTTGAATATATGAAATTCTATCTACGGTTAGTTTATAACTGCCTGTTTCTAACCGCTTTTATAGTAATGATGTTATTGAGGAACTGAACATAAGTTAAAAAAAGGTTTCCAAAGAGTTCACAATTTCTCTGTACACATTTTAAAATGATTGAAATGTTTTCAGCTTTCTGTTTGACATTGAAGGGACGCGACATGAAATAACTTTTTAAATATTATATTGAGGTTGTATTCATTATAGTAAACTGTGCACAAAGACTGCATTGATCCTATTTGAACGTGTATTTTCGTGAGTTTGAAAGTGGTAATATTCAAAATTATTTATTTTTTTAATAAAAAGGGTCCTCGGAAGTTATTAAAATACAAAAAATACTCGTGACTATCTAGTAATCTACACTAATATTTAAAAGAGGAAAGATTTGTATATTTGTATGTTTGTAATGAATAAACTCAAAAACTACTAAACCGATTGCAATAATTTTTTCACCATTAAAAGCTGCATTATTCAGAAATAACATAAGCTATATAATACTACGCTACGATATTATAGTTGTGGAAAAGTATCGTTTCTGAAGCCTTCCGTGGCGAGCGCTGAGCATATAGTTGAAGTTATACAAAAAAGCTTTATGGATGAATAGTTCATCTTAACATTATCTTTAAAAAGGTCCGCTATAGCATATGTCTACCTTTTATAGTTTACCCATAACAATCGTGTTAATGATATAGATGTTTGCTCCAAAGTAATTTCATTTTGGCGACGGGATTTCGAAGTAAATTGTTAAAACCAAAAATACACGCGCCGACGTTATTAAAGCGTACCTCAAATCATCACCTTTGTGGTAATCAATTAAAACTAAATTTGCGTTCAAATATGAGAGCACATTTAAGTAACGACGACAACGGAAATTTCTTACAAAAAATACTTCAACTTGGAGATGGAAAACTACCATCGCCAGTTGCAAATAGCTCCCAAGTATCGTTGGACAATGAATTGGCTCAAACTGTTTACAGTCTAGATGTTATTTTAGACACAATCTATCCCGACATTTAAAATCTCACACAACGAAATTTCAATTGGCTCTCTTCAAGGGCGGTAGTGTCGCCAAGAAACGATTCCGTAAATGATATAAACAGAATGATTATGGAAAAGTACCAGGTGACTTGAAATGTTACAAATCTATTGATACTGTGTGCAACATCGAAGATGCAGTACACTACCCACAAGAATTTTTAAATTCCCTCAACCCTGCCTGCTTGCCAACCCACGAACTAAAATTAAAAGGAGGTACTCCTATCATGCTTTTAAAAAATTTAAGCCCTCCCAATATGTGCAATGGTACAAGACTTTTGATAAGGGAATTACGAGACAATGTGATTGTAGCAACCATCATCACTGGGCCCGCGGCCGGACAGCTCGCTCACATACCGCGAATCCTGATGATTCCGACGGATCTTCCTATATCCTTTAAAAGGTTACAGTTTTCTGTGAAGCCATCGTTTGCCTTTACGATAAATAAATCACAGGGACAAACTTTTTAGATTGTTGGCGTCGACCTAAGAAAAGAGTGCTTTATTCATGGGCAGTTATATGTTGCCCTTTCTCGAGTAGGATCTCCTAAAAATCAATATGTTTTGTTAGCACCTACAAATACCACTGCATAGTTTACAGTGAAGCCTTAAAGTAAAATGTAAATATTACGATAATATGATCCAACACATAAAACAAAGAACTTTAACAAATAAAAAACAAAAAACTTAAACAAAAAGAAACCTTAAAACAACAAAAAAACAAAAAAAACCTTAAAACAACAAAGAAAAACAAAAAATAAAAGGGTGTAAGTATTATTTAATAAATGTAAAAAAACAATTTAATAACAAACTTTTCCTCAAACAAAACAAACAACAACAAAATAGGTAGGTACCTATTTACGAAGAAAATAATTAATTAAATAAATGAAATAAGTAAATGAAGTCCGGAAAAATATTTTCAAAAGGTAAATTCTTCCTAAATAAAAAAAAACTGAGAATAAATATAAATAAACCGTAAAACTATGTAAAAAATCTTAAGTCCCCCCGTGCGAAGCCGGGTCGGGCCGCTAGTTAGGTGATAAAATTTGTATTGCAAACATTTCAATCCTGAAAGACAGTCTGAGTGACACTTGTGAAATACTTCAGACATAAATTGACATTGTTATTAAAAAAAACATATATATTCAAATGGTATCCCATCTCTCATCTAGAAAATTTGTTGCAACTGTTAACAAATATTAAATAGATTATAAATCAATATATATATGGTTTCAAACTAAGAACGCCTGCAGTTTTACAAGCGGGGGATTGTTGAAAAACTAACAACTGAACTAGAGAGTTATTTTGTTTATTATAAGTTTAAAAAGATTCTTTTAACAAATTCTATCAAATTTCGTTACTTCTTAAGTTCCCATGCAAATTAAAAAAATGTATTGATTTGTAACTTTGCAATTTGTAACATTTAATAAAAAGTTAGTTCCCCAATTGTTAACTCATCTCTACCTTACCTTTCTAACTAGACCTTACAGAGGACCAACTTGAGAAGCCTGAGCGTCTTCAAAATTTCTGTAAAAGATTCATTTTCGGTTTACGTAAGTTTGATCATGTGTCCAACTTTCGAACTAAGCTCAAGTGGCTTTCTATTCGACTTTGGCTTCGAACGCTCATGTCTTCTTTTTGCTATACAAGCTTTGCTAACAAGTCTGTCCTTTCCCCCTGCTTATCTTAAAAGCCACTTTGTTTTCCTTGGGGACAGCCATAAAAAATCCCTTAGATCGTCAGAGAATTTATCACCCAAAATGCCTGCCATTCCACAACCTTCTATAACAAATCCTTTATGGTTCAAGCCGTTTGTTTATGGAATGTGGTCTCCCTTGAAGTGAGATCTGGTCCTTCTCTTTCTATTTTAAGATAATGGTTAAGGAGTATTATCTTATTCTCTCTATTAGTATATACTTTGATTTTCTTTTTTCTGTAACTATGAGCATTATATGTATTTGAATGTATGTGTATGTTTGTTGTACTAAATGCACCTCAAATTTCTACTAGCTTCATCATTATCTCTATCCAAAGGTTGACTGTAAGTAATTGTATTTAGCGATAAGGCTGTTTCTTGTACCTACTATTCGATGTTTTTGTGTTGTTTTTATTGGTGTACAATAAAGAGTATAATAATATTATTATTATTATTAATACACAAGAAATTTAAGAGTAGATATAAAATATATTAAATATTCCACATGTTAGATATTTAATAACTGCATTAAGAAAAGGTTCTATTATTTATAGTTTAATGGAAAGTAAACACATCGAAAAAACTTGGTTTTTATTAAATTACTGCATAATTTTTACATAATTTACATGATTTTACATAATTTGCATAATTTACATAATTTACATAATTTGCATAATTTACATAATTTATATAATTTTATGAAAATGTACAGATAACAAAAGAAGAGATGCAACAAAGAATGCTTCGTACCAATTTTAATCCGTTTGAGGTATGTGATTTTCAATTTATCTGAAACATAATGGAAGCACTGCTTTATATAAATAACACAACGTAGTATCGTAACTGGCCGATAAGTAAATGAGATTTTTAAATATTTTGAATAAAGCACAGAAATACCTCGCTACGTTAATAATTGAAATCACTATAATATTTTCGTAGAATTTAATTATTTGAAAATATTTAACGAGATTGCGGTTTTATCTGGTTTAAACAAAATTGATAAACTTGAATACATTATTCGCTTAATACTGCAGACAATGCGATGAAGAATTATTTACGTAATCACTGAATATGTACACCATTCCATAATATGGAATATTATGTTCTGTCTATATATAGAAAAGAAGAAACTTACTGACTGTATTTTGGATAGGAATCCATTTTATTGCGTAGGGAAAGTAAAACGGGGGCGCAAAGTTGGTATGAAACTTTGCTGTTTTTAAAGTTATTCGAAAGAATTCTTTTCAAGGGTTCTTCATTCAAAGAATTGAAACAGAACAGAACAAAACAAAACTTTTTTTTTATATCATCCCTTAAGGGGGAATGCAAAATTAGTATGAAGTTTTACAACTTCACGCAGGTGGAACCGTGGGGCGCTGCTAGTGTATTATAAAGGTAAGTATTTGGAAGACAAAATATAAGATACTATAAAAGTAAATATATGAGACCTGCATACCAATTGAGGCTATTTCAGCCTTTTGGTTATAGTTACTTTAAAACTTTGGCTTTTATTTTCATTCATAGATTGTACATATTTCACAAATTCAGGCGGCAGGAGTAGGTTACGACACTGACCATGACGGCAACATGCAGTCTGAAGGCTTGACAGATTTTTTAACTATTGAGGGGAGTATTAGAGGAGGCATTAATTTGATCCATAAAAAGGACTATTGCATACTTTAGCAATTGCTAATAGTAAATTTTAAACATTATTAATAATATAGTAAGATTGTAGGATAATTATTAATATTATATATTAATTGTTCTTGCAATCGATAAACCCTTAATTTAGGCTGAATTCGATTTATATAGTCTAAGAAACAGAGTAAATCAAAGTTTACCTAATAGTTCAATGTTACTTGAATTTACTGAACTTTGTCTGTATTTGTTTTTTATTTAAATATGGAACATTTTTTCGTTTGAAAATAGTGTAAGAAAATATTTTAATTAGCGGGCGGCGGGTCAAATACTCAGGTCAAGAAGGCAAGTGAATAAGTTTTTTTTAAATGTTTTTTAAACGGATTTTAAGATAAACTAAGATATTTTTATGATTTCGCGTGTTCAAACGTCCGTCCGGTAGTGCGGCCGAGCTCTCTCAGACCTCTTTCGTAAAATTAAACTTCATTCATAGCGTTGGCCACTCGAGAGTAGGTTGAGACGCGCCTTAGAGGCGCTCGGTCACATAGGATCGCTCATTAATGAGGGACCTCACCCCCCACAGTGGCGCTGGCATTGACGTCTGTCTTCTCAAAAAAGTTAAATTCTTGTTCATAGATTATTCAGATTGGATTTCTCAAATGCATTTATACGTAAGTCGTAACCCTTTACCTATAAATTGTGGGTTCCGCAATTTGTTTTGTATTACGACAAGATACGCAGTAAGGCTACAGGGGAGGGGGTAAGTTCGCCGTGCCGCCGTCGAGACAATCACCATGTACGTATATTTGACATGCGCCCACGCGCGCGTATTTGTCAGGTTAGTTAATCGTGCGTGAGTCGATGAAACGGAAAATGGGCGAAATGAATAAGCATGAGATATATTACCATGTATTCTTATCAAAAAGGTTTTTATATAGTCAAAAACGGATTCCACAATTACTAAAAAAGTTGCAATTTGTACAACTTGGCAACCAAATGAAGTTGCAATCTACGGTTTTAACAATTTGATATCACATTTTGTTACTCATCAAAACGACAACACGAACAAGACAAGTAGGACCAGAGAACCGCTTGAAAGGTGTTAAAAAATAAAACGATTTTCGAAAACTTCTTTCAGTCATTTTATATTAGAGCTCTTGTCAAAAAAATCCATGTAGCACTTGAAATGTTTCAAGGCACTGCAAACAATACATATTAGGACAGTTATTTTGAGTTTAACACTGATTCGTCGGAAACCAATTCAACAGGAGATCTGCACGTCCAGCAAGTCCAGCAATCTGAGGCAATGCCATTTTTTCTCATTATCTAGCAGATTATGATAAAAATATATTCATGTTAAATATATATCCTGAGAATTAAAATTGTTTTTAAGAAATATGTTACACCCTTACCTTGAAAAACTGTTCTCATATGCAATTATATCATCAAATATGATTACTTTCCTGAGTATTTTTTGTAATCTATAGATTATCATCATGATTACAGATTACTAATATGATTCATAATAATCATTAATCTGGTTATACTTTGCCCAACCCTGCACTTTTATGTTTCAATTATATATTTTAAGTAAAATATATGTTTTTTAATTTACAATATTTTAATATAATTATTTAATAACATTTGACGGCCCCGGTTATAAGTTCGATTCCCACCTAGGATATACATTAATATGATGATATTTGTATTTGTTCTGTGTCTGAGTATTAAAATATGTTTTAATGTATTAAATTTGTGATTCTTCTGTTGTCCTATCCCAAGTGCTTTAAGCGACCTGCCTCATAGTCAGGTCAATGTATGAGATGTTGTGTGAATATTATTATTATAAACTATAAGGTCAAACATCATTTGTTTTAAGACCTGGATTCACTTTCAATTCTAAGAAAAATTTCCACGTTGGGAGTGGCCTGAACGGGCCACTCCCGACGTGGAAATTTTTCTTATCTCTAGAATGTAATTCTATAAGGCGAAGGCACGCAAATAGGAAGCCCCCGCTATAGCAAGGTGCATGTGTGCTATCTCCCCGTAGTGGCCAAGATTGGTTACAGATAGCGGTCAGTAATCTGAGAGTGAGAGCATGGGTGCCTGTACTTCGTTTATGTCTAGGTGAAGATGCCGCTTTTCGTACTGTCGAAGCACTAGACATTCTAATTGCATGCTTTTGCAAATTGTCTTAATACAAGAAAGTATCCTGCATACCTTCTTTTATGCCACACGCTTGCTAGCATCACAATATATATATATATATATATATATATATATATATAATATTACCCACCCTTTCGATATACTGTATTAAAAAAAAAATCAAGAAGTATTTCATTTTTTTTTTCTTTGCTGTTTTAAGGCAATATTAAGGTCGTTATTTGACAATTAAATGAGGATTTTGCAAAATTTTAACGATCAATTAACATGGGAGATAATTTTGACGGGCCCGATGGCACAGATGGTAGTGATCGTATCTTATATGCCAAGGGTCGTTCGTGCGTGCGATCCCCACACACAGGACAAATATTTATATGATGATATTTAATAATAATAATAAATTTATTTGTTGTTCTACAATAAACTGACTTAATACTATGATATAAATTATTGTTGGTGCCTGAACTAGGCTCAAAGTGTGTGCTTCTGGCTACCAGATCTCCACCCATTTGGTTGTCAATGTAAAGTAATAATTTCATGAGATATTTATAAAAATGAACATTATATTATTACTCAGTTTGAATGAATTTATATAAAATAGTGTAAGGTGAGTGCAAGATTGTGTTTGCTTCTTTGTTTGTGTAAGTATTTTATTTATAGTATTTTATATTATTATGTTATGTAATTATTTTTAGTCTCATTGTAATCTAATAAAATTCTAGTAGCTAGCGGAACACAATCTGCTAGCATTATTTTTCGGCGTATGAATAGATTGTTAGCTTTTTATTTATATTATTGTATAAATAAAATTCAAGATAATAAAAATTCGACCGGAGAACTTAATTAAAAGCATATTAGTAAGATGGTCGATAGGGTTATATCGTCTTATTACAGTCAGTAATCGTGGGTTAAATGGAGTAACTACATGCTGTTTTCGAATAGTTAACAGTATTAAAAGTTGGCGAACTGTAAGGACTTTAAATTTCTCATAAATATCTACTGTGAGAAATTTATGGTAAAAATATGATAATATGAAAATAGATCTTTGTGATCTTTCCAATTCTATTAGCGTGGATTTTGGTACGCCGTTCCATGATGTAATACAGTATGTCAGAAGTGACTGAGTCAGAGCATAGTAAACAGATTTCCTAGTTAATTCATCAGTTGCATGATTATATTTTTAACACATAAATTAGCCTACGGAATTAGTGTGTGGTTGGGAATTTAATCTGATATTACACCCAAGTATTTTAGACTGTCGAACCATTTGATGGAGAAGCATGAACAATGATTTATAGTACAAACTGAACATACATGAGCAAGAATGTAAGACGCATTACCCTGAGAAGACACTGAGTTGCATTTTTTTTAAAGAAAAGCTGTATTCGTAGCTCTCCAGTTATAGATTTGGGAAAAATCTAATTCCCTTATATCGGTATTAGGTTTTTTAAAGTTAAAGCACATGTACGTTTTATTTTGTTTTCTGTATACTTTTTATAAGAAATAGCAACACAGTATCATAAACGGTGAGTGCGGAATACGTAACGTGTGTAGTTGGAGGAACAGGAATTTGTAGCAAAAGATATACAAGACACGATTTCTGACGAGTTGGTAGGATATGAGCTGGTAGTAGACTGCAAAACTGGTAGTAGGCTGAAAAAGCAAATGAAGTAATGCGTTCACAGTAGTGAGATATCTCAAGAGTTGTCTAATATCTGTTATACAAGTGTTTTAACGATGACCGACGACGAACTTACAACGAAGTTAGGTAAATGCATGAGATATTGTTGAAAGATTATTCTAAGCTTAGTGAGTTTTAAAATTACAATCGAATAATATATAATTTTATTGTCATTTTTATAATATTTTACGTTATTTGCTTAAATGTTACATGTTTAGATACTAAAAAATCACCACATTTCTAGGTTGTATTTAGAGTGGTTAACATATAGGTTAACTAGTGGCTCAGGTGGCATGATTTAGACGCTTGATAAAAATTTAATCCTGTTACAAATATGGTCCGCCCAAAATCGCAAAAAATGGTTAACGACTACTTGATGTGCTCTTCTGTGTTCCGACATATTGACATTTGACATTCATATCTGTAAAGATACTATCTTTTACGTAAGTAGGTTTAACAACTATCTAGGAATAGAATAATAGGGTAAGTACATGATTCGATGTTTTACTACAGTCCACTTGATGGTAAACGTAACGGCAGCCTTTAAAAGCTCGTGTCATCACTAGCGTGTTGCTAACCTTGTGAACTGAAGCTACAATATCATATTTACCCAGTAACTTCACTGCCTCTCTCACCTTTCAAACAGGAAGACAGCAATGCGAACTATTTGGCGGTAGAAATAGGTAAGATCTACCTCTAGTAAAACTCTTTTAGGTTCTTCGAAGCCCCTACAGCAATTTTCATAAAAATATAGCCTACTTAGCAGATGAGTGACATCCGGATAGGAACTAGCTCTGTAGGATCCTGTTTTACCCGCCATAGGATAAAAACGGACGCCAATGATATTCCACATCTCACTACAACTGTACAAAGCCGCTAACCACACTAAATGAGCAACGGTAATGCCCAGACTAACGGTGCAGATGGTAATGTCTACTATCTGTTATCTGCGGACACAATTACCACCTAGCACAAATGTTTATATGATGATATTTGTGACTGTCCTGTGTTAAAAACGTCAGTCAGGTCAATGTATGAGACGTTGTGTGAATATTAATGGTTACGTTGGTCATAGTATTCACGTGCCTTTGCATGCATCATTGTTAGCTTGATAGATACAATATGCATGCGAAGAGTACACAAACTACTTTTGCGTAATGGTCCGCACCATGATACAGCCGAGTAAATCAACCGCAAAATGTGACCTGCTTCGGTTACTCTGCTGCAGGAATCATGAATAGGGGAAACATCTGCTGGGACTAGAGTTTCCTATAAATGAGGAATCATGCTCATAATTGCCGTGCTTAGCAAACGATTTGGCAATAGCAGAGTGAAACTTTCACGACGGGGATGTTACTGCCCATCTGCTCCCTGTGCATTTGAGTTAAACTGTTTCGGATGGATGTACTGTTGTCTGCTGGTTTCGGTACTTCGGTTGCCTCTTGAAACTTCTGGTACAGGGGAGATACTATTCCACTTTGCCGTTACCCCACGGCACACGGGAAATAAGTCTTCCCTATAAGGAAAGAACTCCAATAAGACATCTAATTGCGTAGATGGCTGTACCATATCCGGAGTGGGCCAGGATCTTGTGATTGGCCCTTCTTTTAAATGTAATAGACATCAAATGTATATTTTCTACATCTTCAAAATTAATATAATTTCGACTCAATTATCTATTGTAGTTCATCTATTATAGAAGACAGTTTTATTTTGTGAGGTACAGAAATATAAATGTCGGACATAAAACTATTGTTTACTTATATACAGCACCATGAAAATTTTCATACATATTAATACACGCACGTTTTTGAAAAGATAGAAACTTTAGCCAGACATATCAGTCATACATCTGTTATAATGTAGAACTTACAGAGATTGTATTTACATGCATGCAAAGCCTAGTATTCAAATCACTTATTAGACACTTCCGTTAAAACTATAAACAACCGCTGACTGTTAAGGCTGTGTAGGCACTTGATAATTGCGTAGGTATTAATTGTTAACATTATATCACTATATAAGCTATATTCGAATATTTTAATTTGTTCTACTTTCAATCTTTGTTTATTTACATAGTTTTAAGAACCAATTTATATTCGAGTAAATGATTAATAAATGAGTATAAATACAACCAATCCACTCCCAGGTTCACCTGTTGTGCCAGCCACGCCGATAAAAAATAAAATACGACAAGGCTATATAAAGTGGTTGTCTCTTAAAGATCCTTTATCTTGATAATAACTTAAATTAGAACAAAAATTTTGATGAATATTTTCTACTCAACATTTGTAGATATTAATTTGTTGTAACGGTACAATAAGGAGTTGACGCGTACCTATAATTAATTAATAATAGACTTATGTCCATCTGCTGACACCTTAAGCTGCATCTTGAACTACCATCAACTCTTGTACATCAATTGCAACTTTATATTTAATCTATCATTAAGTCTCGGTAGTAATTATCAATATTTTCAAATTAAATTTTTAACAGTATCTACTACTTCAGAACCGTGTTTCAAAATATGTCCAGAAGAGACCTTTTTTGTACTGAAAACTAATTTCATTAATGGTTCCTAGTTTTTGTGTGAACTTTGAGGGATTTCTGGCTAGTTTATTTAATTAGTTCTTGAATTAATATTGTTGGATATGGTGTTTTATGCAAGACACATGTTGATATATTTTTGTCATCATTATCGTCATAGCAGCCATAAAATGTTCTTTAATAACCCATCAGACGTCGTACTGTGTAAACTATACTTATATGTTTATCACGTTAAAACTACTGCGGCTATAAACTATCCTATCTCTTAAGTTGCATCAAACTATGCATAGTGAACAAAAATTTAAGAGAATCTGTACAGGGCAGGCACCTTCACACCGAATTTAAAAATATCAATATTGTCAATAGCTCGATTTAAGTGAGCGCTCTATGCATCAAGCGCACCGAGACTTCCATGAATATAACGTCCCTGTAAAAGTAAAATATTTTAACAGAGTCTCGCTCGGTTTGTTCTTTAATAAACTACTTACTTTTTGAATGATTTTATGAGCAAGCGAGAGTGTACTTCAGCAAATTATATTATTATTAAATTTATACATATATAATTATAAATCGTTTGATCTGTAAATTTAGCATTTTGGAAACACTATTATGCGATACTGCTGCGTTTGTTAGCTAGGTAAACACTTGCATTCTTACAAAAGTTTAAGCGACCAAACTATGTAGTACATATTAAAAACGAATCATATTTTGTTTCAATAAAATCACGGATACTTAGTTCAGAAAATGTACACTTGCTTCTGTTATTATGTGGAATCCTTAATAATCAGTATTAAACATAAAATTTACAACAAAGTTTATTGAGAAGGTTAAAAAAGTTAACGATACAATTTTATGTTTTATACAATAGCAAATACAAACTAAAAGGTATTAGTTCCTGAAGGAAAAGAATACGGTTCAATCTTCTCGGTGCGCAATAAACTTATAATGAACAAAGAAAGAAAATATTGAAATTGAATTGTATCTTAAAATAAACTTATACCGTTGAACAATGATTCAATTTTTTTAATACTTTACACGTGCCTGTTCTCTGTTAACAACACGCAACCAAGACAAGTTCCTTGTACCAACTTTCGTAACAAGTTTGTACGGAATATATTAAATGTATCGAAATTTGTTAGTTAAAATTTGATTAAAACCAAGAAATTGTAAATAAGAAGTTTCTGATACATGACTTATATTTAAGCAATAATTACAGTATCTTAATAACTTTTGTTATTATTAGTTAGTATTCTTAGGTACAAAAAGTTTGTACATTGATTTTTGGGTTTTTTACATACATATACATGTATATATCACGCTAATCATTGGGGTAAGCAGAGTATGGACATCCTCTTATTACGATCTTGGCATACCTCTCTCGCTTCCTTTGCTCGCATTAGTTCCTTTAAACACGGTCGTTTATTCATTGTACATCTTGGTTAAGATATGTTCATCTAGGTCGTACAATACTTACTCTTCTATTTACTCTTGTTCTACATATTTGTGCAGTCATTCTACTATTATTTATCCTTTCAACATGACCAAACCATCTTAACATGCCTTTCTCTATTGTTGTCACAATTTGTTTTTTATTACTATCGAAAATACTTGTGTCTAAGGAAATCTATGCTCTCGCGGAAAACTTAATCTAGCGTTTAATTTCACTTATATCTTATCATAAATCTGTTTGGTTTTTGATGAAACAAACACAAACATAAGCAAGAAGTTATAATTTTCAGTATAAATCAAAACTTTGACAACGTGTTTCAAAGACTCGTTCGTCACGTGTTTTAAATTGCATTTTTTCCAGTGATGTTCCGACATATACAGGAAATAAATATAAGTTTTATCGATCAGATCAGCATCACGATCTCCAAATTAAAAATAAATCCTTTTATTTTTATTATATCAGTTGACCATGGCTGTGAAAAAAATTCTTTCTCGTTTTATTTCTTTTTGATACTCGCAATAATAAGCCGGGAGCCTGGTAAAAGCCATATTGGATGCCGAGCTTTATTTAGCATTCGATACGTCTAGCCATGTCTATTTTTAATCCCTCAGATCGCTGTATGACGCACTGGCGCTGTGTTTTAAGAAGCTTATGGAAGTACAGGGTAATTATATGAATGAATCTCCCCGACGACAGCTGTTACTAAAGGTAAGAAGTGAACAATCTCGAAAAGAAGACATGGATTAAACGTCAGTCACGGGAATTTGTCATATACGTTCGTCTGTGCAATTGCACTAGTTCCAATCTCATTGGCAAAGCTTATTTGATCGTTAAACTTTGTTATTTTAATATTATTATTGTCAATATGTGCATGAAACATTTCGATTTAGTTTGGGTTACCACCTAGCTAGTTTTGCTTGCTTGCATTCGTTTCGCCAATATTCGTTCTATTTTAGTACTAGAAAAATGTTATTAAATTTGTTCAGAAATGTTGTATTTCATTTTTAAAATGTGATAAGAATGTATATGACGGTGAAGGTAAATTGAGTTCCAAGAGCATCATTTTCTTCTTTCATTATTACACCTCAAGTATTTCATCCTCGGTGCACTTTAAATAGCTTTAACCTACTTACGGTCTTTAATCTGGTTGGGCTGTATTTCGGAGAACTCTTGCGTGAACTCTCCTTATAATTTTGCATTCGTTGTTATACTCCTAATACCATTAAATTGATGCTAGATGCTAGATAGTCTAGCTAACATCTTCACCCGTCCCACCTACTATAAATAAATCAATAAATTTTCACGAATTCTCATACTTTGCTCTGACTTTAAGATAAGTAGCTTAAAGCACTTGTGCTACGGATACCAGTCTACAGAGGTATTACACATATCATATTTAAATACATAGATATAAATAATACCCAAACACTTATCAGATTTGAGTAGGATGATCTGTTTCTTACTATACAAGACATATCACAAAACAGAGTCACAAACAAAACAATTGAAAAACCAGAACTACTCTTATGTCAAAGACAAAACTGCTTAGGATTGTACTGATTTAACTTTAGCTTTTAGAGAATGGTTTGTTAGCGCCGACGCCGGGGTTTTATTAATACTACTACATACTCCTAGGTGTTGGTAGAAACTTTATCACCACCTGTTTTTCTTTCCGGTTCCTTTCTGGTGGATCGCGTAATAAACTTGCAGTTAACTTAGTTTTAAAACTTTGGTGCTGGCAGGCTAGTTTAAGGTAGGCCGCCTAATGAAATTATCTGTGTTACATGACTTATATGATTCCTTGGATCATCAGGGTCGACTGTATTTTAAATTAAATCACTTCCTCATTGAAAATATAAATATTATTATTATTTTAATGACGATTATAAAAGTGCTCGTAATGGGCCTCCTTAAAAAAAGTATCTTTGACTATGACTTTCAGACGGAGGAAAGAAAATGAAGCAAATCATTGGAGAGTGATCCATACCACAAGATTTTTTTCCAGCATTTATTTTATGTTAGCTATCTGCTAACAAAAAATGCGCAATTGTATACATAAAAGAAATACCCAATTATATAAAAATGTATATTCTTTCAATAATATTTCTTTTACATGAATCTTTTAATAATTTTACCGATCAAGTTATTCGCAAATTGATATTTTTGAGGGAGGAACAAAGGGGGAAGTTGCTAAATCTTTTCAGCCATATTATAATTTAGCATAAAGGTTACGGAGCAAACTTTTTTTGCATAAATATAAATATAAAAAAAAATAATATAGGTACACAATACTAGTATAATATAACTAAAGAAAAACGTATACAAATACATATTTTGTTTCCAATAATTTTCTCAGTGTCAGGCATTCATTATTTTTCTGCAGATATGTTTTCCAGATATAACTGTTTTTGCTTTTTTATGGAATAATACGTTGTAAGACTTTTTTCTTTGTTGATGTTTATTTCGAATACCAACGGAAATGTTCGTGGCTAATTTATACATATTAATAGTGTTAGTTCCGGTTAGTGAGTAATTTATATATAGTATAACCTGAGTGGCAAGCGCAGACCACTTTATTTACAATATTCTTTTGTTTTTGTCTTTGCTTTTTTATAGAATAGTACATTGTTTTTATTTTATTGGTGCTTAATTCAAATACCAACAGAAATAGTTGTGAGTAATTTATACATACATGAATACTATATAGCTGTTGAAATATGTTTTGTTCAAATTTAATGTTCCATCTAAAATTATATATTTAGATGAGCACACATAATTAATTATTTTATAAATATATGCGATATTTTCTACCTGAAATAAAGATAGAGAGAAACCTTTGATTAACAGCAGGCAGGCAGGCTACAATCTTGGCATACCTCCTAATGTCTAGCTTCTATTATTCGCATTATTCCTTTCATACACGCATGTTGATCCTTGATATTTCTGACTTTGATTTTTTTGTCTATTCTACCTGGTTAAAGTAAGTTTGCCTAAGTGGTCCTAAGGCAATTCTTCCATTCACTTCTACTTTATATACATATTTGTGCAGTCATTCTAATTTCATCTATCACTTATCCATGTCCGAACCATATAAACATTTCTTTCCCTATTAACGGCTGTCAACAGTTGTATATCGGAGTGATTCGGTCAATGGCAATGTACGGCGCACCGGTGTGGGCAAACGCCTTGACTAACCGCACTAGGCCCTTACCCTTAAGGACCCAAAGCAATGTGGCGGTCAGGGCCATACGCGTATACTAGACTGTAACCACGGGCGCGGCCTGCGCATTGGCCATTGCCAAAGTATATCGGCAGACACAACATCGAACGACATTCGGCCTCCGTCCGAAGAGGTCCACGGGTGGCGAGACGCCATGTCCACCAAGCTATTATGTCTAAGTGGTCGTCCCAGCTTGAGAGAACCATACACACTTCAAAGTCCTTTCTTTTCAACAGTACATATTTATTTTACTCGCGTGCTTTTTATGCCATACCTAAAGTTGTGCCCTTTTTGATACATTTTGGCGACGATGCTTTAAGTAATTGATCATTAGCGTAAAGAAAAAAATTGAAGATTAGCTCTTTTTTTAATCAAATAAATTTATCGTCCTTAAAATCGGACTTTGTCAATTAATTAACACAGACAGAGTTGTCTGTAAGTAAATTAAATGATCAAGGCGGCATCGCCTGTACTCCATTTACATTCTTATAGGCACCGTTTATCCTATAGCCAACAGTATAATCCTTGTAAAGAGATTAAAATGTCTAAATCATTTAGTATATATAGACATAATCTTCCATAACTCCTTTCGTACAACTCTATCATAAGCTTTTTCCAAGTGTATAAATGACCTTTTGCAAGGCAGTTTTCTGCTTTGTAGCACAGGGAACAGACTTGATTCATGCACCTCATCCAAATTCTAAAAACCACTAGTGCATCCACTTGTTCATTTTCTTTAGTATCATTCACAATCCTTCTTATGCCTTTGCATATAAATTGCCGACGACGTTGAAAATGTATTTTGTAAGGTAAGATAATAAAAAAACGAATTGGCATAAAAGAAACAATATACGTCAAACATTTTTTATTAAGTTTGGTTCATGTTTATGTTCTTGCATATCTTATGTGTATATTTTTCGAGACATGATCCTAATGTTTTGTACATGTAATGGAGCGATCGTGAATTACAATTGTAACTTTGGTTTCCTCTAAGTTTACGAAACCATTTTGATTGATTTTAAAACCACCTCTATTACTTTTGAAAGTTTGTATAACTCTTATTCAAATTAATTTAGCTGCGCTTTATTTATTTATTATGCATATGTATTTATTCCAATTAATACATATGTTTTACTTTTTACAATGCAATACAATGATTTTTTACATCTCAGCAATATTCTGATATTTGTGTTAAATATAAAATTTCGACAGGTCGTTAATTAGTATTCCATATTTGTCGCATATAGATTTGGGTGATATTACTTTTGTTAGTCTATTTTATATTCATATCCTTAATAATATTAAAAATGCGAAAGTAACTTTATCTGCCTGTCTGTTATTTTTTACCTCCTACTCTTTTTATGCATTGGTTGTAATTTCAGAAAGTTTCTTTTTTTCCATTTAAACGTGACTTAAACACATCGCCGTGCGGTGAGCGCATAATTTTTACTACGTAGCTGCTTATTAAAGGTTTTTTTATAATAATAAATCTCAATCTGTACATCTTTTTTTATCGATCAATTTTATTTTGGTTTTTCTACGATGCCTCGCAAACGAAAGCCGAATTTAGCTAATAGCTCTAGCAGAGCACGGGCTGGGTTCACAGATCCGTCGGACTTTAGATGCTGAGCGTCACGCAGCTCAAAGAGCTGCTGAAACTTTTGAGCAAACGCAATTGAGACGCTGATTATCATGCTGCACAAAGGGCTGCAGAGCCCTCTCAGCAGACCCAAGCTCGCCAAGTCTTGGATGCCGTCACGCGACTCAAAGAGCTGCTGTGACCTCTCAACAGAGCCAAGCTCGCCAAATCTTAGATGCTGAGGATCAAGCTTCGTATATAGCCGCAGAGAACTCTGAAGAAACACGTAGACGACGTTTAATTAATTCCGAGCGACAAGCAGAAAGGAGACGTAAGTTTACGACTAATACGTAGAAGGCATTTGCCGATGCCGCTTTTAATTATGATCCGTTAATTGGTTACTTTAATCATCGATTAGTCCTCATAGGTAGAATAGCCAATAAATGCAGACACTGTAAAGCAGCTAAAGAGGAAGGGCCCCAGGTATGTGCTGTTCTAGAGGCAAAGTATCAGTACCAACGCTTGGTGACCCCGAAGAGCCACTCAAATCCTTACTTCTATATGACAGCAATAAATCTTGGCGATTTTTAAACAGAATAAGAAAGAACAATTCTTGCTTTCAAATGACATCAGATTTTCACCTACATTTACGGTACAAGGGCAAATTTATCATAGGATTGGCGCTTTGCTTTCCACAAATAATGATCAACCAAAATTCCTACAGATTTATTTTATGCGAGACGAAAACAGTGAGGTTGACAGCAGAAAATATTAAAGGAGTTGAGAGGGACATTGTTTTAAAAATTCAAAGAATGTTGCACTCACATAATTAAACAGCCTTAGAAAGAATGCCAGTGGAAAATTACAAATTAGTTATACACCCAGATCGTAAGCCAAGCGGGGAACATAAAAGACGTTATAATGCACCCTTAATAAACGAAGTCGCCGCCGTGGTTGTTTTACAAGCCCGTGACTACACATTGACCAGGGTACCCGACACAAACAAGTTTTATGACGCATTACAATACCCGCTTATGTTTAGCAAGGGGCAAGAGGGGTACCATTTTCAAATTACACAAGTCAATCCATAGACCAACCTCCCCTTGCCCAACAAAAAAGTATCGAGCATGGACTTTTATGCCTATCACATGATGATGCGCGAAGACGATTTTAACGTAATCCAACGATGTGACGAACGAACAGCTCGCTAACCTTTTATGTTGATATGTACATAAAGGTTGAAAGCGAAAGATTGCGATACATACCTTTAAATCAAACAAAAACAACTTGTACACGATGTGACGCTGGCCCTTGTAAGTGTCTCTCTCTCCAAGTCAATCCAATCTCCACATCACTCTCCAAGTGATTTTCTATAGGACCGATCGTATGCGGCCTGCGTCTAGCGTGATCCTGCGGTTGTAGTCAGATCGTGTGTCCGCCTTGTGGGTAGACGTCTACGCTGCGCTGTATGTAGGTATGTGGTCTCCATTTCAGAACCTTACGACTCCATCGTTAATCGGTTCTGCGTGCTAAGTGCCCACTGCCACTTCTACTTGCTAATCCGCCGCGCTATGCAATGTAACTTTAGTTCTTATACGGATCTCCTCATTTTGGATTCGATCCCGCGAACTTATTTTCAGTTGGCTAATAAAGCCAATGGTGGTTTCTAACCATTTCGCTGCCATAAGTAACGTTGGTAACACACATTGGTCGAAGACTTTCGACTTGAGATACTGAGGTATGTCTGACGAGAAGTTGATCCGCAGATTTCCGAACGCTGCCCAGCCGAGTTGGATTTGGCGATTGACCTCTTACTTAAAATTGGACTATATGTTTTAGGTATCCAACAACTTCAAGAAGCAAGTTCGCAACTGATACTGGGGTGAATATAATATAGGTATTACACATAGGTCTTCTCCATGTTTATTTTGTGACCCACCTGTTGTGAAACGTGATTGAGGTTTTTGAGGATCGTGCTTAAATCTTCCATGGAGTGCAATGACATGTCCATACATGGACACAAATCTGCATGACTACAATATCGTCGGCAAATCGAAGGTAAGTGATGAATTCACCATTAATATTGATGCCTAGTCGTTTGATTGCCATTCCAGTAGCTTGAGGGGTTTTCCAAAGTATGTTCAGAAATAAATACATTTTAGATCTACAAAACATAATCTGAGCGAAAATGCTGCGTTTTATGCCACGCTGGGCAAGTGTGGTAATTTCAACCTTTTGCGAAGGGGATGGTGCTGCCCATCCTCACCTATTTGAGCTTTATTTCTCAGATGGATATACCGCCAAATGTCGGTTCTGGTAGTCTTAGTTGCTTCTTACGACACCTTACGGCAAATAGTAATAATAACTATGCGGAATAGAAGCATAATACATGAGAGACAAAAAAATACATTCAACGTAGAGAAACATATTGGCCACAAGAAAACGGAACAAATCCTTTAGCATTTTACAAAGCTTTTATTTGTTAAAAGATGAAACAAAAGGGTAAATGCTAATGATTTGGCCCTAAGGACTTAGCTTACGGCTAGTATTTAAATTGCTTTATAATTTGTATATTTACGTACCTAAATTAGAATTACAACTTTACCTATTGAAGTCATACATAATCTTATCAGGTATAATAATCTAATTTAGCAATATTTTTATTTTGCTAAGATGATAATTTTTAAAATGAAATCAAATTCAATTTCTTAAATTTATAGATAAGATTTGATATTATGGTTACATTATAGTAGTAAAAAAATTATGGCAACACATTTTTAAGTTATTTGTCTGTATAGGGAGACAAAGTAATTTATTTATAAAGTAATTGATTTCCACTTAAAACATTTGTTGTGTAATTATTAAAAAACAATTGTATTATTCGATTTACAAAGAAAAAGCGGGCCGACCCTATTTTATCCAGGTACATTCATTAACATTTATCTCTTTAATTCCGTTACTGTCGACGTTTTGGTACTGTACCAGGATTGGTATCCTGTAAAGAACTTACCCCTGCATATAAAAATTAGGTAATCCATTTTCGGTACAGTATTTCCAATTCCGTACAAAACTGGTCAAGCCCCGCTAATATCTGATATATTCGTCTGTGAAAGTCCAGTTAAAAATAAAAAAAGGAAAATTTTACTTAAACATGCATCTCCTATTGTTCACTTGATGGTTAAATATGAATTATTACTTTTAGTAACATCATATGAATCTTGCTTAGCTTTACAAATTAAAAATTTGGCCCCCCCAAGAAAGGAAATGGAAATGGAATTTTGCACTTAAATAACGCGCGGGGCAGTTGCAATCGCAGAATGTCACTTCGCAACTTCCCTTCGCAACAGAGGTACTCAGGATATACCGCCATCTATATTAATCCACCGGCACACCAATCTTCTTAAGTAAGGTAGTGACTGTTATTTTGAGGATATCTGTACAACAGAATAAATAAAAAAAGTTGACTTTTATCCATTATCACTCAGGGAGGCTAAAGTCAAGGTGAGTAAATAGTTGCTAACCCTTAACTACGAAAACACCAAGTCTTTATTGTAAGACTTAACTTGTAATTAATTAAAAAATATTTATTTGTTATATTGCTAGCATAAAGTTTGCAATTTTAGTTCATTTAAGGAAGGCACTGTCCTCTGTAACACAGGTGATAAACCTAATATAGTGGTCAGGGACTTCATTACTACTATATATCTTTTTTAAAGTGACAATAAATATTATTATTATTATTAAAGAATTGTATATATTTATATAGCAGACTAATAATGTAACCAATACGCAGACTGTAGACAGCCGAGTACAATCCGGACCTATCATAATTGCGGACAGACGTGGCAGCCGAAGGACGTCTCGATATCATGATGTACGCATAGATCTTCGCTTCATGCTGAGAGGGTTTATTGTTGGATGGTTTTCGTGTCTACGAAAATAAATTCAAGGAAGTCACTATGGTGACATAAAAATCAATATATATTTATATCGAAAGCAGCTGGACTGTTTTCGATGAGATTTTTACTTGTATTTTGTTGTAGAAAAACAATTACAGTTCTGCGAGTACCAAAATATAATAAATATTCATGTTTTTTTTAAAGAAACCGATATAAAAATAAGTTTGGACAAATAATTAATAATTACTTCATAAGCAATGCGTTACTCCAACTACTATACATACGTCATAGAATCGGCATCGCGCTTACGGTTAGTAACAGAACTCTCTAAATAACTACAAGAACCCAACACAACTGTCGGAACTGTGGCCCTGAAGCCCACCTGATTCCACGCAAGATTTTTCCTTTTGACTTAATAAGACAACAATTTACGTTTGTTTACTTTAACTTGACTTACGTGGAAGTGATAATCGATATATGTATGTATCTACAAATATATTTTTGGTTATCTAGCTATCTAGTTGGTAAAGCTATTTAGGCTAGCTATCTAGCTATTAAGGTTGTCAAGCTATATATCCTAAGGTGAGATCCTCTTCCTTAATATGCTAACAAAAAACAACAAAAATAATAAAATAAGCGATATATAAAAATATACAAAAAGAAGTGAAACATATTTAGGGTGCAAAAACAATAATTGTAAATCATATATTGTGAAAATAAAAAAGTTTATTTTGAAAAGGCGTTTAGAAGTATAAAACATATGTATGGATCTCTTAATATACGCATTATGTCTGTAAGCGAAATCAATGAGTAAAATAATATTTTGTCAACTACTGTCTTGGCTTAGGAAAACATATACCTATGTCAAAAATATTTAAATCTGCTATGAAAGAGAGAGAAATCGCTTCTCGAAGTTGTTAACTCGTAAATCTAGGACAAGTTGTCCAGTTAGGTAAGTCCAAACTAAAGAAAGAGCCGAATAAAACTCG
The DNA here is from genome assembly GCA_020976665.1 of Heortia vitessoides. NCBI lineage: Eukaryota > Metazoa > Arthropoda > Insecta > Lepidoptera > Crambidae > Heortia > Heortia vitessoides. Next base: position 8,180,756 of record JACJUM010003259.1, on the reverse strand, counting down.
GCTGGGCAGCGTTCGGAAAACTGCGGAACATCTTCTCATCCTATATAACTCAATGTCTTAAGTCGAAAGTCTTCGATCAATATGTGTTGCCAGCGATGACTTAGGGCAGTGAAACATAGTCCCCAACTATAGGGATTATTCAGCTCAAATTTACCCAACAAGGAGAGTGCAATGCTCGGAATCTTTTTGCTCGTTCAAATTAGGAATGAGGAAATTCGTAAAGGAGCCAATGTGATACCGACTTAGCCCGGTGGATTAGCAAGTTGAAGTGGCAGTGGGTAGGGCATTTAGCACGCATAACCAATGGACAATGGAGTTTTAAGGTTTTGAAATGGAGACCACGTACCAGTAAACACAGAGTAGGGAATCCACCCACAATGGCAGATCGATCCTACTAAAATCTACAGGATTGCGCTAAACGCAGGCCGCATACTATAGGTCCTATTGAAAATCAATCAGAGAGACCTATCTCCAGCAGTGGACGTCCTCCGGCTGATATTATGATGATAAATATTAATTTTATTAACATGTTCTTAGTAGGATATTAAGTGTCTTTGCACTGCGTATCATGGGTCGTGAATAGATCAAAGGTTCGATGCCTTTGGTTTATTCGTTTATATGCAAAAGTACAGTTTGTCGAAGCAGAATCATAACCTAATATAATTAATTTATTTATTAAAATTAAAGACGGGATTCGAATCTGCATCTTTTCCATGCCAGGAAACCAAAAAAACAATAAGTAAAATTGGACGTGTCTACAAAATTCGGTACCACAATAGGAGTGCAGTCCCTCGACAAAGTCTCCTCGAAAACAACTAAGACTGATACAGGTTCGAGTCCTACCTGAAGTCCGAGATAAGTCCAGTTTTATCTAGTAAATATTATCTTTATATGAGTTTAAAATAACTTTTTTTTATACCCATTTTATTAATTATAAATTAGAACGATGAAAAGATAAGTACAACTTGCCAGTTGAGAGGTAGCTCATTATTATTTTTGATACATAACAAGATGTTATACTTTAATCAGACTGCGAAACTTAAATTCTATCATATTACTTAATAAAAAGTGACCGTCAGGACTTATTTTTTTGCATTAACAATATAATTATGGGCTTAACATAGGCTAGAAAAAAATATTTGGGTATATTTTAAAACAGCATTCGTTATATACGTGCATAGTAGATACAATATTCTATATCAATAACAATAGTGTTTGGTCTTCCTTCTTTTCTCGTCCTTCTCAATGGTAGCTTTACCGGTTGTCGACAATTTTACCGAGTCCAAGGGTTACAATTTAATAATAAACTTAATAAATGATATTTTATTAATATAAAATAAACAATACGAAACTTGTTTAACTGTGTTAACGTGTTTTATTGCTAGAAATATAACTAAATAGAATGGCCGTCATTGAGAGGACTTAAAGAGGGTGGATGCGCAGTGTATGTGCTTTATAGAAGTATCTTCAATCGCAAATGGCTGCCTCCCGTTATTAATCATCAATTTATAAGTGATGACGGGCCGGATGGCATTGGTGGTAGTGAACCTTTCCTAGGCGCCCAGGATCGTGACCTGGATCCAGGACAAATATTTAAATTATCTTATTTGTGTTTTTTTATCTCTGCGTGTTGAAAATATAAATTTATGTAATATACTTTAAGCCACTTAGCTTGGAGTCAGGTCAATGTTTGAAATGTTGTGTAAGTATTACTTGAATACTAGAAAAACATTTATTAGCAAAATTGTAGGCCAACCTACTCCCACCAGTAGACGTCCAACGCCTATTATATTGTAAATTTAAGAGATTGAATGTGAATAATTGAAAATATTATTTTCCCTCGCGTTTTAAGTTATCACAGTAGCTTAACGCGCGACGACATTTTGTTTGAAACGCCTACATATTGTTTCCACGTGCGTCACTACAGTTGATAAAAGCTATGGACGCGTGAAACGAACAATAAATTGTTTTGACTCACGGTGAAGGTGTTTTGAGTTGGTCGGACCTTTTATGTATTTATATTTGTTATTTGTATATAAATAATAAACAAACAAAGATTTATAAGTATACACACAAAAGAATTTTATATGTAAGAAAAACGGAATGAAAGCCGTTGATATATCAAACGTAGCTATGAAGTATATGATCCTAAGTATTTCTGATAGAAAATATCATTTTGCTTTTGTTGTTTATTTTATCAAATAATCTGGGTATACAGAAAACTTATGTATCTGCAATAAAAAATATATTTTAATATGAGTATAACTTACTAAGCCGTGAGGTACCGGCAGAGCAGAATAGTTTCTCACTCTGTACCTGGTCTCGTAAGAGGCGGCTAATGTACCAGATCAAACAGATTACGATATATCCATCCGAAACGGTGTAGCTCTATTGCACGGGGCGGGGATAGGCAGCAGTATACCCCTCGCGAATGTTGCCCTCTGTGATTGCCAATTATGATAAAAAAGAATCATCGTGTAAATTTTTGCTGTCCATGTCATCGTTAAAGAAATATCATTTATTTATTACATAAGAGTTACTCCAATAGTATCATATGTAAACACTTGTACATCTCAATTTTGACCATTTGAATTCTGAAGATTTTATCATTAGTCATAATTAGCCGTGGAATACCGGCACAGAAGACCATCTCTCATCTCTCTCATTGTACCAGGTGTCTCGAGTAGTGACTATCTATAATAATACTAAGGCTGTATAATTTATATTAAATACTGCTTAATGAATATTACTTAGTCATAGTAGTATTGCTTTCACATAACACATCTATCTTATAGATACTCATCTGTATCATTATTTGTCTTATACCGTCTGTACCAGTACTTATATCGTCTGAGTAAGCTATACATTGTGAATTAAACTATTAGAATAAAAATTAAAAAAAAGAAACACATGGTCTATTTTTTTAAATTGATAGATGTCTGCTGCACGCTAGGATTGAAAGCCACGTTGGAAATACAATTTAGTACGGGTCTATTTTGCCACGTCACTCATAAACTTGAATAGTTTTTTGAAAATATATATTTTTCCAATATATTGTAGAAAATAATGGAAACATTTTTAAATATGAAATAATGAAATAAGTAATTCTGTCACTCATATCGTCTACCCACCCTATTAGCCTACCCACTGTAGTATCAGTTAGGAAAGTTCTCTTCGAGTTATTGACTTGCCAACCTCAAGAAGTCATTTGCCTAATCTATCTCAGCTAGAAAACATTCTGAAAATTGCAAAACATCTTCTTGTAAGACATGTCTCATGAAATCAAAACTTTCCGATCCATTGATCTGATGATCTTTTACTATATCAATAGTAATAGCCATTTATGCCTTAGTAGGTAATTCAATACAGCCCAAACGTGTTAGGAACAGGACAATTTTCAGTGTCTCTTTGCACGATCGAATCAGTGATGACGAGTTTTTTATTGGACCAGGTAGACAAACAAGCATACAGACCGCTTGATATTAAGGGTCACCGCTACCTATAGGACACAAGGATATAAATAGTGCGTCGATAACCTTGACTTTAAGATAATATGTTTCATTACCCAGTTATTTTATAACCTACCTCACTTTGGTGGTCGAAAAAAAATCCTGCAACAGAAGAAAAGTTACCGTTATAGCCTAGCAGATTAGCACGCAGACAGCACAGCAGATTATCAACGGCCGTTGGAATTTGTAACAAATGGTTTTGAAATGAAAACCTCGCACCGACAGGCGTAGTACATCCACCCACAATACTTAAGTACAAGTATTTAATACAATCCGGTAAATTTAGAAAAAACATCCCGCTTTTGTAAATAATTCATAGACTAATCAAAAACAACAGTTGCAGTATCAAGTCTAACATGAAGTATATATGCTATATGGATCAGGGCACTACTATAAAAACATACGAGCTTTAATAAGTATTTCTATTTATGATATATTTTTAGCCGCGTGGTACGTGGTAGAGTAAAATAGTACCTCCCGATGTACCAGGGGTCATAAGAGGCAACTGAGGTACTGGTGTTGACGGATTGCGGTATGTCCACTCGAAACAGTGAACATTCGTTGAAATTGTTATGACTACAGAAATATATAAATTACAAATTCTTTTTAAGGCAGATACTTCAGAGTAAATTATGTGAAGAAAAACATACTTTGTCAACTTCGACTTGTTCAATGATTATTCGAAGATAAAATGGTAAAGTAAATAACAAAAATAAAGTAACGTAGTAGTTTATAAGAAAAGTAAAGTTTGAGTTCTTTGATTATAATTGACATTGGTAATTAAAACTAATACACCAAGCTCATTGGAAATGTATTTTTCCTTTGATTGAAATAAATACTTAGATTATTTTAAGCAAAGGTACCAGTTGCATAAAACTACAGATGATTTATATTATATCTGAAATTGATTATAAAAAAAAATTAAAGAAAAATAAACTATTCCTGTTAAAATATTTTTTTTTGTATACTTTTGATTTCCAATATTAAATATTGTTTTTGATCAAAGGGTAAAGTTAATAGAGAAATACTTTCGAAATCGCAAATCTTACACTAGTCCAAACCGTTTTTAAAGTAGTTTAGAATCAATTGTAAATCATTATGTCTTAATATACAGAAAATTAATATAAAGTGACCTTATTGAATAATATAATTACGAACTTCTTGAGTGCTTCTCTCTCTATTCCGAAAATGCTTCTGTACCATTGACCACATCTTTACGCTAGAGCAAGTTATACAGAAGAATGCTTGGCGGACTATGAGAAAGCATTCAAATCAGTCGAGATGTGGGACTTGAATCTCTTCAGTGGAGCTATATTGACAATCGGTTCATCGCAAGTGTTAAAGTGTAACAAACACTTCAACGTCTGCTATAAAGTGGACAAGGCGAAGCTTCTCTCATGTTTTAGAAAAGAAAAAGCGACGCCGAACTATTTAAAGTTAGGACATAGATTTCGGAATGAGATTGAGGCTGAGGCAAATTTTAACAAAATGATTGAAGAGTTACGACATTTAAATCTCCATTGGAGATATGGTCAATGGTTGTATTAAAGCGTTGACAGCTCAACTTTTGCCCACTCTTATTATTTGTTCTTAAAAGTGGATCTGTAAATCGTGCGCCGTTACAAGGACAGATAACCAATTACGTTAATTACATTTTAATTAAACAGCATGCGTTCTGCTAATATCTTTTAAAACTAATCCGTCGACCGGACAATACAAAGATATAAATAAGTTTAGAAGTTGTTCATCAATTAAAAATTTACATATTACAACGCGCTACTTGTGTTTACATCGAATATGCTCTGCTAATGGTTAACTTTAAAATATACGTAATACTATTCATCCATTAGTATATTTTCTTGCATGTAACCCAATCTTATATGAACATCAAGACATTTTACATGTGAAATTTTCATTATCATCAAATCAGCTGTAGAATGTCCACTGCCGGTGTGCTAGATAACCTAAAATAGCCAATGTAATCCATATTAATGTATTGTTCCACTGAGGTTACGATGGTACTATTGTGCGCGTATTGAGTTACATTCGGCCTTTTTGCACATCTCAACACAAAAAATGTTGAATTTTGAACGAAATTTCCGCGCTGGACAAACGTTTATTGGTAATTGAAGACTTCGGGACAGCAATGGAGCAGCAGCTGTTCATCACCTACACTGTTGAATTTGAACTACGCTATTCGGTTTATGTATGGTATGAGATTGCTCGAAGTTTACTTATCTTTGATGTTTAGTACAAAGGGAGGTACTTTTTTATTCTGTCGGTTCCCGCGGGGTTTGGTAGCAAAAGTAGTAGTAGCTATTTCTTAACTTTACAAAATATTTGAATATACGAGGCTATAAAAAAGTATTATTGAAAAGTACATACTAACTAATAAAACAGGAGTGTCTGTTTGTCATGTGACCATAGCAAATATACAGAAAAATATATTTTGACGCTATTCTATATATAAGTGGTTTTGTAAAGAGTATTTGCGGTATAAAGTCTATTTGAAATTCTGTTAACAAAATGTTAACAAATCGTGAACACAATGTAAATAGGGAGTAATCCTACAGAAAACCAACGTTGACGTATTGAAAGCAATTGAATTAAGTTCGCATTGCTGGTTCTATTTAATTGTGTTAATATCTTAGAAGTTGAGTTGCGTTGTATTAGTCATTCCTATTTGTTTTAATGGCTGCATGTAAAGGCGCATTGCAACGCATCCATCGACGGTCATAAATTGCGAGCACACATCATTTTATATTGTTTGGTATAGCTGCCAAAGGATATCCATTGGATAGACCTCTTAAAGAAACAGGAAGTTTTGACTAATAATCGCCATGCAAGGCGGGCGTAATGGCTTGGACATTTCAAAATAGCACGTTGAATAAAAACAATGATGATAATTAAAACATAGGTTTCAAGGTTCGATGGTCACTTTTATCATTACAAAGTTATTGAGATTTGACACACGATTGATAATTAAATATTCTGGGATTATGACCCTTTTTTTGTATTACTTTAGAATGTACCTTATTTCACTTATTAGGTTATCGGCTGTTCGTATTATTAGTTATGCCAAATATAGAACCTATTGTAAAATACTAAGGAAAATCCTTTGTTCTATAAAATCTGAGGTAAAATTTATAAATATAAAACCCTAATCAAAACCTAAATAAAAAATAAATTTTACGGATGCTCTCTTTATAATTTCTGTACGTTATCAAATCGACATCGATTTTGAGTATTAATTGAAAATAAATAGATGATTACTTATCGCTTAATATGAGAAAATTAAATATCTTTCTTTACCAGTAAGTGGTTGAACTCCAGAGGTACCTTTCTGAGTCCAAAAATTTATTTTTTGGCAAATATAATGATGATGCCATAATGATTATTGTTTAGATTTATATAGGATAAACGACGACCACTCAAGGCCGATTCTAGGTTAATGATCTTGGCATGAGTGGTTGTCAATGAGGAAGGTTTTAAAAGTAAGGATTTATCGTCGAATTTAACTGATTTTGTTTGGAGGTGGTCTCACGTATTGCTCTTACCATTACTAGCGCCATCTTGTGGAGTTTATCACAGAAACTATATATTTTCGATACTGCTATACACACTCCGCTAGATATTTATTCCTCCCCACCCCCTGTCATAATACTCGAATATCAACTATAGCATAATATGCACATATTCTCCGTTAGGCAGCGCCTCAAAAGATCATCCCACTAAAGCCTCGGGAAAATGTTAGGACCAGTCAAATAGAAAATAGCTTGGAAATATGAAGTGATCGAAATTCCAGCACGCAATCCAATTTTATATAGCGCTCGGAAAAACAAGTGTTTACCAACCTTTCTGATAAAAGATGCTGTCGTATATACGAGTATGTCCACATAAAACTCATTGTAGCCTTGTCGGTGCCAAGTTAAAGCAACTTTCTTTTGTGTTAGGGCTTAACAATTAAAATTCCAAGGTTTTCTATATTAGTTTTCTGTTCCAATAACAGCTGATACTGGTACTAATTAAATTTTTCTCTCAGCTCGCTCGATTCATTACATTTTTTTCTGTGGGTTATGAAATAGTGTTTTAGTTATTCGTCCTTCTAAAGTACGCAAAAATTAAGAAATATACGTATATTTGACCTGAAAAGGAATATTATAAGCATAGCTTCAATTATAAATAACGTCTACTAGAAATAATAGCTTTATAAGCATTTCTGCTGTAAGATCTCATGTGTTAAATATAATAAGAATAGCTTATAATATATAAATAGAATTAGTTAAGTATAATTTAGTCTAACAAATCAAACATCGAATTCAGTCTCTTCTCACCATTTATTATCATAGTTAAAGGCGTAGAACGCCCACAGTTGGAAAAACGAGTTGGCCTTCCTAAGTACCTGAATAGGGCTAGTTGTATGGAATTGTATCAAGCGTAATCTTGCGGTTCTAGTTAGATCGTCTGACCCCTGAGTGGATGAATATACAAAGTACTTGGTTTTCACACTCCATACTTTACGGCTCCATACAGCATACAGACCCAACAGCCAATGGCTGTTGGGTCTGTATGCTTTGCGTTCTTTCTATTCAACTTGTTAATCCGTAGAGCTGCGCTTGGACCTTTAGTTTCTTTTACAAAAATCCTTATTCCTGATTCTATTGCAAAAAGAAACTCTGAGTGTTCATAATTAATTTTATCACTTAAATAGCAACATTACATCATATTAGTAGTACGGTGATATGTTTAGTTGCATATGGCCTAATTAAGGTATCAGTGGTATAACATTTAGTCGAACATTAACAATAAAATTAAAATTACTGAATCACCTCTTGCTACTTTGTGTTGACTGATAAAGACCTTTCAGGCCGATTCAAGAAAGAGACCACGATTCAAAGCTCTATATCATCGCTGCTAGGTAAGTTTTTTAACGTCAGACGAGATGTTTTACTTTTTTACCAACTGTCCCACTACGTTGGATTTGGTGATTGACTTCTGTCTTGAAGTTGAAGATACGTAGTTGGACATTTATCTTAAGTATAATTAATTTACTATCTTGAGTATCAATAAATTCGTATCAATAACTTTAAAATGCCAGTTTTTAACTTTACATTTTAACGTTACTTAGGTTGGTACAATATGACAACTACACATTACTTCGGAATACCCCTCGGACCGCGAAAGCGCTTTTAATTGTCCACTGTGTGTCCACTGATGGGGCTTGGACAACCGTTTCTGATCGCTCGGGCTAATGAAATGTGTGACGCCGCGGTGAAATTTTCTGAAGTATTGTCTCGCCTACGGCCCACACAGCGTGACTACGATTCATGGAACTCGCTACGAAATTTGCAACTTCGTAGCACTAGTTTCAAGCAAATTAACACTCTATGCATACTATGCCGAATACGTAAATACTCCTTCTTATTAAATTTCTAACTTGCCGCCTCATCCTCGGAATCTGTTTATCGACTGTTACTGTAGTGTTCCTGAAAGCAATATGATTATTACCACTAGAAACAAGCGTCAGAAAATGGATACATCGTACACATACATCTACTTCCCGCCCTGATTGAATGAAATGAAAGTCATCCCTTGACGACACCTTATCTGAGCACATTACCAAAGAATCTAATTTAAATAAATACATAAGCATATAAATGAACACGACATCTCATATATTGACCTGACTCCGAGAAAAGTCGCTTAAAGCACGTGTGGTACGGATATCAAACAACAGAGGAATCAAAAATATAATATGCCCTTAAATAGTACATTCAACACACCCAGACACAGAACAAGCACAAATATCAACTTATAAATATTTGTCTCTAGTGGGGATACGAGATATAAGAGTCACAAGATAGGATCACTACGATCGGGTGACATTGCGCCATTCATTTACAAAATAAATGATATTAAAATTAAAATATTAATACTGATATGTCAAGGCGTTTTTAAGAAAAAGGCTTAGAATTTATGAATAAGATTCTCAAAGCGATAGCAATTAATTTTTAAGACATAAATTACAGATGCCATGATACAGATGCCATAAAAAGTATAGAAGCCCTGATACAGGACCTCCATTTCAGACCAGACAGCCATCCCTGGAAATATGTAATATCTGTTGTTTAGATGAGGTTTGACAATTTTATTTCTGTTATAACAGATATTTTTTGCTTGGAGTATTTTGGAGTTTAAGATAAATCCAGGTAATATGCGTGACGTAAATAGTTTTCGAGGAAGCAGGGGCAACAAAGTTTATGGTAGCCCAATCCGTGAGTTCTGCATGCATTCAATGATATCCAAACTAGAATGCACAAAGTTCACTGGGAAAAACCGTGGTTGAAGTGATAATACCTTAAGAATTGGTCTGCTAGGTGAAAGAATACCTGTCTTCGTCGATTAATACATTGAATTCTCACAAAGAAAACTAATGTTTGAAATAATTGTGTTATTCCTTTTGGCATTCAACTGGAAGAATTAACTTCCGTACTGATCCAAACGGTAAGGTGCCTGACAGAGTTAATGGACAATTTGTGACTGAAGTTTATTTATTATTTTATTGTCCGTTATTATATAATTTAATTAAATAAACAACTGTATTTTTATAACAAGTATGTATGTTTTTGTAACGATATTTATAATAACTTAAATACCTTTTCATGTTTTAGTATATAATATAATTCTAAATATAATATTGCTTGTCCCTGCGTGAACAAAAGTAACGATAAAACAAAACAATTAAAAATAGGATAAACAGGTAGACAGTAAACCGACTTAAACCACTTGTGAGAAAGAATACGCTTGAAACGTGCCGGCCGTTAAGCTAGAAGTAAATAAATCTAGTTCGGGAAAGTCAACCAATTCGTTAAAATGTTTACTGAATCTTAAGAGAAAATTGTTTTGGTGGTAGTTAGTTGCACTATGAGAAATGGAAAAGTAATTCTGTTACATTACTCTGTGATTTGTATTCTTAATTAGCTTTGCTATTGCCCCTGGCAAGTAATTGTTCAAATTATGTCTTTGAGATTTATATTTAAATATCTTGTCTAGAACATACGGCTATGATCACACCCATTTAAGTGCATCATATCGGTCTTTTTGCTATTTATGTATATTGCCAAGGCATTTCATAGAGTTTGTCTTGCTGCTGATCAGTAAGTTGAAATTGTTGGGAGTTCGAGGTCTCTGGTTCAGCTTGTCTGAAAGTTATCTAAATAACCAAAATCAATGGATAATAGTGGTTTGCCTTAATACAAATGGTTTAACAATAACTTGCATATCATATACAAGTTTTATTTGGTAACTAGTAATTTTGGAGTAACGTAGTTACTACATTATTACTTCTACATTATTCCTAATATTTTTTATTAAATGTAAAATAAATAAACATTATTCCCTTTACATAACAAAAGACTCAACACATAACCAGTTTAGATAACTAGTATATTGTTGCACTTCAAACAACTTTTGTGTCTGTCGTGAAATTACCACAGCTGTTGCTGTTAATTATCTTGGTACAATAATAGACAAAGCCCTTAACTTCAAACAACAATTATAACTCTTATCTCTCATCGTTCTTAAGTTAATCTTTGTCTTTAAAACTCTTCGAGTAATGCATTTGCGTGAATGACACTTGCTTAAAAAGCTTTGTTAGTCAATTATGAATTATTGCATCACTGTAGTAGTGGGGTAGTGCAACTTAAGTTCTTAGTCTTCTTGAAGCGAAAACAGCTGGCAATCCTAAAAGTAACCTACTTCAAGCCCTGTCTAAATTCCATTAAAGATCTTTTTTTCTAACTGATATTTTAAGGGTTTGGAAGTTGTTTTTATTTATTATTTTAAGGCAACATTCTTTTAATAAATATACTCACTGACTATTTTCGCGTTTCAAATACAAAATCTCTGCTCCCATATCTTAAGGGGTTATTTATTTTTTTGTTATATAGCAAGTTTCCTTCGTTCCTAAGAACTTAACATTTATTTATTGCCTAAATACAAATGCAAAACACTAATTATTACTTGCGTTTGAGTAAAGTATAGTGTTTGCCCAACAAATATTTTTCTTGAAAAGTTATTGAATATTTTGGAATACATGTATGTATCCTTCTTGAATAAAAATGATAATAAATTTTGAATAATATTTAGGTGTTAACAACTTCTAGAAATAAAAATATCTATAAAGTATTCTAAAAAGTGTTTTGATTGCTAAATTAGAATCGTTCATTCCTCTTACTATCCAAAAGCATTAAATAGTTATTATAGCGGTTAAATCGTGGTTTTCATTAGCTTCAGCGACCGCTGAGTTCAAAAGATTTATTTACTGTGCTATCAGCAGATATTACAGTGGTTCAAGGTAGTTGATGATATATTAATTTTGTTACTAATCCGAACAGACTTTTTGATTAAGTATCGATATTAACATATCATTGGCTACGTTGTACTTATTAGTAGGTATCTGTTTTTAATTATTAGTAGTAGTTAATATATATAATAATAAATTAAAAGTAGTTAATATAATAATATATATAATAATAGTTAATATATATAGTAGTAGTTAATAATAATAGTTTAATTATTAGTAGACTTTTTAATCATTAATTTAAATATTATTTACTTATTTGGTAGGATAATTAAATAAACAAAAAATATTCAGTTCATCAATACCTACCGCGCGGTCTTAGCAAAGTTTTATATTATTAAACTTACCATTCAAAACTAGATTACTTTTGTACAATGCGCTCTTTGACTCTATACTGTCATATAGTATCTCTATATATATATATGGTAGATGAGACAACAAAATTATCAAATTGACCCGAGGATCACTCTTATACATTTTAAAATATTTTATGGTGACATAGATTGAATTGATTTAGATTTTGGGAGGAGAATGCGCTGAATCACTATGCTATATTTCCCCAGAATTACAAATTTGTATTCGTAATATTATTCGTAAATTAAAAAAATATATATGTACGCGGTGACTTATTTTCTTTAATATGGAATCTCTCCAGAACTTTAATTGTCATGGGTAAAAATGTAGTCTTAGTACTTTGCTAGAGCTCAACGCATATATATGGTTTCATCATAGTTGTACATTCTTATGTCATTTCTTAAGCGTTTAATTACTACAACAAATAAAGAATAAAAGAAATATACCATTGTGAATAACCTTTTGCAAATACGTTTAGCCGTTTTGGCATAAAGGAGTTGTTAATATCGATTGATCCACATACTTTTTGAATATAATATTAGTAGAATTATTAAAATTTTACGTAACAATTGAGCTACGAGTTTGAATATTTATACCATTATCTGTCGTTTTCTATATCTCAGTCGCCTCACACAGTAATCCCCCATGCCAAAATGAATAACAAAAGAAATTTGTTTGCGTGTAGTTTTTTTTTATACTCTTCATACACATTAATAATCATGGCTAGCAAGATATTCTTGTGTATTAACCCGTTTAACATCTACCTGCAACTCTGTCCGAATAGATTTTTGGTATGTTCAGTAACAAATTTTTATATATCAAGTGTAAAAAAATCGGGCGGTCTAACACCATCAATGTATTCCACAATTACTTTAACCTCTATAATGTAAATGTGGAGTGAATATCATCAGCAAATAAAGTTCTAAATGAAATAGAAGATTAGCGATAATATTATTCCTTGAAATTTACTCTTCCAACGGCACCGGCATCTAACTAGATAAAACGGATCCAGTTAGCTCAACCAGAATTTCAATTTAGTTAGTCTTTTCGTTTTAAAATATTGTAAATAAATCGATTGCAACTTTATTTTTATTCGATCACCGTCATATTTTTGTAATAGACTTATCCTTAAAATCTATTAATGTTATCCCTTACCTTACTTATGATTACGCCAGGCAAAAAATTACGCGAATCAGATGATCGTTATTGCAAAGAAACTCAAAAGTATTTGCGTACAGTTAATACTTTGGAGTAATATACAATATATAAAATAATATATAATAGTAGATAATAGCGACGTGTCTTTGATTTTGAAGAAAAATACTAAACATTTTTCGCAAATCACATAGCTACATCGGAAACTTATATAAACGTGTAATATTTAAGTAAAGTAACGAAATAAGCAATTTCAAAGAGTTCAAAGGTAATTCAGCGATTGCTTGATCGTACATATAAATATAAAATCAATACAAGATGTTTGTCATCTATAAGCTGCTACCTACTACAAAGTGAACTGCCTTATGTAGGAGGGAAATTGCGCACTAAAGTGAAATTTCGCCTCAGGGATTATCTGGCTTGGTGAACAAAGTGCGCTGTATTTATATGGATTATCAGCAAACTTCAGGGGCATTAAGCATATGTTTTAGTTAAGTTGCTATTGTCAAGCTTATATAATTACTTATGTAAAATTGAGATGTTCATCATCATTATAGCAGCCGTAAAACGTAAAAAGCCAAGAAAAAGGAAATATGTCCATAATTGCGCTAGGTAAACATGGTTGCAATCGTAGAGCGTAGCTTCGCGACGGAAATGCTGCCCATCTCCGACTTATTGCATTTCAGTTGCAGTATCTTTGGATGAATATACCACTATCTGTTGTTTCCGGTACCTCAGTCACCTCTTACGGTACCTGGCACAGTGGAAGGTTCCATTTTACTCTGCCATGAGCATGACACGTTTACAATATGAAGCTATTGTTTATGTTTTTGAAATGTTCATTACAAACAATAAATAAATACTCAAGCTTCTTCACACACTTCTTGTGATTAAAATAAAGTTATTTTAAAGCTTGTGCTCAGGAGTACAATAGATTGTATTCTATCCCTAAGTACAAGAAGGGATTTGGATTACAATGTTTAAGGAAGAAACTTTCCACAACTATATACTTAGAAGGACGCTTTATTCCATGATTTTGTTATAGGCACTCTTCCTAATCTGAAAGGAACTCGACAGGTGTCTCGAGCTAAAATCTTTTGAAAATGTAGCCCTTTTACTGGTAAACAATTTATAAAGGTATTTGTGGAACATTAAAGTATTGTCCAATGCCACTTTAATAATTCACAGAATCCAGAACTAGATAGCGAGATTATTAGAATCAACCGAGGTACGAATTTGTAACAAAAATATCCTTGAGCCACTTTGAAATTTCAAAACATATAAAATATTAATTAACTTTTCTACACAGGCTCTAATTAGTGGAATACAAGTTGTACTGACGTCGATCAAGTGTTTGTTTTGGCACGGCAAATATTGGCATTGGTTGCTATTGTTAACTTTATGGTTCCTTCCTCTAAAGTTGATTGTTTTTGATTGGATTTGATTGTTTATTGGTCCTGGTTTTGACGGTCGGTAGATCATTTTGATTTTCCTGTAAATGCCGAAATTTTGCAGATACTTCCGTATGATGCAAAAATTCATTTCCATGAAGTTTTATTCCTTAAAGTATTAAGTACATTGAACGAATGGTTTCAATATAATTACGATAAATACAGCAAAAACTGTTCATGTTATTTAAAGCTAAAAGTAATAAAATAATAATAATAAATACTTTATTGCACACCAATAAAGTATTTATTTTTATTAACAATGTACAAATACAAGAAAAAAAGACATTAATTATAAAGTTCAACAAGCGGCCTTATTACAAATAGCTATTTCTTCCAGGCAACCTTTGGATGAAAAGAGTGAATGAAACAAAGCGGTAATAAGATGTGTCAAGAAGATCGATAGAAAAATATATTAAATATACATAATATGAATAGATTGTATTTAGGGAAATATAATTATATATAACTACAGTGAAAGAAAATGATCTTTCACTGTAATTATATATAACTACAGTGAAAGAAAATGATCTTTCAC
>JACJUM010003259.1:8102638-8165380 GCA_020976665.1 Heortia vitessoides | reverse complement strand
TTCACTGTAATTATATATAACTACAGTGAAAGAAAATGATCTTTCACCAACCGTTTAAACACAGGCAGGAACTGCGTGCACTTAATATTAAGCGGGAGTGCATTCCACAAACAAATAGCCTGGGCCATAAAGGACTTACTAAAAAACGTTGTGGAATGCACAAGCGTTTTCAGTAAAAGGTTCTCTAATGACCTGAGAGATTTCTCGTGGCTGTCACCTAGGAACATGAAACGATTTTTAAGATATGAAAGGTAGAATCTTGTGTAATAAAGACAGGGTGTGAGTATGCCTGCGAATTCGAATGAGAAGTCATTTGAGCTTAACTCAAAATTCGGACACGTGTTTAAGTTTGCGTAAACCAAAAATGAATCTTACGCAAAAATTTTCTTAGTTTATTTCTAGTCTTCGTTAAGATCAGGGTAGCTGACATCCACATAGTCTAAAATAGGAAGGAGAAGCAATTGGGCCAGAGTAATTCTGGTGTCAAATGGAAGGAAATTAGGCAATATCTTTAATAACGCAGCCGTAGCAAACAATTTACAATACTATCCTTACAATTGACCTTAACAATAATTAATATTGGAATAAATCAATCATTGGATGAAAAATACCTTGGTCTGATACTTGACAGTGGTTATGCTTGGAAGGCTCAACATAAAAAAGGTAAAAAAACTCTGTCATCAATTCTGCGCTTCATATGCAGGATGGTAGGATGCGTCCTACTTAAAATCTCTTACACTGTTTATTTTTCACCGGTAAAACTATATCTGGATATCTCATAGAAGTAATAGAGTAATGTGGGGAAATAATTTCTAAAAGAACTTCAAACAATTGAAAATAATAAAAGTGATGTTCATAACAAACTGTATCACTATAACAATTGCATTCTAACAACGTAATCTTATTTAAATGATTATATACTTAAATATAATTCAAAACAAACAGGGATATGGGAAAAAAATTGCTTGTTTGTGCAGACAGAGAATTTTTTCGATACTCCAAACCAAGTATGGCAAGAAAATTATAAGCTTTGAAGGAGTATAAATGTACCCTACGTATTATATGATAATGACAGTAATTAAAAGTATTGGAAACTACTATCTATTATTTATCAAACTACACATATTTTGCTTATTGCGAAAATAGATAGTGGTATAAAAATCAATTAAAAACAATATAGAATTTATTTATCTTTTGTCCAAAATTTAATAAACAAACACATCATAAAATGTATAAATATGAAAATGTGAAAATATGTATGGAATTTTGCTTGCTGTTGCGAAAATAAATTGCTTGTATTGTGCTGTAGCTCAGTAAGTAAAATGAAAATTTCTTATGAGTAAAATAAATTTCTTTAACCTGTATTAAGCTTGATAATCCAGGAAGTGAAAGTAGAGTTTTCTATAATTTACGAGTTCAATACTCGTTCAGCTCCATATGTGTGTTTATATAAGTCTTAGTACGCGAATTATGCGCTATAGTTGTTTATGTTGCAGTATGTTACTTTACCCAAAATTGTTACAACAATAACAATTATTTCATATAAATTTCATGCATTGCATTCAGTTGCATATGATGTATTGTATGACTTATTGTAACAACGGATACTTCTCCTCTCAAAGTAAAAATAAGTTTTATTTGTGATACAATAGTTTTAACTTTGCATTCTCTACATTACAATCGGTACCGTGTTCGAGCTAATGGATTAAATACCCATGATAACATCTCATAGAAATGAGCTAAACGGAAATACAATTACGGAATCGCAACGTCTTACACAAATACTCTATGTAGGTACTAAATTGCTAGCTCGCTCCTAACAAGTCATATGTGCTAGAGTACACACACGCACGTGGATTTTCATATATGCGTAAAACATAAACGAAACACTGTATAATCTTGTTTACATTGCATAAAACGCCGCTATCTGTGCGCTAACAGCCAATAAACTACTCAACGAATTTTAATTCAGTTAACAGCAATGATTAAAGTGATTCAAGAGAAAATTTTGCCGTATGGTACGGGCAGTGAAAAAAAAGTACCTGTCCCTGTACAAGGTGTCGTAAGAGGCGACTATAGTATCAAAACCCACACATGATGGTGTATCCAACCGTAACAATGAAGCTCAAATGCACAGGGCGGGTATGGGCAGCAGCATCCCCGTTTCTATCCTACGCTCTGTGATTGCCAATACACTTTTATACACAGTAAGTTTTGTATATATGTATGTTTTATAAAAGAAAATTTTAGGATATGAAATATGACACGTAACACACAGTATTGTGTACTTATATTATAAACGACTACACTTAACGAGATAGATAAAATACATTATATTATTATACCTTGTAAAATACATGTCCCATGTACGGAAATTTCTTTAAAATGTTTATCTTAGAATATATAAGAGATTTAAAAGCGGTCGGTTATAAGCGACCTGCGGGCGCGGGTTGTGTGAATCATATCTTGTCGTATGTAAATAAATACTAATCCCCATACATACATTGCCCCATATTGATCTATATTTATTTAGTGTAGGCACAGTTACAGATTACTCTCACACATACTAATATTAATAATTAAATATAACCTTAACTGTATTACCTTAACGGTAGCCCATAATATTTGTACACGACATATTTTATTTTATTTATATAAGTATTATATTTTTATCAAATTGGACTTAAATACTGATAAAAAATAAAAGAAATATTATTTTTTATGATTAATTTATATTTATGTAATGCCATGAAGATTGCCTGTCTTAAATCCACACAGTAAAATGAAAGCATTTTGCCAAATACTTACGTGAAGTTCCACGCGCTAGTCCATAAAAGTATATGGTACATAACTTTTAGCGATAAATGGTACTAATAAATTGTCGGACATCTTGTTAATTTTTCATAGCCTTTTTGTTTCAGAATATTCACAATGGACTGTAACGTGTATTTTAAGAAACATAAGTTTTGAAAAAGTTATTTGGATATAATGTATGCTTTTGCACATACATTAAAATTATGTAACATTTACGCCGCTTTCTGAAATGTTTGAATTTAATTTTGAATACGAATTCTACACAAGCACAAAATATTTTCAACTTTATAATGTTGTAAATTGTTGTTAGGATCTAACCATTAACCTACTTTTTGTTTAACTTTTAATTACAAAATAAACGGGCTTTGAATTGTTATTTTGGGATACATTCATATAGGGCGTGATTATCTCAAAATGCGCCCTAAGAAAATTAAGAGCATGTCGCTTCTCAGACGGAGACACTACAAAATTGCGAAGCTTCAATGTCCTCAGCGTAGAACCTCTCACACAAAATCTAATTTTCGTATAACACGCTCCCTGAATGTCAGTAACAAACCGTAAATTTATGATTTATAACAAATGATATTACTTACACACTATCAGTTTTTTTTACGTACTAATCATTATTATTTTAATGTTTTTGGTGTTAATTGTTATATGAAATAATTAGTAACTGTGGTTTTAATGGGCAAAGTAAGGTAGAAGACAGATTGGGTGGTTTCGGAGGGTGAGAAGTCGCGAGGGGAGAGGTAGGGGTGCGTGGTAGAGCCTTTAGCTCCATTCGCTCACTGTCTCTCTGATCGAGTCGGTAGCCGCACGCTCTGTAGCTCCCGAGTTATTTCGCGACACTCCACGCTCGGAGCGCAATGTAGTTTGGCCCTACTAATAATAAAATAAAAAGTTTGAATTTTTTGCAACTATCCAAAAAGTTGTTTAAATTTTTTTCCGACCCACCGCCTGAAAGTCAACGGCGGGAACTTCGGGTAAGTACTTTATTAAGACGTGTGGACCGAAAGAGCGTAAACGGAGGGCGCGTAAAAGTTTGAGCGGGCGCGGCGTCGCAACAGGTAGGCTGCCGATATTGACCGAGATACGCTCACTTTTACTTTTCGCTTAAGCGGCCGTAATCCTGGGCTGTTCCACACCCGCCATTTTATCTCTGACGGCGCCGCCTCAAGTGATGCTTGCATTTTTGTGTCTTTATTAAATAATTGCGCACCTCGTCCCGACGTGACTGTAAAATACTGCTATCGTTAATTTATACAGCCTATTACACGCTCGGTTTCAGCGAGTCTAGCGAATAAAGGCTTCGGGCAATATAATGGTACGACCGCTGATAATATTTTTATGTTTATCACTTGTTGCATGCGGAAAATATTATGTAAAGCTCGATTTATTAATAATACTTATATAAATTAAGTAAAGGAGAAAGGATTTGCGGAGCATCACGGCGCTTTGTTCTGAGTGAGATAATTGGAATCGTTTAAAATTTTACGGCCAGGCAATATAATATTGCAAAATTACTTTAGCGGTTGTATGCATAAAAAATGCTGAATATCATATTATATTGAAGATAATTATAATAAAAAACAAAATCACTGGAATTGAGAACCACCGTCTTTTGTAAGTCGGTTAAAAATCTAATCATCCCATCTTGGCCTAAAGCCTGAGACAAGTGGATTTTTTTGCAGTTACTATTATATTGCAAAATTGTTTTTGCACTTAATTGTGTGATAGAAAATATTTTATTATAAATTTCTTTTCACATGCTCCCAATATGTTCTGTATTTTAATATGTCCAATTAAAGGATTACGTAGTATTAATAACCTCAGTGGATTTTATGATTCACATTTGTTAATTTTATTTTACACTGGGCGTTTCGTTAGCGTTGAGCCGGAGCCGTGCGGCTTGTTCTCTTTATTGCGTCAATTAACAGCGTTTGTTTTTTCTATATTCTGGACGCCATTATTAACTTACGGTTTTTAAACTGATATATAAAGTTAACTATGTTTTCCTTTATCCTACAGTGACATTTCTGCAAAATTCTAAATAGCTCAAGTAAGAACTAATACAAAAAATGTTTCAAAAAGGGTATTGAATTTAAAATATATTAGCCCTTGGTAGTATGTTGTTTAATATGTATCGACACTTTCAAACACAAAAAAAATATACTATTGATACATTTTTAATAAACAAGTGCTGTTTTTAATTATGAAACGTATTTAAAAAATTAATATTTTTATCTCCAATTAAAATCTCAACATTAATATTCAAAGGTGTAAATTTGCAATCTTAAAGCGCAGTTTGCTTTAAACATATTAGATCAACTCAATCAGAAATCACTATAAATAACGTTTTACTAGTAACAGATTATTGTAGTATGACATTTGGAAAAAAAAATATCTTACCGTTTCCTTTTTCTGTCTCACACCTGTTGGATAGCGAGATACATTCGTACAAGGTGGCTAAAAATGCGGAGCATTCCTGGCGAGGCATTTAAGAAGACTTTATTTTCTAATTTTCTGCTAATGAAGTTGTACGATGTTATTTTATTTAATAAACAAATATTTCTCGAAATATGTGTTAAACGACATGGATATTCTTTTTATTTACTTTATCAATTCTTAAAACTTTAAATAAGTCATCAATTAGCTATAATTGATGACTGACGGCAATCGAGAATATTATGTTTTAAGCAACATTTTCGAATTTCTGGAAAATGTGGTTTAATTTAACGTTTCCTCGCTTCATCGTTTACTTTAACGTTTTTACTGACAGAATATATCAAATCCGACATCACTCGGTCAAAGGAGAAAAATTTGTAAATCCTATTGTATAAATAATCGTAATAAATTAAGCTGAGCAAGATTTCGGAGTTTTTGACGGCGCGGTACGTAAATCTGATCTAAATGTAATAAAGGTTTAGGGAATAAAAATTAGACAAGCAAATCTTTTTTTCAATCATTTAATCATCATCATCGTATCAGCCATAAGACGTTCACTACTGGACATATGCCTCCCCAAGTAATTTCCAATGGGACCGCTTGTATGCGGTCTTTTACCAGCGCGATCCAGCGGTTTTAGTTAAATTGTCTATCCAACTTGCGGGTGGACGCCCGTCGCTGCGCTTGCCTTACGACGCTATCGGTCATCGTTTCTACGTACCAAATGCCCTGCCCACTTAATAATCCGCCAGGCAATGTCAGTAACTTTGTTTCTGTTACGAATCTCCTCACTATAATAGTCTAACTAATAATACATTTTATCAAATTTATATTTAAAAAAATTAGATCCGAATGATCTTTTTCTTCAATTTTGAAACGGGTTAAGATGGACTTTGCTTTTGGAGTTTACGACGGTTACATGTACAGACGGATACTGAAATTTTGATAGGGACAATAATCGCACCTTTGTTTAAGTATGTAATTTTTTCAAGATAAAATGTTGAGCTTGATAGAAGGCAAACATAAATAACACATTTAATTTTCCTAAAATTTCGATACAGCATTATTGGAACGGTTTTAAGGAGCAAAAATATGTTTTATTCTAAATTAATAATAACATTAGCACAATCATTTTGAATGAATTTGGACGTTTTCGGTATCTTAATAGAAGCAATTTATTAATATAATTTTGTTTTTGATATTAAATCATCAAAATATATTCCATTATGGAAATAGACATATTTAGGTTTATTTTTTGAAAATAATGATGTATGGATCTGGTACCTTTTATCAATATAGATCACATCATAGGTGTTTTTAGCGTTAAAAATACGCCTTTTATTTTAGAGTACTAAATGCGCAAACGCACTTTTTTTAGTTATTTTTACATACGGATATACTTTCACAGTTTTCGAAAACAGCACAAAGAATTACTTTGGTATTCTAAAGAAATTTAATGTATCAATAATGTACTAATTTTGAGCTTTTTATTATGATTCAATATTTTATTCGTTTTTGGTTAGTAATGGCTAGTGTGACTTTAATTCGAAAATGGATTATTTTGGGTTTTTAGTTTTCAACAGATTTTAATTTCTAAAGGATTTTATTATTTGTTTGAATTATAATTGACGAGTCAGATAGTACATTCAGTAGTCTTCCTATCTTATGCGCCAAGGGTGGAGTGGGTGCACCCGTATCAGATTTCTATGAGATGCAGTGCGCATACCTGTCGTCATTTTTGTCAGAATATAATATGATATATATTAGTGGCTTGCATAATATTTAATACACATCATCAGATTTTTTATTACTAAATAGATATAATTTTCAGACACAATCAAATCCATGATATTTTTTTCTTTGTGATAATTAAAAGAGATGTATTTTCTGTAGGGTTACCGTGAAACATTGGAACTTACTATATCCGTAAAAAAACAATACCACTATACCAAAATAAAATGGTATATATTGTATATAAATTTAACACAATTTTTCTAATTATAATTTATCAATTTATCATATGTCATTTTAGGTTGCAAGAGGTCCATATAGGAACGTAGACCTCCATCTTGGTCCTGCAGTAAGCTTTGAGCTAAGACGTTACGACGAAGTACCGTACACTTAAATTGAAGTATATCATATGCCAAAACCACTCGGTGCGTCATAGATTGACATGGAATATGTTATATGTGAATTACTAGTCGTATAGACATTAGACCGCATAAAACTGCAGCTTCCTAGAATGTTATAAACACTCTTTTTTATAGCTTACAATTCATAGTTATAAAA
Source organism: Heortia vitessoides (assembly GCA_020976665.1). NCBI lineage: Eukaryota > Metazoa > Arthropoda > Insecta > Lepidoptera > Crambidae > Heortia > Heortia vitessoides. The sequence continues at coordinate 8,157,832 of JACJUM010003259.1, read as the reverse complement.
TCATATTGTCAACTGTCATTGCAAACATCGATAATGAATGTTGCAGAAAAAGTTTTACGTCAGTATTTATTTATTATAAATAATTGGAATAAATGAATTTTTAACATAACATACTTTAATTTTTGAGTAGTTTGCATACCTAAATATAAATTTGGCTTTCACTCTCATCGTCAGTGAATAGTGTGTAATAAAAAATAAGCTATATATTATAATTTTAATGTTATCGCTAATGAATCATAAGGAGTCAATGACAAATCATCGTCATCATCATACCAGCCATTGAAAGTCTACTGCTGGACAATCGCTTCTCCAAGAAAGGAGGTTTTTTGCCCATAATTGCCGCACTAAGTAAGTGTGTTGGCAATCGCAGAGCGCAGCTTTCGTGATCGAGATGCTGCTGCCCATCCCTGCCCTGTGCATTAGTGCTGAACTGATGGATGTATCACTATCTGTCGGTTCTGTTACCTTAGTCGCCTCTTACGACACATGTTGCAGTTGGAGGCAAACATTCACTTTCTTATGTTCGCCTTTCGTATTCATTATCATTAGACGTTGTTCCGCATCCTCACCTCGTATATTTAAACTAACGATTTGTGTGGTTAGACCGACGGAATATAGACCGATGGAACAACAACTATTAGACCGCGGGCATTAACTAGTCCCCCCTAACATTATAAATGTTTAAATAAAAAGTTAGTTTGCTTGTTACCTCTTTACGCTTTATCCACTAAACCAATCGACTTAAAATGTTGTATGCAAATAGTTGGGTGTACGGAATAGGATCAAAACTATCTTTCAACCCAAATTTACAATAAACGACTATTTAAGTACTACAAAAAATAAATCATATGTAGTATCCCGATTCCATTTTGATTTTTCGATTTCAACTAACTTATATTATATACGTTAAAGTGAGTAACAACGATGTTCACGTCCTATTTTGTCTACTCAACCGGTCCTCATTCATTTCATACCTACAAGAGTGATGTTTCGAAATTTTTGTGGAAATACACTCCGGCAAAGCTACTGCTAGAAGTCCATTAATGAAAATAATGTTTTGGTCATTGGTACAGTAGTTACATTCATTGCACGCCATATAATTTAAGCCATCCAAAGTATTTCTATTAGAGGCATAAATCCGATCCAAATACTAACATGCCACAGATGAAATAAATGCCTAAATGCCTGTGATAAAATAAATATATAATTGTACCAAATTTACAATCTGTTATGATTTAAATATACATTTGAACACTAGAGGTAGAGTTCACACTAAAGTCATCTGCATTAGAACCTCACTCTCACCTGAAGGGTGAGGGAGGTAGTGGAACTACCGGGTAATGTAACATTAAATCTTCTAGTCATAACGCGTTGGTTGGCAACGCGCTTTGCCTATTCTTAACGAGCGCTTAAAAGAGGGCTACTATCACTGGGAACGTATGTAGGTCTGTTGCTTTAGTCATTTTTTAAAATAAAATTTCATTGGCTCGTCTTTGATCATGCCATTGTTCACCTACATGTTGAAATAATAATAATAATAACCAAACTGGACGACAGTAATGCGAACGATGCTACTTGACGGTAAATAGATGAAAGAAGACCTTTGTATAAGGACTGCCTCGTGTTAATAATTTTGATACCATACATACTTTGGGATCCAGTTGTCTGTCCATTAAAAAATAAACCTTTTTAAGACTATCACACGGGAGCAAAAAATAGAGTGAATTAAAAAATAAACAAAATCACTCTTGGCAAAGTCAGCACAGTGGATTGGTAAGTTGAAGTTGACAGTAGGTAGGGTAGGTACGCAGTACGAATGGGTAGGCAAGCGCAGCGTAGTTCGTACTTCGTAACAATCCGCAGGTTCACTCTGGATGCAGACCGCTTACAACCTTTTAGTCACTTGTAGAGGCTTGTGGAACAGAGTATATCCTGCGGTTGATTTGACGCAAATGAAAAAGTAATACAAGTAACTGAACCCATACTATAAATGATAATCCACACTAATCACAAAATCATGTTAGCTAATCCTTAAGTCGTTAAATGACAACTTAATATTGGTGTACATCCTTCTAAATATTACAAGATTTAAACTGCTTACTGATCGCAGCCTAGAGTCAACCAGATGGCAATTAATTTAACAGCGACTCGAAACGTAATATAAATCTCGAGTCTGAGACAAGCTTGAGTGTGACTATATTCAAACTCGTTCTTTCATGGAGACGGGATTTTGATTTTCAGAGAAAATATACAGAGGCAGAAGAAATGAGCTCAACTGCAAATAGTAGTATAAAATAGATCACAAACATTTTAAATAGCTCGAACTACTAAAAGCACTATAAACTTAATTCTTCCAGATTCTGAGTTTTGTTGTAAACTTGCAATTCCAGTCAATCAAGCTGACTGCTGTATATTCATATATCTTTATATATAAAAAAATCATGTCACTTTACCCAAAATAGACTAATTTAAATAAACTAGTGAACCAAATTAGATTACAGTATGTAATAATGTGTACAGCTTTATTCAACTTGATAGATATGATAGAGTATATCTCAATTTTGTGTCACTTTTTTTTTATTTTACGACAATGAATTATAATGATCTATTATTTACATAACATTCTAATTGTACTGAATAGTTAAATGAATATAATTTAACGTATACCTTGCTACAGCTACGCGTTGCCGGGTATGCTATAAAATATGCTTTATACAGGAAGGACATCTACGCGGGTAAAACTTTGGGCGTTGCTAGGAACTATATAAATATGAAAGTAAACCTCCCCATTAAATGATTTACAAGCATAAAATCTATGCGAATGACGTAAATGCATTATAACATGGATGGAACGGTTTAGAGCTCCGAAGTAGAAAGTAATTGCCGGGTCTGCTATTATTTTAATAGAAATAACTTATAAATTGGAAGGTTTTTTTACTTGATTGAGAATATACAATTTCTGATAAACAATCAGGTAGATTTATAATTTTAAGTAAATCAATTATTGTATATTATATTTCGAATATAATATTGAAAATAATCAGTATTACTGCCTTTTTTGATGGTTGATAACGATAAACCTAATTAACGTATGTGCGTTTGTTTTTAGCTTTTACAATACAGAGTATTTAGTGGTCGCAGAGGTGGACTTTCAACATCATCATAGCAGCCGCAAAATGTACACTACTGGACATAGGCCTCCTCAAGATACAGAGAATTTGCATATAATCGCAAAGGGTAGCTTCGCGACGGAAATGTGACTGCTCATCCCTGCCCTGTTACATTTGAGTTTCACTACATCGAGTGGATATACCGCCATCTATCAGTTCCGGTACCTCAGTCACCTTTTTCGGCACTTGGTACTATTCTATTAGACAGGGGGAGGTACTATTCTATTCTACCGCTGGTACTACACGGCCAATTGTCACTTTCAGAAGTCTTTTATAAGCTAAAAATATGTAATCATTCCACGTTCCCAGTGTATTTTAAGCGTAGGATGATTGAGTAACATAATTGATATTCACGGGCTTTGGATATTACCAAGACCTCGGCCGTTCAATCTCCGTGGACCCAGATTGTGTGATCTGTCCGTTCGAAATTGGGATAAATTGCACTAACGAGCAATCGATTGCCTGTTCGTGGGTAATATCAACTCCGGTTTAATGCATATAACATTTTCTACATCAGGACCACGCACTAACTTTCACCATTGACTCTTCTGGCTGACACTTCTAACAACTACTCTATTACCAAAGACATATTTACAAACAGTATTGATTTCTAAAAAGCAATAGTTACTACTCCATTGCATGAAACCAACACTATTTAAAACACATAATAAGTTAAACTCGCTATTCTTTACCAAGAAAATTGAAAGCTAAACCCTTAACAAAATCACCATTCCCAAAAACAATATATGTGGTTAACGGTGTTGGTTGTGAGATGAAAAAATATACATATTATCTAAATACGTCGATATACTAGACAAATAAATGTAAAGTTAAGTTCTTTTACTACTCAATGCGATTTCAATTAAATGTAGTCTAAGACAAATATGAAAAAGCTTCTGTTACAGTATTCGTAGTCAACTAATATTTTTTGAATTTTTTATGTAATATTGTTTATGTTTATGTTTTATTTTCATTCGCTTCGATCTTATATAATACTAAATTTAAAAAAACGAATTTATTAACAAGCCTTATTTTCGCATTATCTTTATTCCAAACCCAAATTTTATTCAGCTGATTAAACCAAAATTTCTGCAGCTACTATTTATCACTGCTCATTAAATTATTTTCCAACGAATATGTATGATCTACTAATTATAATAGAACGATTACGACTTGTAATTCTTTTCGTAAGTTCATTCTAGAAAAACAGGACAGTAAAAGGACCAATTAATCTCTTTATTCTTCTTTAAATTAAATTAAAAAAATGTTTAAATACTTGTCTTTAAAGCACATTCAAATAAAATTATATATGGTATGGTAAATTATGATATTTCATAGCGGTAATTTTGACCATAAAAACCACTTTAATTTTCTTATTATTGTCTTGATGAACTGGGCAAGAATAAATTTTAAATAATCTTAAATAAAGTTTTTAAATATAGAATTACTACAGCTACAAACTATAGAATTACAAGAAAGTAGGTGTATTGAAACGATTATTCAATTGCATAGCATTTACTTTAAAATTTACCGTAATTGCGTTACGAGTGTTAATTCAAGCAGTTTAAAAATTCCAGGTTATTAGTCTAGTCACCGTACTAAAAATGGATGAGATAAACAAGGTTTTCGAATTATCAAGTCATCCATTAAGCCGCAGCACAATATAATATTCAGTCTACACTTAGCTAACTTTGAACAAGCATTCATTAAGTGCAATCAAATATTAACGTGAAGTCTAACTACAAATGTCAAAGACAAGACACTTTCAGCTGTTCATAAACGTCTCAGTGTAATCCCAATTAACATTTATTTTTCAATTATTTTTTGCATCTCTCCTGAGAGGTGTGGAGGTGACACTTTGTAGTCTAACGCCAACAGATGCTGTTATCTCCAATTCATGTAATACATATATTCATTATGATATATAACATTAAATGTTACATGAGGTAGACATCAAACAGAAGAGGTAACAATACAGCATACTTCAGAAAGTCTTGGGCAGGTTTATGTCTAGAAGTAGTTTCCAATGCCTGTTATGATGATGAGGTACTTTTATTTCTAGCTAAATAGCAATGGCAGTCGAGTTACTTGTAATTTAACAAAATATATTCTTTTAAAGCGCTCGTGACAAGAAGATAAGAAGTGGAAACGCTTACTATCAAGCGGTCTCTATGATTGTATATCAACCTGGTCTTAAAAAAAAGGTAACCTTGGCCTGGGTGTGGTGAGTTTTTACCCATAAGCTCTTCCTGTAGTCATGCCAATCTCTACTACTACTACTGACTATTATTTTCGGATAAAAAGTCGTATACGTGATATATCACATTTGACATGGCACATTCTCATAGAAGAGTAACAACCGTCCGTTTAGCATTACATATTCCCACATAATTTGAGGTTCGTATTATCGTTAGGATATAGATGGAAGTGCGTAATTGATTTAATGAATATGCAATAAGAACAAACGAGCCGTATATAAACACCTGGACGTGTTGGAAATAGTCAAGACGTGAACAAATTACATAGCAATTTTTAAAAGGCAAGTAGAAATGTACAATAATTTAAATATTCTTGTATTGGAACGGCCAGAATGCGAACAGAAAAATGAAAGAGAAACGATACAAAGCAAACAAGGTTGAAAGAAACAAAAATAATAACATAAATATTTATTCTCAAGTGCACTGTCACAAAACGTTTTACATTATAGTCACTTAGCGAGGAAAGTAAGTCAAAGGTAACGTTGGAAATTGCTTTTAAATGTTGGAACTATACTCGGCTTCCTGATGTTAGAGTATAAACTCATGTTTGCATCTTCATTTAATTATAAGCCGTGAGGTAACTGAAATAATTCTTATTAATTTGCTAAAACTGCTTGCTCACTAATTTAACACTTGAAATTGACTTCTTTACACATAATTGCGATATTAAAAATTTGTGTTCGTCTGAACCAGTGATCCCATCATAGAGAACGTGAAAATAAATAGGGTAAACAATTTTTAACATTAATTAACATACATATAACGTAATATACCATTTGTAAATTTTACAGAATAACGCTAAAGATTATATGTCATTTTAATAGGACATTAGATCTACTATGTATTTTATTTGGAAATCAATGCACATTTATAAATTATTATAAATTTAACATGTTACCAAATCTATATTATTTTATTATTTGTTCCTTTAAAATGAAAGCTCGTATGTCAAGATGTTAAGATTTCAGCAGAGAGCTCTTTCTGTACGTGACGCGAGACAAATCCAATGAAAAAAATTTTCAGCGACTGCTCGTATTTAGTTTTTACGTTTCAAGGTATATAAATGAACTAAATACCGATGAAAAGCGGTGCTTTGGTGAAACCAGATAACCATCAGAATTTCGCAGTGGAGGTCGTAGTAGACGCGATTAGGTGAAGTTTGCAGCGAGTGTCCAAAGGCCTCCCTGAGGGAGAGTCTAAGCCTAAGCCGCGCACCAATTTGCTGACGAAATTGAATTTAGCTCATGCAATCCTGACCTTGCTAATTTGATTGAATTTAATTTTCCATATCCGATATTTTAAAGCCATTTTGGGCCTTTAGCTTAAATCTCGATATTTTTTCCTCGCGGTCCCTAGATTTTTAGGTATAAAGTCTTTAAAAAATTGTAACAACAAATGTTGTCTTCATCATCATCATCATCATATGAGCCATTGGAAGCCCACTGTTGGACATAGACCTTCCCAAGAAAGGGGGACTTTTTCCATAATGGCATCAGGCAAGAGTGTTGGCAATCGCAGAGCGACGGGCAACTTTCGTGACGGGGTTGCTGCTGCACATCCCCGCTCTGTGCATGTAAGCTACACTGTTTCCGGATATGCCGCTATCTAGCGGTTCTTGTACTTTATACCCCTTCTAATAATATCCCTATCTTACGATTCCTGGTACAAGGTACTGCTGGTACCTCACAGTTTTTTTATTGTCTTAGGCGTGCAAAAATTATTGTTTTAGAAATCAAACCAAATTTACTCCTATTAACGAAGGCCAATCTAAAAAAAATTGCTTTTGTGACAATCTCTTGAACCTGCGGTGTTAAGCAAAACTTTTTCACCGTATAATTTAAAGAACTTGACATAAAACTACCACTGGGTTTGATTTTGTTGAATCTCAAGGGGGGCATTTGTTTACATGTTTTAAAAGTAGAACTTTTCTGTCATTTGTACAAGTCCAAATTACTTGCAAGTAACCCGGAAAACTTTTGAACATTTTATAACCTCTAGACGTAACGATACTCGCCTTGTATATAGTTATACAATCTAAATCAAATCATAACTTTGTTGTTGTGCATTTTCATCGCAATCATGTCTAAATTAAGAATTGATGTTTAAAATAAAGTCGATTTTGCTTTATATACAGTACCATAAGAGAACGTATGTTCGATGTTACATAGTATTAATGTTTATTGACGTAACATCTACAGTGAACTGTGTGAACAATGAACAAGGTGTCGTGGAACAGTTTGTATGCAGCAATTGTTGATACAGTTACTGTCCACATAAGATATGGTATCCAGCTATATCCATTACCTTTGACGTCGTAAAGAATCGAATTCAAATTAGTTTTAACAAAACTGCTATACAATTTTTAATAAATACTTATATAAATAAACATTTCATAAGTTGAGGTGACATCAAAGTAAATAGTTTAATTTTCTTCTGTATTCGTACGTAATAGAGGGACTCGTAAATGCACATATTAAATACACAAATACTGAACATACACATATATTTATAACATAAATTCTTATAAGAAATGATCACACTGGGAAATGTGGAGCTGGGGTAGCGATATACCTGCGCAATGGTAAAATAGAGATAGGAGATCTCTCTAAAATTATCGAGGCAGCTGTACACAAGTAGTTCTCTATCTATGTCTCACAAAACGTCCCTTTAAGTCCCTATCAATCCAGTTTTTGTACAGGGCATAGCACTATAACAGCTCTACTAAATATCCTGGATGATGTAAAAGTTGGAATGGAATACTTCCGCCTAACGTTCTTAATACTGATTAATTTTACCAACGCCTTCAACTCTATCAATGAAGAACTTCTCTCTATTCTCTCTTACGTCGGGGTCTCTGATTCGGTTCGGGAATGGTTCGCATCCTACTTTCAAGAACGCCAGCAAGCGGTACGCCTGGGTGATGATTTGTCCCAGTGGTTGGGAATTGATGTTGTGTGCCGCAAGGTGGCATTCTCTCTCCGTTATTATTTTCCCTTTTCATAAAACTTGTCACCAAATCTATTGGCTGCTTTTACTATCTGCTCGACCTGCAACTTTACACTCGGGCAGAGTACAATAATTTGAATGATGCCATTGCTCGGATTAATGCTGATTTGACCAACATTACAAATTGGTCACGAAAGTTTGGTGTCTCTGCGAATCCGTCCAAGACACAAGCCATTATCTTGGGCAGTAAAGGGCCATTATATGGTTTAGCAAATATACCTAATTATTTTTAATAATGTAGTAGTGCCCTACAGCAAATACGTTAAAAATCTTGACCTATTTATCGACTTTTTCTTAACCTGGGATAACATGTTAATGAAATCAGTAGTAAGGTTAGGAAGTAGGTAAGGAAACCAAAACCCCTCTTATTCGATCCTCAGTTTTACCCATGGTTGACTACGGTGACGTCTACTGCACTAATATCTCTTAAGAACTGCTTAATAAATTGGATCGTCGTTTTCGTAAATACAATCATATTTCCCATTACCGTTCTCTTCTCGGCTGGCTTTCATTTCGTGAACGTTGCAAAATTCAAGTTCTAACCATATATTTTCAATACTTATTGATCCGTACGCACCAATTTACTTAAAAGACAGATCCTAATTCCTATCTTCCTCTCACAAACGTAATCCATAGGGCAATATCGTATATAATCGTATATAATCGTAATAATAGGGCATAATCCCTGAACTGATACTGCTTCTCTAACTTTATAACCCTATTTCTGATGTACGTTTATATATTTTATTATATCATATGTATTTATTGCGCAAATATGTATGTATTATTTATCTATTTTTTTATATATATATATTGTCTACACCACTATATATATATATATTCTGTTTCGTGTAATGGTTAACTGGGAGATGATGCCAACTGGCATTAAGTTTACCATTTGTACATTTTGTAATATATTGTGCGATAAAGTTCAATAAATAAATAAATGTTTGTCCTAGGTGGGGATCGATTCCACGACCTTTGGCGAATAATACAGGAACACTACACTATCACCATCGAGCCGATCGATCGTTATGTTCAATTTACTATTTAAACAAGAATAAACGGTAATCCATTTAAAGCGCTTATTTATTTTTGAACAAGGGCATGAATTTCAATACGAAGTTTTTCACTTCATTTTATTCACTTATTTATTTTTGAATAACAAAACTAGCTGTGTTTTACAACTAGTTTTGTACATTATTGGTAAATTGGCTTCAATACTTGAAAATAATCATTTTAACCCGGAACTCAGCTGCTAAATAGGAAAAATACAGGAAAATAGTCTTTGTAGTAAGGCTAGCTTGTAGAATATAAAAAGGAAATAATTAGGACTTGTTATCGCTATTCCATTTTTCATAATAGAATCGTAGCGCTCAATAGAATTATTGGAAGATATTGGAGTATTGTAGAATATTTTAATTTTGGCTGCATAAACTACTTTTTCTGACTTTAAAAGAGAAATAATATCATCTTGAGAAAGTTTGCAGCAAGGTTACCGAAACATTGAACAATATATGTAAAAATTTAAGTAAACCGATATGAAGCCGTTAAAAGAGTAATTCTTTTATGACTAATGAACGCCAACATATTAATAAATATTTAACAAAAGATTCTTCAGGAATTTATGTGTTGAAGTTATTTATTTTATATAATATAAGAATAGTTTATCATGGGAATATACATACAAATATTTGTAATAGAGTATACTAAACTATTTATTTCTATTTAAAATTATCTACAGAAAATTTGCTTGCTTCCACCACGTTAATTAAATTTTCGTACTTGAACACCGGCTGAATAGGGACAACAAGAACTTTTATGAAAATGTCTTTAATTAAGTCAGCGTACGATTTTTGAGGTAAAGCTTAGATATGACTATCCGTGTTCATAACTCACCTTTATTCATTCGGTGCAAACTTCTACTTTTGGCCAAATATTAACATGAACTGTTAGTTTATATTATATGAAATCCAATCCCTACCCATGGGTAACACACAAAATTTCCGACTCATGACTTTATAAAATTACAAACACAAATATTACTTCTATGGTTATTTTTTTTCTAAATTTCATCTCCTATTTCTGTGGTAAATGTCTAAAATATTTTGATAAAAGGTAAAGCAGAACGGGAAATATGAAATCACGCGCCTTCGGCAAGCCAGTAAATAAAAATATTTTTGCCAACCGCATATAATCTCCTTATATTATATTCACACAACATGACATCCCCGAATCCAAGATAAGCCGCTTAAAGCACTTGTGTTACTGATATCAGACAACAAATAATTTCAAATATACGTACAAACATAAATATGTTTGTTCTGAGTGGGCATCGAACCAATAACCCTTGGCGCCCAAGATAGGAACACTATCGAATGCGCCGTTGGTATGGTATAAGTTTATTAGTATGCAAGTAATCCTCCTTGTGACCAGTCATTCTACGAACAACCAGTTTGATATAAACTTGCAGCCCTATCCTGTTTCGTATATGCGATTAGAACATCCCAAAGGAAGGCACGGGTCTCTGACCCATGCATATATTTTTAGCTTGTTGTGAGAATTTAACCCGTGAACTTTGACTTCCAACCTGTGTTGTTTACCACTATGCTAAAGTCATTGTACAGCGTTAATAATTTAACAATTAACGAGGAATATCATACAAAGGAAAATATCCTTTGTACGATATTCCTCGTCATATAATCAAAGTTTAGATGATTTTAGTTAAAGTACGACGGTGCTTTAAGTATCCTATGAACATTGTATATAGCTATAGCACATTGCCCAAGAGTGTTGCGTCACTTAACGATCCGGTAAGAGGCATAGTGGACGGAACTCACAAAACAGTTGATATGTTATTTGAATTAATTAGCCTATATTCCTTCTCAAAGAGTTGAGTTTGCCTATATTCCTTCTCAAAGAGTTGAGTTAGTAATTGTGTTGTTTAGTCAATTAATTTATTTAAATAAAAAAGATTCATATAATTGTGTAGAAAGCATATAATTGTAGGGAAAACTAAAATGTTATATTTTAACTAAGTTCGGCAGCGGCATGTCTTAATAAAAATAATGTAAGCCCGGTGCCAACTATTACAGATCACAGTCAATACTTCAAATGGTTAACACACATATATATATACTTTAGGTTTACATGCTGTTTTATTTTTTTTATTCAGTAATAATTCAAAAAGAAAAGAGCAAGTAAAGCATTTTTTCTAAAATAATCAAGGATCACAGGACCTCAAACTTACGTGGAGTGAGTTATGAGTGAATAATATAACCGTATTTATATCATAAACCTGAAACTTTCACACAAAAACTATCAAACTTCTTTTAATGAAATATCACAAAACATAATTAACGCAGCAGATTACTTGTATGTATTACACGTAACTTAAATTGTTCACTTAAAGTTTTCACTTAAATTTACTTAAACCTCACGTCAATGTTTTTCTCCTAAGATGCATCTACGGGCTCGTAGCATTGAAGCTACGAGTTGTAGCGAAGCAAATTGAGCGATTGAGCTCAGCATTGGGCTATCTATCATCAACACATTATAATTTTATTATATATAACTTTTTTTTTACTATCAGACTCAGACGTCTACTCCGATGTCATTGCGTAGCCTTCTGCGATATAGGAACAACGACGGGGGCTCAGCGTAAGTGGCCGTCTTTTGGGAGGATTGCAAGCATTTATGGATTGCTCACCGCCGCATAGTTAGTTTTTGTGTATGTTGAAGTAGAGGTTTTTGAGAGAAAGCGTTGAGGTTCAAGAGGAGCACGTTGACACTTTGCTCAATGGAATAGACAATAGTTTGAATTGCTTCCGACAAAGAATACCAGAGAGCAATGTGGCCTACGCTTGTAATAAATGAGCGTGCCGGCCTCGAGGCCGCATGATCATTTATAACGAACGAAGTCATAGTTATAATTGCCTATTCCCAATGGGAAGGCATAAGGAACGTTTCCTGTATGAGAAAAATGTCTACGATGTGTTTTTCTGTTGAACAAACATGACAATTTTGTTCTTCTGCTCGCTCATAATATTGACATCGTAGAATGCCAAGCTAAATAAGCGAGAACTAAGCACGGACGTATTGTATTTTTTTAGGGTTTAGGGTGTGCGGAACTTTAGTGTGACTTTTTTGTTTTTAATATTCGGTCAGGTATTGTTAGGTTGAGATACAAATCAACCTAACTACATTACAATGTAGCCTTGAAAATTTACCGCAAAAGAATGGGATCTCGACGACGTGATATGATGTATGGGTAAAGATACTAATTAAAAAACAAGTAACTTCCTCCTTGTCGTTAGGAGAAGTAAGGGGCTGAGGTTGGATGCCTCAAATCCAGGCTGAGAAAGCTGATGTCGCGGAACAGGTGTGTAGAGCTTTTGGTAGTTTGGGCAAATATTTTCTTTAATAATATCTATACGATAATTTTATATCTATTTCAATTGTAGCGTTTCGTATAATAACTTTTACATTGAGGGGTCTATGTGCACGTTTATTTTGCAGTACGTATGTACAGTTCGTTACTTACTCGTGGTTGTGTAAATCCGAATTGTTTTCCAATTTCTAATTGAACTAATTAGTGCACACTCTAATTAGTTCAATTAGGACCAAACATGGATAAAACGGTTCAATTCTTTAAACTTATAAACAGACATATTATGAATCTACATTTATCTATTAGACATTTATTGGATCGGCGTGTAATACGGTGTTTCAAGAAATAAGTCTGGCCAAAAAAGTTAGTAATACATTTTTGCTCAGACATCTGAAAAGATAAATGTAAGCAAGTAAGCAGTAATGTATTTTGGTTTCGTTAGATGTCCGGACCCATGTCAGATTAGGGTTAAGACAAGTGTGCTAGTGTGGGCAGGTTGTTAGACTTTACGTTATATTAATTGTAGACTGTGGTTTAGAACGAAGTCATATAGGGTGTCTCGATAGCAACTTGACAAGAAATTTTGATATGTTAATAAATAATACTTACACGTATCACATTATTTTACCTAACAACCCTATTGAAAGATATTCACTGCTTCAATCACTGCTTTATTTTTAATTTTGATACTTTAAATTTGAAGTAGTGCCATTTAAAACATGCCATTCATGTGTTTAATATATGTCATGTCATCGGTTTAATATTTTTAACTAATATACGCGAATAATTTTAATCAGGAAGTCAAAATGTTTTTGTGTCCAATGTATTAGATTATTTAAAAGTTTTAAATACAAGAAAGGTAGGAACTGTAAGAATGTTTTCCTAAATTTTTAATATCTTTATTATTTTCTTTACAAAGGTCATTTTATGTGAAACAAAATTAATAACTCATTAATTTTAAGACATAATTCTTCTGCAAAAGTTCATCATTAGTAGTAAAAGCCTGAGCTAGTTAAAATATTTATGTTTTTATAGCATCTAATACTCTTGACAGAGCCTTTCAACTTAGGTTTTTGAAAGGCAAGATTGCAAAGAATTTGGCGAATAAAATTACTATTTTATCACTACTCCCGCTATCGCTATTAGACGCTTTGTGAAACGGTGTCAAGGTAGCCTTTAAGGTGTCTTTTAAAAAAGTATTATCAGAAGGTTTATACTATATATAAGCTTACATTGGTTTCACGTACTCAGGTAGTAGCATCAGCACCATAAATCTGGTTGAACTGGATTTTTGAAGCGAATTGATCCAATCTACAGAGCATACTGTACTTTGTTTAATCAGCAAACGCTGTTTGTTAATTTTGTGGCCTATCAATTAATGTGTTGTTGAAGCAATCTGTGTGGGTACATTGAACTTAAAATAAAGATTTTATTCAAATGAGTTCAATGTTAGGCGTGTATTTAAGATATAGCAGACTGAGTTTGTGTGTAGGCACCATTCTGATCCAGCCTCCTGTAAAGTTGGTATTGCGGGTTTTATATAGGTTTTCTTATATAGCTGTATGTACAATGAAAATATCCTTCTTCATCATTAATATACACTTAACAAGTTAAGGACCCTTACTAGAATAAATTAAAGTTATAAAATCTGTCAATAGAATTGTGATATAGCAGGGTAAAGTATTGATATTTTATACTCGTGAGTCAGATTAATGACTTTGATCGTCATTTATAAACTGAACAGCGCAACTTGTTGAATGACGCAATCCTTTAATACTCGTATCTATATCTATGCAAATAAGAAGCTTATGATAAACCAGATGGGTAGACCACAGGAATGATTTATTTCATGATATTATTGAAGTTGTGTGTATTGATATTTTACGACTCTACGATTAATTTTGTCTGTAATAGGAACTCAAACATAATTTGAACGAAGGTTGCGAGATCAAAGCCACGTAGCTCCCATTCCCTAAAACTCATATAGGCCGTTGTTTCTGAATCCATCGCCACACGCACATAACATTCGGGTCCACCCCTCGGTGGTTATATTTTAGGAAAGGCCCATTTACATGTGTGTGCTCAGTAATAATTCGATGTGAGCTTGCTTTACTCTAAGCTTGTAATATCATTTGAAAGCTTTGCACAATGACAAAGTTTAACTAAAGTTGCTTGGAGCGGAACATTGTAATTGTAATATATCTACGGTGCTATACATTTATGAATTTTTAATTTCCTTTCTTGTTTTGAATTTTTTTTGCGGTAGCTTACATAATGTTCATTCCAGTGAGTTTAGGTGTTTAAAGATAATAAATGAACCAGCTAAATAAATATCAAAGACCCCGTTATACACGTCGTTATGAGACTCGTCTCTTTATTCTCAATTTGAGAATAACAGGTTCACACAGTAAATATTGATCGTTAATGCTATTTATTCAAACGAATTAATGCATAAATAACTAAATAAATTTCAACCGTTAGCTGTTTTCGTAAACTGTTATTTAATATTGTAGTTCTGAACAGAAATATGAACCTAACTGCTGTAACGCTCACTAACGGTAATCACTTCATCTCATCGCTACTCCACCGCGATTTCATCCGTGTCAGATTGGATAAAGTTGGCATTACTACATTTCGTATATTCTCTTAATATTTCTTTAGTACATACATACATACATACATACATACATCAATTCTGAGACTGAGTCCAATTGGGGTGGGCTCTCTAGCTTTCCTTACTTGCATTTGTCTATTCTTGTTTATTCTTGGTACTTCTACCTGGCCTTTCTTTGATACCTTATCTAACTGGTTATGATATGTTCTCCTCGGTCGTCGTATACCAAAACTTCCATTCACTTTCGCTCTATAGATTTGAGCAGTCATTCTATTTTCATCCTTCCTTTCTACATGTCCAAACCATCTTAACATTCCTTTCTCTATTATATTCTATATGTATATGTATTAACTTATTTTTTTACACCACATCGATCTCTTATTACACAATTCTTTAATCTTTCTTTCAAAATCACATCATACATACTTTGAAGTGCTCTCATTTCAACAGCATTTATTCTACTCGCGTGATTCGTCTTTAGAATTTGGGATATAACTGATATTTTCAAACCATTTGTAAAATATAGATACCACTATCTGATCTAACCAGACAGACTGAAAAGACTCAATGCATCAATATTCAAAGCTATGTAAAAACTCCATTGGTGTTTTTACGAACGAATGGTCATGCAAGACGTTAAAATAACATAGGTGGAAAGTGAATTTGGTAATCCTGGTGATTTTAAAAGGTTATGTGCCGTGGGGTACCGCTAGACTAGAATAGTACCTCCATTTATGCATAGTGTCATAAAAGGCGACTAAAGAACCGCGAATAGACAGATGGCGGTATATACACCCAAAATAATGCATCGCAAAAGTAATGATCTTATAGAAAAGATGGGTCTTTATATAAATCGAGTGAGTTGTTATTATGGGCATATATTTAGTACGTGCATGCTTTCCTTCATGATTATTATCAGATTAAATGCAATTTGTAATATATTTTATTAATTAGTTGAGTCACCTAAAACTAATTTTAACTCACTTTTATGTGCTATGGTTATTCTGGTTGTAGACAAATATTCATCAAACACATTTTCCTCATGATATTTACATGAGCATCTGTAAGATTGTACACAAATTTCACAAGAAATATTATAATATGTACATAAGAACTCATTTGAAACCCATTTCGTAATATATTCCGGTTTCACATTTTTCATCATGACATGAACATATTTTTCCTGCAACATATTTTTCAATCCGTTTGTTCGAAATCCTTGAGGTGTTCAAATATCGGTTTGCCTGCCACAGCTACGCCAGCTTGGCACTTTGTATGCGGCACTTTATATTGGACTGTTCGATTCTAACAATCTTGTTTAAATCTGTGAGTGGAAAGTATTTTAATTATATTATACTTTTATACCAGATACGTACTTATTTGACACGACTTTAATGAAAATCGTTTAGCTTCCGTAATTAGTCTCACAACTTTTACAGTTATATTTAGAACATTTCCTTAATAGTAACAATCATTGTTTTCAATAGAAATTCATAAATGATCTTGAATTCACTAAACAAGCACCAAATAAGCAGCACAAGTTAAGCGAGGATTGTGCTCATATCGAACTCTTGTTTTTCCAGTAATTTTTCATAACCACACCATCGGGAACTCTGGTTTTCAGAAATCAACAGTATAACCTGCATAATGCCGTATAGTGAACCATACCAAACAAAAATTTGTTTTATCGGCGTTAATCGTAAGTGCGTTCACATGTTTACCTTTATATCAGACCAAACAAATACTTACCTTTAAGATATTAAGTATTATTAAATTTTTAGAAATGTTCTGGATGTAACGAGCTTACTGTGAAACTAACAAAACATTACCATTTAAAAGATCTAATTAAAATTTATCCTAAAATAAACATATGTTTAGTCATCTCGCAACGGAAATTAGACCAGCCCTAAAGGCAGCCGAGTGGTGGTAGAAGAACCCGATTTAATCAGGAAACCAAGAACCGGAAAGGAAATGAATATATAATGAATAATAACTCGAAAATCATGAATAAATTAGAAGTACACAATTTCATAACATCGCACATGATAGGAACCGCAAGGTTTTAGTGGCGCCAGTGCCTTTATCATCCTTATTAATATTATTAACGCATAAGCGAGAAAGTTTGTTAGTATGAATGTGCAGATGTATAAATAAACGTTTATTACTCTTTCACGCCGCTAACCATCACTGTACACAGTTGAAATTTGGCACAGAGATTATCTATAGTCTGAAGTTATACATAGACTACTATTTATGCCAAAAACATAATGTGGTATTGGCATGACTTTATGCGCCGTTTAGCAACAAAACCGTATGAAAAAGCTAGTATTGACATAAAAAAGGCAAGACGTAACCGCGACGTGGTTGACGTCAACGTTTGTAACATTAAACTTTTAGCTTTTTCTTATCAAAATCGTTGACTTCCGGTCTAGCCTCAATATATTTGCGTGAAAAGATAATTAAATAATTAAAAAGAGTTTATATGTTTGTAATTTATGAATTGTATTAGCAGATGGTTTGTTTATATGACATTTAGGTAAGGTTGTGTTCTAAACTAACTGACACTCCTTGTCAGTCATAATGCAGAATTAAGCCACAGTGCAGAGACTAGATTAGTCCTCCGTGCCCATTTGAGACTCACTGAATTTGCCCACAAGCATTTGCCTATATTTCTAAATTGAATGTCCCAGTTTGTTTCATTTTGCGTCCATGCTTTTGTACGGCCCCACATAACCTGACCTCATGGTGAGACGCTTATAGCACTTATGTTACGGACATGAGACTACAGAGAAATCACAAATATAAATGTCTTTGTACCTGTATTGAGTCGGGGCGGGCCGCTTGTTTATATATATAATAGAAAATCTATATTCCCTTGAGTCGAGGCATCACTCCTGAATCGAGTCCATTAATTACTTTGTTGTAATTATTGTTATTTTTATGATAGAAAAAAAATAGAAAGCTGCGCAGAGGATAAGAAAAAAGATATTTATAACGTCCTAAACTTTTTTAAAGTAATCTTATGACGTTTTACATAACTGTCAGTGGCTAAATAGCCGGCACGGTGAATATTACACGTAATATTTTAAATTAAAAGCAATATATTATTTAATTAATAATGTCTATCGCGACAGTTTGCTCAGTATAAAAAATGAGATTGACGGTTGGTTGTTTTAAGAAATTTAGTTAAATTGAAACATCTGCCTTAATGTATGTGCACTAATTTTAATATACTAAAGCAACGATAAAGTTTTAATCTTATGCAAATATATTATTAGTTAAATTAACCAAAATGGATGCCGGGTTAAGAGTTGCTAAATTATTTACCACATAAAATTTTACTCGTAACCTTAAATACAAACACTTAGGCGTTGCTAAATAATTCACATCGCACTTGCTCCCATGTCATATTAAAACAAGTCAATAGAAAAAGTTTCAAAATAAATTGTTCAAAAATATTTACGAGTAAGAAGAATATTATTTTTAGAGAAATCAATTTTAATTTATTTATTTTAATTACCGAACGCTTGTTTTTTAGTGATCAGGAGGTCACATGGCTGTTTGAATGTGGATCGGCTGTTAAATACATCATATTTTAACAGCTGGTAGACGTCCACTGCTGTACATAGGCTTCCCCAAGAAAGAAGGAATTTTGTCTTAGTGGTGTCAATCACAGAGCGTTGTTTCGCGACAGACATACTGAAATCACCGGCTAGATGAATTTGATTAACGCCATTTTCAATTAAAAAGGAAAACTAAAACCATAACAGAAGAACAAAACATCTCATGCTTGACCTAGCCTCAAGATAAGCATTTGATATTACCGTGTTGAACGTGAAGCACTTGGGGTACGGATATAAAACAGAGAACTTACAAAATTATATATTATATCTTCTATAACATCCATATACGGATCAAACACAAATGCTCATCACGTGCACATTATCAGCACATATAAAAGGAATACTGTTAAAGGCGTAATCGAGCGCGTTAATGTTAGTACTTGGGTGTTGGCGTTGTCAAATTTAGTTCTAAACTATAATGTATAATATATTCCAACATTTACGCGTCCACCGCGACCGGAGGTCGATTGCCGCAAAAGTAACTGAAATGACGAAAACTAAAATGTAAAAAGTTAAAAGAACCGCGTTTTAAAAACATAAAACGAGTTACTATAGTCTTCTTAATAAATGTGCAATCCTTTATACACTCTGTAGAAGTCGTTTAATATATAGGCGTTCTTACAATGATTGTAAGAAACATGTAAAGCTTTTTGCCAGCGATTTGTCCCCGTATTTCATCTCATAATTATTAAACTATTATCTGTTTTAATCAATTGTAACCTGACCAATCATAACTGCAATATGTAGAACACGCATATTAATAAGATCTAATATTGAGTGAATTGCAAACCTGAGAGATGTGTTTTTTTAGCTAGAAGAAAAAAAATGATCCCTACTGTTTACCATAACTTAACGCATAATCTTCATAGCTCTAAGAACAACTTAAGTACTGTCGTAACTCGTTTAGAATAATCTAAGATACTTTTTTTTAATTATACACAGATTAAATTTAAAAAAAATTGCTCACATAAGCCTGCGCCAACTGTTTAAAAAGGAATGATCCAAACGTAAATCCACATTTAAAAATGAAACGAGCTTTTTGAAATCGTTACGTGACATGTTAGTTTTAATGAAAATTCTACGCTGTCATCATTTACTGTAAAAAAATTTCGAAATAAACTCATGTTTTCATTTTTTAATGAGACCTATTAAGTTCTTGAAAAAAATGCTTCATTTGATAAAATTAATAATTGTCAGAAATTAATTAAAATGTCATGCCTGAAACATGACTGAAACAATAACTTAATGATTTCGAATACTTAAAAACGCTCTAAATTTAAGTTAGAGTGCATTTTATTTTGCCCTTTATCAAAACAAGTATGTATGTGTGATCAGGTTAGAAATATTTCACTATGATCATTTTATCAGCAATCAGTTGGGTTTTTCCATATATGAGTATTAATGAACGCATGTGCGTCATATTTTTGTGTCCGACAGCGCGATTATTGACCCGTAACACGACGTGCCATGTCACGTTGAAAATGACCTAAATACAGACATGATGTATTCTATTTTAAGTCCAGACATAGTTTCTTTTAAAGAACACCAAGGAGCGCACTTACGATCCCACTGCTACCAAGTAAAATAGAACTTGCATTGCATGTAGTCATCATCGTATGATGATGACTGATTACAGTAATGTGAGCAAAATAAAGCAGATTTAAAATATTCTGTTCGTAAAAACACCGTTACATTATATAGTAGATCTCTAGAAGAATATATGAACCATTGTATATAGAAAATTACTATTAGTTATCTTCAAATATTAGCTTCATGAATTACATATTGAATGATTCAAAAAGAATTTCTTCAAGTCAACATTTGTAAATTTATACTTTACATTTCTGAAGGTGACTTACTGTTAATACAACAGTAGATTGAGAGACCTTGAGAGGTGTAATAAAAATCGAGAGTAAAGAATAATATTTTGAATAGAACCACCAGTATTGGTGCCTTTGATGCCAGAAACGATAAGAGATATTTTGTTAAATTGATCTAAATCTACGCGACAATTTTATTTTAAGCTTTGAATCTATATAATACTGATTTATTATTTAATATTTTATTATACCTCAATAGAATAGTGTTAATTATGCACAGCTTTTAAGTAAGGTAAATTTTCACCAGGTTTAAGTTCATTTTAATAAAGGACTTATAAATATGGCTATAATAGCTCTATGGCGTTAATTTTAGAAAGTAAACTGACATCTTTTGTCTAACTGACAACTATCATCATCATATCTCTAGGCGTCAATTGCTGGACATGGCCTCATCAAACTTTCTCCACAGCGTTCAGTTTTGTGCCACCAAAAACCAAAATTTTTCCAAAACTTTCACCGGGTCGTCCGTTTGCGGTGGGTTGGCCCAAATTACACTTTCCGGTACGTTGCCGTCACTCGCTAACCTTTTTCCCCATTGCTATCGGTTCGTCGGTTCGTCTAACTATGTGGTCCGCTCACTGCCACTTCTACTTTGCGATTCGGTAAGCTATATGCTTATGCTTAGCACTTGACAACTTTCATTCTTCTATACATCTCCTCATTTGAGTTTCGATAACACAAGGAAACTCCGAGCATTGCTTTCTCCATCGCTCGCTGAGCAACCATGAGCTTTTTTGTATGGCCCACAATTAATGGCCATGTCTCACTGCCGTAAGTCATGATTGCAAGACGCACCGATTGAAGATTTCAAACTTCGTGTTTACTTACAATTAATCATTTCGACAATTAGTTCTTAAATATGTTTTTATTTTATATTACTGATAAATCTTTGTTAAATTTTACTATTGCAATTATTACCATTAAATATAATGTTAAAGGTGCGTTAATTTTTATGCATTCATTACCTATATAATAATAGTAATTACATTCATGGAGAGACAATGTACATGGCTAAAATAAATAAGTTATAATTCTTAGCTTGTTTGAAGCGAAGAAACTTCTTTTTTAACGTCATAATAAATACAAAATATTCAATTGAAGGCACATCAAATCAAAAGGAATTCAGTCTATATATAAATCTAACTCTCGTTCCAATTAATGTTGCAATACGAAATTTAAAAACAAAGTTACCCTCCCGCCGGAGCCTCAGCAAACGGGTAACCATGTTACAGAGTTAGGTTCGCCAGTTCACCCAATTTTGAATGTTAATTTTATGCTTTTCTAATTCGTTGCTCTGCGAGCTGTACTTTTTTGCACCTTTTGTCTCCTTTGTAAAAGCGATTCGTTTCAAGTAAAGTTTGGTGAGTTGATTAGATTAAGTTCTTTCTGTGAACTAAATAGACCTCCGATCTTTAGAATTCATAGAATAAAAACATTGTTAGTCTATTTCTTATTCCAAGTCTGAGTCGAACAGAATACTTGGAATAAAATGTACAAATACAACTGATTTGTTGTGTAAGATTAAGTGACTGCTCTCGTATCATAGGGCAACCTGTTGCAATCAGACGGAGACCGTTTCGTGTGAGTTTCGCAATTACAGGCAAAATAAACTACTAGCGTTAATTCTCGTGGTCTTTAACTTCAGTAATAAGAATTTTATATAAACCTAATAGAATCAGCTTTTCCTAAACCTTAGTTATAGTAAGTTAATTAATATTAGGAAAAATAAATATTTATATAAAAAAAAATGAACAGATCGCTTATAGAAGTATTTGAAAATTATATCTATGAATGTTTTATAATGTTTGTAACGATTGTATGAATATCTTACAATATTTTTTTATGACTACGACCAGCTTGCTCTTAATAAATACAAGTACAATAATGATACATTACTTAAATTGCCGTGGAATACCAGCAGAATAGACAAGTACCTACTACACCAGGTAAAATAGAGGCGAGTGTGGTATCGACTGATAGCAGTGGGATTGGCCTACCTTCCTACCCGGCCTATACCTAGCGTACAATTATTAGGCTTTTAACATGATTTTCTTGCTGTGATGTGATTATGATAAAAAATAATACAGAAATAGCAGAGCGCATGCGTGCAGATAGATAAAAAAACCGAATCAATAAAATACCATAGAATGCAGAAAGATGATATCAAAGTGTTATAATAGTGAGATCGCTCTAACATTTTCTTCTACATAATACAACAGGATTAGGGTGTGTATACCTTTACCCTGTATAGCATGGACATATGTGGTAGACTGATGGCGCCGCAAATGTGGTTTTACTGTCAAATGTCAAGGTAATACTCAGTCTATTATCGTCAATATATCTACACTGATATTATAAAGAGTAAAGATTTGTATATTTGTTTGTGACGAATAAACTCAAAAAGTACTGGACAGATTTTAATAATTTTCTTTAGAAAGCTACATTATCCCTGAGTAACATAGGCTATATTTAGTTCTAGATCTCTATAAAAATCTTTGGAAATTCCTATTAAAACCAACCGAAGGTGTAAAAAAATTTGCCATAAAATGTTTTTCATCGCATACGCTGCGAAGAGTATTAATGACAATGAAACATTCCATTCAAAAGATATCATGAAATTAAAATTAAAATACAAGCCGACGGCGGCCGCCTCGCAGCGCATCGAGTAACTAATTTGACGAGAGCATGTGGCACTTTCTCGATTAGGATCTCCGAAAATCAATACGTTTTGATGCTACCTACAAATACCACAGCTAACGTACAAGGAAGCTTTAAACATTTTTTTTTGTAATTTAGTTTTTTATGGTCGTTTTAATGGAGGAGGATCTCCGAAAATCAATACGTTTTGATGCTACCTACAAATACCACAGCTAACGTACAAGGAAGCTTTAAACATTTTTTTTTGTAATTTAGTTTTTTATGGTCGTTTTAATTAGCATGCTTATAACTTAAATATCTGTACCTATGTATGTCTACCCGTGCAAAGCCCGGGCGGGCCGCTAGTATATACTATAACTATAACTAATGCCAATTTCAAATATAATATTAAGAAATGGCCAATACAATAAAAGTCGTTACTCAATGATTTCAAGGGAAGGAAGTTTGACGCGCGTAAATATATTTTTGACGCACGTTCAATGAACAGAAGCGAACAAAGAAAAACTACAGTTTGGCAAAAAATCGAAAGCGGTGCTTAGCAACGGGGATACGAAGGTCAAACTTCGCCCTGTTGCATTTGATCTACGCTGAGTCAAATGGATGACGCTGTCAATAATAAAAAAAATCATAAAGAACATATCTGCTGTAAGGTACCGACAGACGAGAATAACACCTCCTTTTGTACCGTAAATATAAGAAGTAGGTGGTGCAGGTGCTACAGCAAGAGACTTCCAGAACGGACAGATGACGATATGGATACATGGGTGGATACCTGATATAGCGTAGCACAATTGCACAAAGCGAGAATGGGCAGCAACTTCACCGTCGCAATTGCCACCACGCTTGCCTAGCGCGGCAATTTTGGGCAACATGCAACTTATCTCGGCTTACTGGGAATTCTTAGATTATGTCAAACTGGGGACGAATAAAAGTGACAAGACAAGGATTGGTATGTTTTGCTAAACGATATACATACACATCAAGCACAGTCACTACAATAGAAAGCCTAATACGAAATAGACTATAATGTCACTAACGAACATTGATTGAACCCCAATATATGTCGTCTACATATATTGGGGTTCAATCGAAGTTCGTTGTATTGTTGACTTATTTGACTACTACTACTAGTGAAGCCTTGTTATTGCATTCTAAATAATGTGGAGTTTACTTGAGTGAGTTTATGTTTTGTATAATAAATACTAACTGTTTATTTATTTTGAGTTACGATTAACTAATAATTTTAAGTGTTATTTCAAATAATTGGGTTACATGTGAACTTTAGGTTTACTTTCAGGATTAACACAGGATTCTTAATTTTGGCAAATACTTTGTTTTGGATTTCTTAACTTAGTAATTGTAATGTACTTATTTGCTATTGAGGTTTTCAGAAACAGCTTGTTTAACATTAATTGATTGATTGATTTCATTTAGGGATGTGAAATTAACATAAAACATGTCATTAACAGAAAAGGCATCTACGCCGGCGTTTGTTTTATATTTAAGCTTAATCTAATAATATCTGCGCAAAATGCAAAGCAAAGTGAAATAGTAGTAACGTTATGACATTACGAGTATAATAGATGGGCAGGAGTAAAACATGACGGGTATGAAAATGTAATTAGAAAGTATGGTGATAATAGAGTCAATGAAAATGCTATGAGAATGTTGAATTTTGGAGTGGGTTATGTTATAGTAGTAGCTTAATGGAAAGGTACAGGACCCAAGGGTGTATCGCAAGATGAGCGTGGACATAAACCATTTATTTTGCCAGTAGTTTGAGCTGTCTGTTGAATGACATCGTCTTCTACAGCTCACAATTGTGCTGAAGAGAATGAAAGTGAAAAGATTGCAGAAAGAAGAACTAAACTGAATATAAAATTGTATCCTGAAGAAAACCTGAAAATCTTTGAGATAGAACCACGTAGGTTCAATAGAAAATATATAGAACGGAATAAAAGGGTCTATTTGAAATGCCGCAATTAATGTGTTTGGTGTTTCTAAGAGAAACTTTGTACGATAGGTGAGGAATGTATGAAGTACAAATATCAGTGTATGAGAAGAAATTCTGGTTGGATATTGATTATTAAAATAAGAAATAGAATATATAAGTTAAGCAAAAAACGTGCAAAATAAATAGCGGCGCGAAAAAAAGAAGTAAAAAACGAAGTAAAAAATTGAAGTCGGCAAGGCTGGCATGGATACAACAATCCTTTTCTCAGCTTAGTGTTATCACAGACCACGTAGGTGAGATTCTAAAAGGTCAAAAGAGAAGTTTAAGCAACGGAAGGAATACATTAAACGTCCGTCTGAAATAAATGATGTTCAAAAATAACAAGGAAATACACGAGCTTAAGAATATATAAATGAAAGCGGTGAAAGTGAAAAAAACTTTCAAAACTGAAATGGCTACAAGGTATAATAGAATGACTGTCGAGATGCTGAAGACGGAATAGCAATCAGTCAGCTTTATTATATTAAAATGTGGTAGCGGACAGGCAAAGTATTATTAATAGTATAAAATTGTAATTGCAAATTAATTTTTAGTTACTTACAATTCTGCAAAAGTGGTACGGTTTTACTTTTTAGTTATTTTTGAAGCTTTACGTTAATTTAATTCTTATAGTATTCTATATAGTTTTTATTCGGTCATACAAACTTCCAGTCTAAATTTATTTTTAGATTTATAAATAAATATTAAATTTAGTATAATATCAAAGAAATTTTATTCTATGAATCAAATTATGATAGAGAATTTACGAAGCAAAACTTGATTTTTGAAAATTATAGTAAAGCTTCAGGTGACACATGTGGCTAACTTAATCTCACTTTAAAGATGTCTCAGGGCACCATCTACAATGTTGTGAGTGCAACAGAATGCGAACACAGAAAAAGTATATAATAGTGTTCTCTTATACCTTTGTAATAAATTAAGAATGTCTATGTTAAATCATGTTCGTATACTGGCTTCAACACTATTTATATATGGAACGTGTAGTAGTTAACATGTAGTAAAAAGCTAAAAAATATATTTTATAAAACAGAGTGTTTCATCAAATATTAATCTAAAATTAAGTAAGCTATCCTACAACGGAATGTTTGCCTGAATATATATTTTTTTTCTATTAAACCAGATCGACAAGAAGCATATAGTCTGCATGGAAGTAAGTGTTACAGCAGCCTATAGACGCTCGAATGTTACACGGATATTCACTACAGTGTTGCCAACCTTGTGACTTGAAGATATTATGTCACTCTACCTAGTAATTTAACTGCTTCTCTCACGCTTCAAATCGGAAAACAGCAATGCGAACACTGCTATTTGGCGGTAGATTTAGGTAGAAATAGGACAGTGAGGTACCAATGCAGACGACCTTTGCATAAACTCTATCATGCTTAATCATAAATGCGTTTCATTGTATTCGCAACAACAAAACACGTAGTAAAACAAGTATCTCTACACGTTTTACCTTAACCGAGCCTTACCTTAACCTAATTAGAGAGATCTCCTGATAAGTTAGGGTATCAAGTTAAATTAAGAACTAAATAATTTATCTCGTCATAATTAATTTGCGGTTGGGATAATTTTGACATCGAATAACTTCAATTTTGTAGTATCAAATGGGTGAAAGATACGCAAGGAAACTATTTGAACGCAAACATTTTAATAGATGCAGAAACTGACAGGTCACGTATTTTACTATTATACAATTACTATTATATATTATACAAATACTTTTATAAAATACAATATTAAATAATTTTACATATATTTTCTGTGAACGTTAAAAGTGGTTCAGTACACCCGTATTATTACACTTCCAGTGGGCATTTGAAGGCTGCCGTTTAATTTTTCTTTTAAATTGTTCCTTTGTGTATTTTTTTCATTTTCAGCTCTTTGACTTCGAAATTAGAAAACAAGATGTTCGTTCCTTTTGTTAGTGTTTTATTTCCATTGTAATACTATTTGCAATTGCATTTGCTTTAACTGAAAAGTTACTTATTACGTTATTAGGTTTTAGTCTGAATAAAATCTTCTTAATGTTTTATGTGAAAGCCTGCATGCATACATTTATTAAGTTTTTTTATATTAGACAGGCCGAATATGTAGTACTTCCCATTTTTATTTTCGGCTTGCACAGTTTACATAATTTTAAATCCAATATAAAGATTTTTTATTGAATAATAACAATTGCTATTAACGTCGACTTATTAACAAACCCTTGTATAATTAAATCTACGATAGCATACTTCACCTTTATATACATATATATATATATTAATTTTCCATTTCGTATTTCATTATGAGTTTCCTTTGTAAAAAACTGTTCCAGTAAATTTTTAATTTAAAAATATATTAATGTGGACTCCTGATGTGATTCCTTTTTACAGAATTGACCACGCTTTTTATAAATTCTATGGATAACATATCTGATATTGCCGTTTGCACAGCAAAATGGACGTAAGTCATATAAAATGTACGAGGTTGTATAAACACATAAAGAGCGAGTTTTAAAATTTATTACCGCCTGCAGAATCTGTTACACTTAAAATTGAATATTTTCAATTTTTTATACTTTCAGTTATACTGACATTTAAATTAAAAATATTTTTTTAAATAAGAGCTATACAACAACCACTCAAAAATTATAATGTGATGAGGTTATCACATGAACTTGAGAGCTTGGTAATGTTAATGTACATTTAATGTAAAATACATAAAGTGTAATAAATAACAAATCTTATAAAAAGATAATCCTTGACCAAGACGTACCTACATGGTCTGGCGTTGCAAAAGTAATTAAAGAAAATATACACTTAAATTGTTTTACGAGTCGACCCAAATAGTACAATATGTCTCAACATAATGTGTTTATTGAACGATTATTCAGTTGATTTTTGTATACAAGAATAAATACATTTAGATGCTTTATTTTTATTTAAAAATTGTAGGCTGCGTTACTTTTGACGTTCAATTAAAAGAGACTACATTTAGTGTATTGGAAACAATCTGAATAGTACATATATCTAATATTTGAAATTATTTTATCATCATCATAGCAGCCGTAAAATTTTTACTGCTAGATATAGATCTTCTCAAGAAAGGGGAAATTTGCCCATAATTGCCACGCTGGATGAGCGTGGTGGCAATCGCAGAGTGTAGCTCCGCGACAGCAATGCTGCTACCTATCCCCGCCCTGTTGCATATGAGGTACACTGCTTCGAGTAGAAAAACCACTATCTGTCGGTTCCGGTACCTTAGTCACCTCTTACGATATCTGGTACAGGAGAAAGTATATATTAATTTGCCGGTACAATACGGCAAAATAGAATAGTACCTTAAATTATTTAACATAGGACTAAGAGCTCAAGTATGATTGAAGTATTTAGTCTATTTTTTACTCCGCATACCATACGACGTAATTAATTAATACAAGAGATAACACAGCCGCGTTTTACTTTAATGCTGACCTATTTACCGCAAGTGAAACTTTAATAATAACCTAAAGTGTATTTTGTTGACATACCGTGATATTTCTTATTCCAACACATAGCGACAAAGATAAGCTTCGCTCGTCATTTTAAAAATTTTCGCTCGTTTGTTTTCCAAGCAGATAGTCAATTAACGTCAGCCCTAGACGTTATGAACGGGAATAGCGGTGAAGAAATATAATCAATTATTTGTGCACTGACGTTGAAAAAAATTTTATTAAAAAAGGAGTAAACGACTATCGAGCTTTATTTATTGTGCCGTCTTATTCGATTACTTTTATTGGGAAGTAAAAGTCTCACCGCCTTAAGGTTCCCTCGGACCCTTTGGTAAAATTTTATGTTGGGAGATGTGTCAACTTCAACGGGCTATCAACTCAATATAAATAGCCTCTACATACTCACTTAAGGGGAGTAACGTCATCGAGAAACAGTCACGTTAAACATAGTTGGATAACAAAATGGTAATTAAGTATTCAATATGTCAGTGTCTAGGCTTTCATGGAGTGGCGTGAGTCTTAAAAACCTGACTATTACTATTACGCATCTTTACACCCAAAATGATAATACATCTAGGGTGTATGATATATATAAAGACCGAAGAAGTCTTTTAAATATCTCATAAAACTTCAAACATTTAACTCGACCTCATTGTTAATTAGTACTTTTACTGTAGAAGCCTCGCAATTAGCCCAACGAAACCATTTTCCAGTGAAGGCTAGCCATAAAACTTTTGGCATTTATACGAGAGTGTAAATATGAGTTTACATAAGTATGTCAGTGTTCTTCGGATAATTGAAGTTATCAAGTTCACTAAGTTCACTTACATAGTTTCAAATAGATCGAAATTAAATAAACTATATAATACGTGAAGCGACAAATATGTTCCACTTGTTGAGAAAGTTGACACTGAACCTGAAATTTAACTCTGTAAAAATTATCTGATATGAAATGAATTATGGTCGAATTACCATCGGATTATCACTAGTAGGTACAATATAATTATGTCAGTCCAGATTCAGTTTTATTCTGGAACTTTACAGTAATTTGATGGGACAATAAATCAATGTTGTCTATATAATAATAATAATAAATCATTTTTTAATATAAAAATCGCGCTAATTTCAAATAATCTGTATCAAGCATTATAATAATAATAATAATATACAAATGACACTAAAATCAAACATAATTTATCTGAAGAATATTCTCGTCGCTTAAATTTACTCAGCAAAAAGCAACTCCACTCAAAAAATGTATTAAGGTCATCACTTTATTCACAATCCCAATTCTCACATATAATTTCGGCGACATAAAATGGACAATAACAGACATAAACAAAATAGATTAGACATAAATAAAACAAAGACTAGAACTACATTAACTAAACACAATTATCTTAATCCTAAATCTGCAATAGAGAGAGCTAGAATAAGCACAGATAAAGGTGAAAGTGGATTTATTGATTTTAAAAATGTTGTGGGAGGGACAAGTTCTTGAGTTGAAAAGATAAATACTTGGCGTAGAAAAGAACTGCGTGGCCTACACTTTCATGACCTTCAACAACCACATATTGATATGGAGGCATCAAATAAGTGGTTTGCAAAGCAGTGAAGATCGCTTTGCAGTGCTTTCAAGCACTGGTGTCATTCCTTAGCACCTACTTGATGCCTTGCAAACCCTTGACCTACTAGAAAGCATTTACATTACTATGCAGAAAGCGGCAATTTTTAACACCTACCGTATTGTCCGAAAGTTCTTGCAAGATGATACTCCTTCCCCTTTTCATGATCCTGAAGTTCACATGACCTAGGCCCGTGAAGTTTAGTTATGTACCGAGGCACCCTCAGTGTTTCGAGAAGTTGAAATTCAAACATAAAAATATACTCTTTATTGTACGCTAATGAAAACAACACAAGAACATCACAAAAACATGAAATAGTAGTTGCAAGACCTTATCGCTAAATGCAATTTCTTACAGGCAACCTTTGATGATTGAAGTTTGAGGTGCATTTAGTACATACATACATAATAATAAACATACACATATACATATAATACACATACATTTAAATACATATAGAAGATAAAGTTACAGAACAAGGAAAGTGATTTATGAATATTGAATTAATAATATTTTTTACTAGGCCTACCTAAATAAATAATGACAGATGATTTCTAGTTCATTATATTCAAGTCTTACTTCGTATACTGATACATTGATTTAACTAGGCAGTTATGAATAACATTTAAAAAATACAAATCTCAGAAATGGTTTAACGTAACCAAACTAAAGTTTTAACAGCTTTTAAACGTGATTTATACATATAAGAGTCTCTCTTACCTCGTCATGGTTGCTGCAAATTACACGTCGAATGAAATATTACAATGTTAAATAGATCACGTATTGAATAAGCAGTATAGTTATCAGTAGCAAAAACGTAAATGTTAGAAAATGTTATCTCAGTATATAGTTTAAAGTTACACCAGACCTGAACAAAACGGGACTTCGGGCCAATCTAGTGACTGAGCAAAATTCAATTTTCTTGATGACATAACTTCATTGTTAAATCTCCAAAGTAGATAGGGTTGCCACTATAGAAAGTGAAAAATAGGTTAATTTTGTGATTATGACGGTTCATCTAGAAACATGTACTTGTGAATTGCGACAAAGTGTTGCCTAGCTATGTTATATGCTATAAATCTAGATTCAACAGTTTAATTAAACGACAGAACTGGACGTGATGATTAACTCCTTAGACAACAACTTGGAAAAGAAACGAAAATAGTATGTTCTAAAATAAAAATGCGGGCTAAAATTTATGTATGATTAAAACCTGTTATAATTAGTATGAATTAAGCGCATTTTATTTGTGCAGTGCGATTGTAATTTTATGTTGGTTAGCCTAATAAATAAAAAATAAGGGAAGTTGTTTAATAGTAGAATGAAATTACAACAACATTCTATTACATAAATATTGACGATGTTCATTAAAAATATTCTATAAAGATATAATATTACTTAATTCTTATGCTTACGCGTGAAAATGTAGTATCTGATTCCGGTGTCGATGTAGTGTCTGATGTAAAAAGCCGGATGTCGTTCCCGAAGAGAATAAAATATATATACCCAGACTTTTTTTTTTAATTTTTTGTTATTATATGTATTTTCAGTAGTATGTTTGTGATTCCTCTGTTATCTGGCGTCCGTAACACAAGTGCTTTAAGCGACTTAACACGGAGTCAGGTCAATGTATAAGAGGTTGTGGATTTTATTCATTTATTATCATAGAAATATTTGCTCTAGGTGGGAATCGAACCCATGGCCCTGAGCGCACAAGATGGGATCACTACCATCCGCACTATCGGGCCCGTCAAAGCAGTTTTAGAGCAGTGTTTATTTGTATTTAATCTTGTAGCTGTCAAGTGGTATAATTCAATGTCGGGTGTAGACAACATTTAAGTAGGCGACACAAAACTGAATATACAAACAGATTTTCGATTTCATCAGTTTTTTTAATACTATTTTGAAGACTCTATTGAAGAATATTTAAAGATGTATTTCCGACTAATTTGATTATCCTTCTCACAGTAGTAATGCCTAACTAGATTTTATTTTAAGAAAGATTAGATTTATTTTAAGGAAAAGTGTATTTTATATAATTATTATTTATGACTAAGAATACACTTTCCCTGATAATCAATTTGGCACTGTTTTCAGTGGCATATAATCATTCTCTCTGTATAACATTTTTTTTAAATAACCATTTGTTGCCTAATATATATATATTACAAAAGCCGAGTAGTACCGGCTTAGTAGAGCCTCCCTCTGTATCAGTTATTGTAAAAGGCAGCTAAGGTACCAAAACCGATATATGGCGGTATATCCATCCGAAACAGTGTCGCTCAAATGTACAGGGTGGGGATGGGCAGCAGCATTCCTATTGCAAGCTGTGCACTACGATCGCCAAAATGCGCGTCCAGCGTGGCAATTATGGCCAAAGTTCCTTTTTTCTTAGGGGACGCCTGTCTAACGGTGGACTTCGAATGCTGATGATGATATAATAAGAATATACATAATAATACTGAAGTTGTATCATAGTATGTGAACAATTTTTACAGCTTAAATCATTAAAAATTACAAAATTATTTAATTTTCCATACAAGTATAGATTACTTCCGACAAACACCCTGCCTTGAGTGTCGCCAGCCTGGTGATCTAAAAACGGCAGTAATTTCACAGCCTCGCAAATATCTCTTGAAATGGAAGCACGGTAACACGAAGACGAATTAGATATTTTTGTGAAATAAATTTATAATGTTTTAGACGTATTTTCCAGTCCAGAAAATAAAAAATAAAAAGAGGATATCCAATTTATTATTATATGTTTTTTTAAACACTGTAAAATACTTGCATCACTTCTTGTCTACACATTACATATCTTTTTATCACTGAAAAAATCTTCGTATTCAGTTAATTGACAACATCAGAAACAAACTTTATTTATGAACCTGTTTAAAGAAATTTCATATTTTGAATTCTAATTCTACAATTCGAATACTTTGATATTTGTGTTGCCCTTTATGTAACTACACTACTATACTACACTCAATATACTTGATTTCAGTATTTATATGATTATACTCGTAGTGCCTTGAGGCTTTATCCACCTACAGTTTTAGAATTTTCATACTTATTTGGTCCCCTTTTATATGACTCTCAATGACCTAATTTATGACCTTTATACTATATTTATAATTCCATTCGAATAACCTCAAACATAGCCAAGTTTCATTATAACTTTGCATCCCCGTATTATTAAACTCTTTTTGATAAAAGAAACCTCTATGCAAATTTTGAAATTATTAACCTAGTATAGGTCCTGATATGCCAGGCAGTGAGTCGGCTTCTCCTTTTATATACTCGTATATATATATATATATATATTTCACTGATATTTCGCATTGACCAAATTCTAAAATTTTAATATTCACGTATATGTAATATGACAAACTTAACCAACGAGCAGGCGTAATAAGGTCTTTGTCTCCCAATTCACCTGTTGCCTTGAAGACGCCGCGTCATGTCATGAAAAGGAAAGCTGAATCAAGTGTGTTGAATCTTGTATACGCGATATAGCATTTATATGGCTATGGTGTTACGTACTTGGGGATACAAATCATCAGCAATTTAATATAATAATCATAAGTGATATAAATACGAGAATATTACACTACACCTCATACATACATTGGCCCAAAAAAGTCGTTTAAAGCATTTGTGTTATTATAATACTGATTGTTAATATAAGACAACAGAAAAATCACAAATATAATATGCATATTTAATGCCCTGACACAGAACAAAATATAAATATTCTTCCTGAATTGAAATCGAACTCACCACCCTTAACGCACAAGATATCATTGCCATTAGCGGTATCGGATCCGTCATTATAGCGATTAATTAACGTTGATAACACAGTGTACCGTAGTAATACAATAATATACATCTCCTGTGCCTTTCATCTCTATGAGTTGACGGACCTGTTGGCGCAGATGGTAGAGAAAATATTTTATGCACTAAAGGTCGTGGATTCGATTCTCACCCAGAGCAAATATTCATGTGATGAATATTTGTATTTCTTTCGTGTTTGGGTGTGATTTATGTATCTAAGTATATGTAATTCCTCTGTTTTCTGACATCCCGAACACATGTGTTTCAAACCTTGGAACTTACTTACCTCGGAATTAGGTCAATGTAAAAGATGTCGTGTGAATTTATTTATTATTATTTATGAGTAAAATCATCAAATATACCTCTACTGTGCTCAAAAAACATTCAAATCTGTGGGAAAACATATAAAGAGATACCATGCCGGGGCGGCCGGGTGTGGAGGTCCCATTTGTATATAGCTACAGTCGGGTATAAAACACTTCAGGGCGCAAGGGATTTCAGTGCGTCATAAAAGGTAGCTAAGGCACATTTGATACAGCGAACCAATCGTCACCCATTTGGATTTGGAATGTAGATTTATTGCGAATTTTCTTATTTGATTGGACATTTAGACTTTGGGTAGCTCTGATATACAATGTTTGTGAAGTTTATTTAATGTTGAATGTAAAAAAAAATTGTAAAGTGTTAAGAATTAGTTCCGAGCGAAGGCATGTGTAGACAAGGTTTTTGACATAACAAATGTTGCTTCACCATTGGAAATTGCGTCCTTATAAAACAATTATAATACCGTATACATTTAAAGTTCAGAGCCTACAACCATTAAAACTTATTTTTTTTTACTTGAGTATACAATACCCAACTGCTAAAGCGCTTGCCTAACGCGACAATTATAGGCAAAATTCCCCTTTTCTGAGAAGGCCTATGTCCAGTAGTGGACTTCTAATGGCTGTAATGATAATGATGATACAATACCACACATATAGTAAAGGTCATATCACTAAGAAATGACACTATTGTTGATATAATGTAAATTCCAAGTCTTCGTGGACAATAAACGGCGATGTTGTTCGAGAAATTCTCATTATTTCCCCACTTTTTGAATTCAATTCGATCTTCATTGGTGCAGAATGCCGGGCGTAATAACTTCAGATGGCATAAATCAGTTGAATGAAATGATAAAGGACTCGTTGTTGCGTAAATATTTTTCTAGAGGGCTAAAAGGAATTTCACTCAACATAACTGAACCAACATTACTAATTGAAAAGTGTTGGAATAGTTTTTACCTTATGAATGAGGCTTTTGAAATAAAATCAATATTATCAATAAGTGTCTTAATAGAATTAATCGTAAATATTATTTAATATATCCATTTTGTTAAATAATTGCAGTGTTTACCTAAAAGGTTGTTTAATGTCATAAAAAATTATTTGAAAAAATTGTTAAATACCACAAATGGAATTGTTGGTGATCTAAATAAATGAAATAAAATAAAATAAATCATTGAAAAAAACTATAATCATAATCAAAAAAGTGATCTATATAAAATTTCTTTACCTCATCTCTTACATTCGATCATAATATGCGTATTTATTTGGAAATGAAGGACAACAATATTATTATAGTGGAAGGGCAAGGAATACCTCCCCAAAAGAAGCAATATTGAGATCTAATAAATCGAATAACTCCGAAAATTGCGTAAACATATTTCACGATATTACATTACAGTATATACACGTAGAAAAATCTAAGGCTTCATACAAACGTACTAAATGTGATGAATCACAATATGTTACTCTTAAATGGAATATAAAAATGCCCAAGTTGTGGTGCGTTGTCGAATTCGGTACAGGGTTAATAAGGAAAGTCTAATAGAAAAAAGTAGTGGGAAAAGTTTTTCTTTGAAATGCATTACTTTTATGCCTCGCAAGAATTAAGCAAATTTTCTAAATCGTAAACTGTTTTATTTTTTTATTAGATATTGCATCTATTTGGAGAGCGAAGGCTGTTATGACCTTTAGAAATATTTTATGAAATTACCTCGGATGATCCGTAACAGACGTCAAGTTCAGGGTCACCGGCGGAAATGAGGCATGGCCGCTTATTAATGAGCTATTTTTTGCCACTGGTTTGTGGACACGTCTACCATATTCCCCCCAGTCCCCCTCTACGTTTGATCCACGAGATTGGAACGAACGACGTCTATTTAAGGGCAACTTTAAAAACGGAACTTGTTTGGAGTGTCTTCCTGCCTTATTATGTTTTGTAACATTTCAAGGTAATTAGTTTAGTCTTCAGTATAAATAATATATAAGACAAAAGAAAGAGATACACTTAAGAATGGAGACAAATTTGAGATTAACTGAAATTGGATTTGCAGATTGCGCACCAGTTACGCTTCTCGTAAAACGTTTTTGGTTACCTGACGGTTTTATATATGTAAGGAGCAGTCTCTTCACGATGTTCTTTGCCCAACCAGGGTTGGAAATGTAAATTTATGAATAGTTGGCATCCTCAGTTAGTATCAACACTTATAAATCCAAAAGTAATTACTGTTAGAAACTGTTTGTATCGAAACCATAGAGTTAGAAACTGTTTGTCACATTTTCTAATTCTGCGGTTGATACAGTCTAACTGGCTCAATGCGGTGAAGAAATGTATAACGTCGCGGATATAGGCTATATCATCATCATTATACCAGCCTTTGAAGTCCACTGCTGGACATAGGCCCCTCCTAGAAAGGAATATTTTTCCCATAATTGCCGCGCTGGGCATGTTGGCAATCACAGAGCGCAGCTTTCGCGACGGCGATGCTGCCGCCTATCCCCCGCCATCTGTCGGTTCTGGTTCCTTAGTCGCCTCTTACGACACCTGATGCAGTAAAGGGTACTTTACTACTCTGCTACTTAAATAGGCTACATACAGCCTATAAATGGTCACACGGATCAGGATAAAAAGTGAAGTCACAACTATGTAAAGTCGCAAGCAGCTATGCTGGAAGCTTATAAATGAAGTGTGAGCCCGACTTTGTCAGATGCCATTTAGTTTTGGTCTGCGTGTACTCCCCGCAGGGCTTGCGAAGCGCTAAGCATGACGTCAGGGTTCGTCCGAAAAAATCTATAATTATATAGTTCGAGTTATATTTAAGTTTTCGTCGGTTGCAAAAAGTATATATTAAAAAATAATCACAAAGTAGGTACCTAATGCAGCAGCTGTGCTCTATACCATAGACTAATGTAATGGGATTTGCTAGAGAGCGAACTAAAATCTTTCCTCACTCGTCTTATGCGTTTTGTGTCATGGAAACGGTTCTTATCTGAGTTAGACTTAATCACTGCTTAAGGTAAACCGAGATATTAAATTTTATTTAATAAAGCATACACATGCATGACGCTTCAATCAATGTATTATTGTCGCCACAACATATTAATACATGTGATAGAGGAAACATCAAACAGTATTTGGGTTTCTCCCACCTCTAGTGACCTCCGTTTGCCTTGAACCACACACTCATTAATCTCTTGATACATGGGCGCGAGTTAGATCGAGTACTCTTCTAAGAATATCTTCAATTTGTAATCTCAATTAGGTAAGGACCCAAATTCAACAATAATTTTAATTTAGTCTCCTCTTCCTGTAGATGGGTGTACCTCGACTAAAAGTCCACACTTGAATGAGATAAAGCTTATCACTCACATGCCATGTATTTAAATACAGAAATGGTATAAACTATGATCAATTATTAAGTAATATTATCTGTAATACCAGCAGAATATAAAGTGTAATAATATTTTGGATAATAAGCCAAAATCGTCTATCAGAAGATTATTTTATTCAAAGTCATTAGAAAACATTAGCTGTAGAATGAAACGGTCTTATTATTTTCTGACCTTAATAATGTATACTTATGAAAACATAATAATTCAGCCACTTTTAAATTTAGCAAGTGAATCTATATACCTATAAAATATTTAGATTTTATCATCAAAGAAATGTTCAAGTTTAGGCATGCGGAAAAATATTGTAATGTTAATTTTCTTATCATTGAAAATAAGCAAAGTTTGTATAAAGCTTTAGTTCTCTCCACCGGACAGCTTTGGGCCGCATAATAAGTTTATGCTCTCAGGGACGCGCTTCAACTTTTTTAAGGCTATAATTGGAGAGGTTAAGTTAAAAAACAAACAGTTTTTTCGTACTGTTTGTGATTTTCGAAGACGTGGAAATATTTCCTTATTTGGAATATATCTAAATACAATTCTTATAATTTCTATTTGTCATAATTTAACATTTTTTCCGGACAGAACACACGAGGTCCAACTAGCAACCTATTAATTATGTTCTATATGATTTACGAAAAACCAACAGTGATTTAATGTCACTAAAGATATATGTCTGTTCGTGGTTCCCCTATTCAAATGAACCACATAACCCGAAATGACGCAGCGTTATTATTACTATGAGGTATTTTTCCAATACCTGTCGCGTCTATTGAATTATAGATAAATGGCGAAATAATGAGCTTAGAAGTATTTTTACTATCCGCACCTGTTAGGACGTCCCAATATACCTATAAAGACGCTGTGTTCATTTACACTGACCGGGCTACATAGTAAATATGTATCCTGTTAATCCCGTGTGTGATATAACAAATATAAGTAGTATGGGATACTTATTCAATTACTTTTCTCCGCCATCACTCAGAAACTTATTTCATTCACAGATAATTATAACTCTTTGTGATATAATAAACATATAATTTGCAATAAACAAAAATATTGCGCCTAAAACTTGAAATACAATTATACTATCCTATCTATTAAGTTAGATCAAAGTGCAGACAGTAAGCAAGAAACTACTAAATTGATTCGAATCAATTTAGTAGTTTAGGAGTTCATCGCAAACAAACTCTAATATATAATTTAGCTGCAGTTAGCCTGATCTTATATAAGTTCAACGACCACTCTGGGGTTAGTCAGTTATATTATATCCATGATGTAGCGAGCATACGGCATTAAATTGGAAAAAAGGTTCAAGCATCAAACTACTGTTATTTTTTTAGCATTGATATGTTTGGCCGACCAGCCGACCAGCCACGACCAGCCACCCAGATCTTATATAGCACCTCTGGGAAGCAGTCACATGAGTTGGGCGACCACTCCGGGGTCAGTCAGTTATATTATCCATGCCGTGGGGTACATAGGTATTTGCAATGCGATCATAATCAATCTAACAATTTGTGCTATTTCTCTCGTAAAATATCCTTCTTTACACAGTTGAAATGTTTGCTCGGAAAACATGATAATCTTCATGGCATTTTAAAAATGTTAACAGTCTTAAAATTTACTATGTTGAATTTCAAAATAAACGTGGATTAACTCTTCTTTTACACAGAAACACAAAAATAATTGAATTGTTATATTTTTTACATTATAAGCTTAGTTTTGAAACAATCCGTTGTGTTTTTAAAGATATACTTAGTGGGTTCATTATAATGTAACTGAAAGAAAACGTTTGTTGTTGACAATAATTTCAGGAAAATGTGGAGTTCTTATTTACACAGCTTAACTCGATTAACGTTAAAATAAGTCGGTCATGGCTTAGCATGCTTATTTTTGCGATTTGTTGTTGTCACGATAATATAAATTTTAAAGATTATTCCATGTTATTCTCATGGCTACTTAGTTAGCCCCATAGGTATTTCTGTGTAATTACGACTACGTTTATACACACAAATACCTATATGAAGGTTACATTTACTTCTGTCTACGTCAGTACATTTCATATAATTTTATAAGTAGGAAAATGTGTCTGTCTCCTTATTACCATTACACGATATATAAAATAATGTCGATCCTCATCGAAGAAATAGTCTCGGGAGTATTGTAGAAATATCTTAAACCTAATAAAGTAAGTGGGAACACAATATAATTTATTAACTCTCTTCCGTAAAGGTGAAACCGTTTATGCTTAATAGACACCGACATTTGCATTTTTAATTTTATTGTAGCTACGTTTAAATATGCATTAAGTGTCTAAAGTGTAAAACGTTAGGAGCGTTTTCATTTAAAGTTGCACTACTTGACACTAAAAATCTTTTCCCCAGTGAAGTCCACCGCAGTAAATAGAAGCCTTTTATATAATTAGGAGTAAACAGAGCAGAGCACACTAAAAACACGTCTTGATGACGCGTTTTTAGTGTGCTGATGAAGTGTCTTTATGTTAGAGAAGTGTTAATAACGGCCTACATTAATTTGTACAGCCTACTACACAATAAATAAAAAGAAGTTTATTATTAAGTGTTTTTATTTTATTAGTATTATATTAAATAGAATTTTAAAAACGTGTCCGTTGGCATAGATGTCAGTGATCCTATCTTGTGCATATAAGGTTGTGGGTTCAATTTCTACCTAGGACAAATATTTATGATTAGGTTTATATTTGTTCGGTGTAACTGAATATTTGGGTAAAATGCAGATCTCAACGAAGCGGCTGGATTTGTATACCTGGCATGGCTCATTCTCAAAAAATGTTTTAAAACAGACTCATTCTCTCCCTGTTTGAGCTGTTCTGAGCTGTTTGGGCCGGTACTATCTGGCACTCAACAAACAGTACACGTAACGTTAAAACCACATGGAATGCGCACGATCTATTTACTCAATAAAATTGTAGATTTTCG
Organism: Heortia vitessoides; assembly: GCA_020976665.1. Classification (NCBI taxonomy): domain Eukaryota; kingdom Metazoa; phylum Arthropoda; class Insecta; order Lepidoptera; family Crambidae; genus Heortia; species Heortia vitessoides. The sequence goes on along the minus strand of JACJUM010003259.1, from coordinate 8,116,612 downwards.
AAACGTTTTCAAAGTAAGGCAAGGTAACCGTCCGAACGAGGTTTCGTCTAAAAAAAATGTATAAAGTTATGTAAACCGCGTTTTAGGGCGGTCAAAATAGTAGTTATATTAAAAACGCAGAGATTAAAATATTGCAATTCACATTCAACATGCTTATTAAAATATGCTCGTATAAGAAAGAGTTTCTCAATTCATAGAGAAACAAAACTTATGTGCTAATTCACGTTGTATGAAAGTGTAGTCGAAGTTTTCTAACAAGAAGACTTATTTACAACTGTTTTTATGTAAATAAAGTATTTTTTTCCATTTTCTAGTGAAACATCTCGCTTGCAAAATTTTTACAAAAGAAACAAGTTCTTCCCGCTTGTTCGGTTTGTTTGTGAACTTGTTTTATTGACCAACTTGTTTAAATCCCATCTTTACACGGCGCTCCATATGAGTTTTCATCCAATATCCACTAGCAATCTAGAGCAAAATATAATGAAAACTCCATATCAAGCACGTGTTGATAACATTACAATCTAGGCTCCCGACAATCACCCATTAGCCTTGTTGCGAGCAACTCCCGGACGTAGAACCTTGGTAACATTATTAGCAACTAGAGTAGAGAGAGGTATCCCATCATTTCACTTGCAAGCCATTTTCACATAATAATACAAATAATTGAAATAAGTATTGAAATGTTTAAGTAAAACACAGTAGTAATTTTTTGTTTTTTATTTGGCTCGTAAAACTGTTTACAAACTACAGTGCGTAAACAGAGATCTTACAATAAGTTATATGTACAAGCTTTTAACCTAGTCGATGTAACATCATCATACAAAAATAATGTAAATAAGTTAGTAGTTTTTACAAATTAATTGAAAAAACAGCTTAAATAAAATCATAATAAAGGTTAATAAATAATTTCATTACAAAGAATCTCGTAAAAACTATAAGTTTATAACTTTCGTCACAGATTATTTTATGAATTGGTGGTACTGTGACACTCGCAAAGCTGCCTTCAATAAAGTGATCATAATAATTAGATATTTGTTAAAATATTATCAATGTTTGCATTTCATGAACAATTTGATCTTATAGATAGGTTGAAAGGTATTTACTTCCTCATCTCTGAGGATTTTACTTTCTTATCTAAACTGGGAATATTTCTATGTCTCTCGCAGCAACTACACAATGTAAAAGCTGGTTCTATTTCTTTTAACTAAAGTGAAAACATGATCTATCCCATGGGACATGTTTTCCGGATGAAACGTAGCCTATGTTTTATTCTAGACTATCAGTTATCACTGTGTAGAATTTCATTAAAATCAGTCATTCCCACATGAAAGTAACAAACATCCGGGCAATAAAATTACTAGATAACGCAGCATAAAATCTTCAAGGCACAAGATTGGTGACGTTTAAGTGATATCCTTGTGGTATTACGGGCGACAAAAGGCTGCTGTGACGCTTACTATCCTTCCGACAATATGCTTGATGCCGCCACCAGAAGTTTGATTGTACCTTGAAGTTATATTGTGAGGAGGAGGTTTTGTGAAGGTGCTTGGCGCAGGTGAGTCGCATTTGCACCGGGCGTTACGGTTATATTTATAATGCGATTGACATAAAAGCAGAACTCGACTTGCAAATTTTACTTCGTATTAAGGAAATCATGTTCTTTTTTAATAATAGACTAGGGTCACAAACAAGGATACGGTGCGCTGATATTAAGCGGCACATCAGTCTATAGACGCTCGTAATATCAGATGGATATCACCAGCGCAGTGCCAAATGTTTGTCTTTAAGATATATGTTACGTTGCCTCGTCATTTCTCTGCCTCTCTCGCCCATCCAACCGATACACACCAATGCGAATACTGCTATTTGATAGTAAAAATACGTTAAGAACATACCAATGAAAGCGATTTTTGTATGAGATCTATTTCAAGAAAATTATTATCAAATGTACTTAGTTTTCTGGCAAAATAGCATATGAAAAGACAATAAACTTTTTCGCTTAACTTTGTCTTGATATATTTTATTTGTGTATATTTTAATTATTTCTGTGCATCTGTATTGCATTATGTAATGGTTAAATATATAGCACATACATTTTATAAAATAGCATTGAATTTGCAAAAAACAAGACACAAAAGAGTACCCATATCGTGCATTAGATACAACTTACACATATTAATAAATACGCCTCATTCAGTACTCTTTATTTACCACCTTTTGAAAACTTTAAAATACTTTCAAATCAATTTTTGTAAGTATGACATCCAAGTCACAATCAAGTCAAATCAAATTTTACATTTTCTATACCAACAATAAAACGACAAAACTATATGAAAATTGTCGTTGCACAAAAAATTATTGATTAACACCTATTTATGTATATACATAACACATGTTTTTTTTTGTTGACAGGTGGAAGAACCCGATCTTCGGCAAATTTCACATTTAAGTAGGGACTTACCGGCCACAAAATTGGTGTCGGGATGGCAAGTCTTATATCGAAGCTTAAGAGTGGGGTGACTAATAACACCCCACCACCTTTAGAGAGTAACCCCATCATGCAATACTTTGAGGTGGGGAAGGAGTGTACTACGGCAGGGCACGGTCTTGTCTGGCGAGTCCACGACGCATATAGGAAGAGCGATGGAAAGGTAAGTCGACTCTACGGTAGCGGAAAACTCAACGTAACAGTAAGTCACACAAAATAATATATATATAACAGTAAAAGTAAAAGTTATTAAAAGTCATATAAATTAAACAAACGTATGATAGTGTCTACCTGAAATATCTTATCTGAGTTACATTATACATGCTTGATGTTCAAGTTCTCGTCACGTCCGATTTGAATTGGTCGGACAAAGTATTTTAGTTTCTCGTTCGAAATACATAGAGTCGATTTCAATTATTCAAAAATTAATGAACAATTACAACAAGTATCCACATTTATTATAATGTTAATTAAATGCAAATGGCGGCTAGTCAATTAATAATTCAACAACTGAGCTAAACTGAATTGTTTGAGTTGACGAATTTGAGAAACTGTTGCGCTACCTTCTATACAAAGTAATTTCATAGGCTGTGTTGATCTCGAGGCCTTCAAAGGAACTAACGCATATTTAAATTATTACTCGTTATCGTGTAACTTTGGCCTAAACAAACATCAATTTAGCACGACAACTACGAACAAATAAATCGGTCTTTGTTTTCGGGTCTTAGGGCAATCCGTTCGTCTCGCCTTCAACAGGTTCCGATACTTTGTTAACTGTAATATATTATGTTACGAACGAAGTGATCAAGTGAAATTAGATCCATGTTAATGTTAATTATTAATTTTATCCAGTACTGGTAAAATTCGTATTAAAAACTAGATAAACGTCTTAAAAACGAGTGTATGACTAGATAACAAAAAATAGCAGCGTTCCGCGATATCGCCGGCGTGCTTTTATTTTCTATATGAAAAAAAATTGCCTTTGTTACTCGCTGATAATGTAATATTTGATGAGTGATATGCTTTTTAAAATCGATTGTATATTTTACAAAACCTGTTTATATAATTCCATCTTATATAAGAATATTTTTTAAATAAAATATATTCCATGTTACTCTAAATAAATATAGCTCTATTCATAAGTGAATTCGAAACGCAGTTTGTTACAAACGTTTCGTGTCATGTTGTTGTTAAATCAAATCATTTTCATCCAACTTGAGAGATAGGATAGTTTATGTCTCAATTTATGGTCGCAATATATTTTTAATCGCAGTTTATTTCTTCATCATATGACAAAGAGTTATAATTATCACTGAGTGCCACAAAAGCTTAATAAATTATATAATAAATCATGGTACAGGGATCAACAGGATACAATTTTATTTTTTACCCGGACGAAGTCGGGGCAGGTAGCTAATTTTGGTGTCAATAAAAAAGCTTCTTTGAATCCATTGTCATCTCTTCTACAATAACTACAAACTTGACTTTTGCTCGCATATCTACAAGGTTTAAAAATAAATAGAAGGAGAGCAGTTATAAACATAACTACTTTCTTTCTGTTTTTTAAGGTCTACACAGACCTTACTAAAACACTTCTTTAGAATAAACAAATAACTTTCCACAACACATACGTTACATCATACACAGAAAGTAGTGTTCACTTGGTGAAGCACGTAAACACTACGTTCTTTGTGCAGTAGGTTACCGGGGAATTGTACCTCCTTCTGCAACAGGTGTAGTAAAAGCAACGAAGATATCAGAAGCGATGAATTTCGATAACATTTGTGACAGTGTAGCTTAAATTTAACAGAGCGATGGCAGCTGTTTATCAGCAGATTGCTTTAAACTTGTGAAGGTTTAACATCTAAGTATTTGAATAATTACTTTGGACATTAAAGAAATGGCGCTTATTATTTAGCATCAAAAGAACACTAGGAAATTTTTGACATGTCTACTAAGGTCTCGTTAGCACAACGGTAGTGTAGTCCCCCGGTGTTTAAAAGGAGCTGGTTCGAATCACGCCTGACACCTAAACCAAGATGATTTTTATTTGTAAATATCATCTGGAATATAATTCAGCATATTCTATGCATAAAACCTGTCAAAACAAGCAGTATTTTTAAATGTTCTGCAGAGCTGTTCAATATTATGTCTATAGCTGAGCAAAATTTATTCTTGTTCTAAGGGGCCGGCAACGCGCCTGTGATTCCTTTGATGTTGCAAGTGTCCATGAGCGACGCGACGACATGATTACTTATCATCAGATAACTCGTTGGTTTATTTGTCTGCTGTAATATAAAAGAATAAAAGTATATACGCTATACAACTGTACAAATGCCACCACGGCTGCTCAGTGCGAATATTAGCAAAAATCGCCATACATTGGAACAACTTGTGTGATCGTCAGTAGACGTCCTATGATCCATATGATAACACGCTTTGATGGTGTAACTATAAAACCTACTTGCATTACATAAAGTAATTATAAATTCATTGACTATGTTAAGTAGGTACGAACAAAACGAACGTTCTTAAGAGAAGCAAAGTTCCGAGATTAAAAGTCAAAGGTTTTTTCGTTTTATTCTATATCTAGGCTGTTATTATATATCTAGGCACAGGTCGTTGAATAATAGACGAAAAAAAAATTTAAATTAGAATCTTTTTCAATAATCCATATATGTCTAAGGCTCAATCATGATTGATATGCGCCTAACTAGACACATATATATGTTAATCCGCCCCAAAACCCTGTTCTATAAACGTCTAAAGGTGGCTGTAGGTGGCATTAATAGAAGAGGGTGTCCTCTATCACATCTCGACCATTAGCATTACCTTCCAGGTTACACCGCACCCGCGTGCGTGCAATCCCAGCCTCCCGAGAGTATACTGACCGCACTAGTGTGGCTGAGTTCCATGCCACAGATGCGCCTTTGAATTATCGTCGAACAATTCTTAGTCCAGAGAAGGCTTCCTCGGTTTAATCACGAAAGTCTCGCTGGGCATGTAAGAATGCTTAAAAAATACTCACTTCTTTAGTATCAGTAAAAATGTCGTTAAAGTAGTCAAACATTAGATTTCATAAAAAAAACATCCGACATAAATACACCTTTTTTCATATTCTGAACACGCTGTATATTCTATATTAGTGAGTCCGTCTTGCGAGGCGTCTCCGGTGATAAACAAATTGAGAGACAACAGCTCGGAAAGTAATTTCAAAAGTTATGTCTTGAAATAAAAGTTTATATTGTTTTAGTGATCAATGACCGTAAAAAGGAAATTGTGATCCAGTAAGATTATACTTGAATGATGCAGTGAGTATAAAAAAGCCGTAAGATATCGGCGGAGTAGAATAGTACCTCCTGCTTTTTTATCTTCCCGCCAAACAGCGTAGTTTAAATGGGCAGCAGCATTCCTGTCGTGAAGTTACGCTGTGTGATTGTCACCATGCCTGCCTAGTGCACCAATTATAGATAATATTCCCTCTTTTTTGTGAAGGTCTGCATCCAATAATGGTCACTATTTTGTATTTCTATGGTTATTATGACGATAAAAAAATATTTTTAAACTCAACTTTCATATTTTATACACAGCTATGAATAACTTTAATGGCTTAATGGTTTTGAGTTTATGAGAGTCTTGGTCTACAATGAGACTAGACAGTTATTATAATGATAAAAAAGCATTTCTAAACTCAATTTAGATAATTTTGATATAACTAAATAAAAATTACTTAATGGCCTTGACTAAATAGTGTGTAAAAAGACACATGTCATTGTTTACACCACAAAACTTTAACATTGTTATATCATCAACTGTTAGCATCCACTCTTAACGCACGAGTCTTAAAGAACAAGTGCTGAAGAAAGCGTCCTAATTGAACTCATAGTATTTCAGCATACCGGTTAAACTAAAAGAAAATGCCAGAGAAAATCCCTTTACTAAAATATCTCATGGCGTTTTATTACTTTCATATAAATATACACTTTTGATGATTACATATTATATACTGTTACACTCCGTTTTTTAATTATCTTGTATATAACAGAACAACTTTATTGATGTTTGCTCCACGCACGAAATACTCACTTCAACCTTGGCTTATGGCTTGTTAATGTTCATTTTTTTTAAATATTCATGAGAGGCCGCGGTCTCCTCTGTGTTCGGATTTTAATTTTTTGATCGAGTTGAACTCCGGGTAGTTCAACTTGTTGTGTTAAACACGCAAGAAACTATCGAGTAATATCATACCTAAACAACTGATGGTTCGTTTATATATTGTCTATAACTTATCATAACTTTTACATATGCACGTACCTATATTTGAAAAGTTCAGGATAAACAGTTAGTTACATTCACTGAGACAAATAAATATAAATCACAAAATGTTATTTACATAGAGAATAGAAATATTACTAATATTATAAAAGTGTGTAACAATGTACCGACGTATGTTTGTAACTCTTTCATGCGACACCATTGAAAGAATTTATAGAAACTGTAGAAGAATATTACATTTACATTATAAAAATCCATCCTACTATATATTTAAATTTCGTAACAACGTATTTATTTTGCTTTGATGCAAATACTATTTTAAAGGCTTCGGAAAAACGTTTTAAAAAAATAGCTTAAGCATTAGAATAACACATAAGTTTGTACATAACAATATATAACGACAAGTGTTGTTTGCATTCCAAACGCCTGCCAAGTCTATCTGCAAATCTGCTTATCATCGTGTTGTGTTTAAGGTACAGACAGGAGCGAAATTTAATAAAAATAAAAATTTGTTTACATCTACATATAAACAAAGTTAAATTGCCTTTTTTATAATAGGCATATAAAAATACATACGGCGCTTTAAAAATAAGCCATCTAGATTTTTGTCTGTGTGTGGCAGGTAGACTCAGCTGGACTGATTTTAACGGATCTTTTTTGGCAGATAGTTATATTCACAAGTAACATGGGTTTTTTTTATTATTTATGCACGGGAACTACGCGGGTGATACCGTTAGGCACTGCTAGTGGTCAATATATGAGTATATAGGCGTGTGCATATTATACTGTATATTATACTGTGCCGCCTGCAAGTTCCACTACTTCAATTTTTATTACAAAAATGCATATACCAACCAAGCCGAAGCCAACTTTTATCAAATGGCATAGGCTTTGAATGTTTTTCTTTTCAAAAAGTATACCTAGAATATTACCAATGAAATATTGCACAAATATTAATGATTTCTTTTTTATATTAATGATTTAAATGCTTATCCAATTTTTCTACCAGCTTCTCAACTATAAACATATATATTTGAGATAAATCCAATATAGTTTATATGAAGTTAAATTTCACATAAAGCCGACAATGACCTTTGATATAAATGTCAGGTGATACGCTCAATTCTCCCTCCATGTCTTTCCAGCCGGCTTACCGCAGTATCTTACGATGCAATTGCTTTTATAACGTTTGAAACATACTACCCTTGAAAGAAGCATGACGATAAATATAACTTGAAAAGCAAAATATGAAGAAACTTTTCAAATATAAATCTACACATTCATACTAATGTGTACATAAAATATATTATAATATATATGTCTCAGTGATAAGCCGCTTGGAGCATAGCTTATTATATAGACATTTTATTCTTACAACAGAGGAATTACAAATATTTTACTTGAACACATATTTAACAACCAGACCATCCAACCATCATAGAAATGTTTGTTCTAAGAATAGAGTCTACGATTTTTCAAGATAGGAACACTACCGCATGCGCCATCACGTATTTACTACTATTCTCTGCTTCATCATCATCACTTTAAACTTACTTTGTCCCATATTTCAACCCCGAAATTCACGCTCTGCCCATGCGAATAATAATAATAATAAGTTTATTCAACAACATAAGGAAACTTAAACTAAAATACACTTTGATACTTAAGTACCTAAACTAGGTCTAGCCTATTCTTATAGGCACCTATGCTCTGTAGTGTACATGTAAGTGTGAATGTGTGTGTATATGTCTAATATAATACAAGGCCTGTTAATATAACATATTATTTATGTATGTATTACATAAATACATAGAATATGAAGCTATACTGTGTATATATAATATGCATAAACAATATAATAGTAACAATAAATATAGTCCAGTCTAGCATAATATTGTTGGCAATTCCTCTGTCTTGTTGTAGTCCAATGTCAAGAGCCCTTCCCTTACTGTTGATTCGCATGTGTGCTTATTCATGTCATGAATATCTATTTCATGGTTTAATTTTATAAAATTAAATGGTCCTGCAGAATTTGGAAATCGCTGTGAAACCGTGTATGACATGGCTGATGTATATTTTGAAGAATACTGTTAAAACTTTGCTATGAATGTAGAGTTTTGAGGTAGGGTATTTAAAGGGTAAAATGTACAAAACATTGAGCACAGATCTCTGTGCCCTTTCTAGTGGAAACATATTCGTTTTAGTAGCATCCCCCCCTCCCCTAATAGTAATACAGCATGACAAGAAAGAATCTAATGCTATGCCAAGATATTGATATCCTGAAACATTTTCTAATTTCGGACAAACACAAGCACTTTTTTTTTAATTTATAATTGAATTGGTTGAGTGTTTTTTAGTAACCGTTTTGTCTGCATTCAAAGTTAGTAGGCTTTCATGAAATTTTTGTTGTTTGTAGGTAAAGCCAATTTGGGCATATGCAGTGACATTACCAGTCACCGCTACCCCCCCCCCCCCCACTACCGTGGACACTAGAGCAGTATCATCTGCAAATGCAATTATTCTACCATTTTTCAAGGTAGTATGAATTATGACGTTAAAAGGATACCTACGTTATTTACGTAGGTTCCAACTCACTCTCTTGAGGTACTCCATATTTTACTTCACAGGGTTCACTGATAAAGCTACTTATTTTAACTGTTTGTTGTCTATGGCTCAGATCCTTTTGAAAAGATTGAGTTGTTCCCCTCCTACGCCAACAGACTCAAGTCTTCTTAGTAGAAGAGGAATTGATACGGCAACGAAAGCTTTTGCAAGGTCAAGAAATATTCCAATACATTTTTTCCCATAATTGTTTTAGAAATGTTATCCCAACCAGGGGCACAATAAGATTTGAGACTGTTTATAATTATTTCAACCTCTTTGCAATCAGTTGTTCAGTAATACAAGCAGTAGTATTTTGTGATCGTAATTGTTCTTTTATTTTATTAGCCAGTGTCTTTCCTACTTCACAGGAGTACTTGTTTTTGTCATTCACAGATTTCTTTGGGTCATTATTAAGTTTCAAGAGGTCAGAGTAACTATGTTCTGTTTTGAAACGTGTTATTTTTTTTATGACTTCCCAAGAATTTTTGACACTAGTATAGCTAGCCAATTCAAGTTGTGCTTTTTCATGACTAATTTTACCCTTTTTTATGATTTCAGGAAGATATTTTCAGTATCTATTGTAAGATATTTTTCTGATTGGTTGTTGATTTTTTTAATTTTGAGTGCAGTTTATCTTTGTGTTTTACAAATCTTAACAAACCATTTGTTATCCATGGTTTCCATGGAGTTTTGCGTTTAGAATAAGTTTTAAAATTCTGTAATTTGTACTATAATATTGCTTATTATAGCAATTTAATTGTTGATTACCTGTTCAGGATCATTCGTTTTAAAGATTGATGACAAATTTGCTTCCTTTAGATCACATGTTATTTGGCTGTAATTGATGTTTGGGACTGTAATGGGATGGTTTATTTGTTTAGGTTTCTTATTGATAAAGTACAAATGGGTACTGAACCGTGATAGTACTTGTATCATATATGTGCTAAAGGGGTGGGATGTTTTAACTATTGTGTGGTCCAAGCAACTATCAATACGCGTTGGCAAGTGATGTGTGGGAGTAAGATCGAATATTGTTAATAGGTTCAGATATTCTAATGCTTGTTTATTGGCAGAATTAGGATTAATGATAATGTTTATATCTCCAATTTAAATTATATTGGAATATCTATTTAGAGTATGCAGAAGTGTTTCTAAAGTATTTAAGATAGGTTCTATGTGTGTGTGAGATGTGATCTATAGATATAATAGCAACAGTGTTATTCAAAATAGTAACTAAACAATTGGCATCTGATATATCTGGTTGGTATGTATGTGTATCTAGTTTATTGTTGAGGAACAACACCATCATTTTGGTTATGTAATTTTTTTGTAGCAAGTGGGGAATAATTTTTTAGTATAGGAAGTGTTTCGTCACTTGTAAGCCAACATTCTGTGAGAGCAACATTCATTATGGTGAGCTTTTGTTTGTACTGTTTGATTTTTGGTTGCAACATATTAGGCGTATATAGTGTTAAAATTTTCGTGTATATCTATTCTTTAATCAATATTATTATTAATACAAACAGGTTGTGTTCCGTTAATTTCAAATAAGAATTATTGTATTTCATAAAAATTGCAAAGACTTGGTTTCCAACTCAAGTGTCATGTTAAAAATTTCATTAACAGAAGAGATTATATAATCTCTACTGTTAATGCAATTTTTACCTTTATATTGAGCAAATATTTGCTGAATATAAAGGTATGATCCGTATGGCATGTATAGTATTTTTATAAAGTGTATATTTAAAATAGTGGACGGCGTATATTGTATGCAGTGTCCTATAATATAACAATAGTCGAGGGTTGCTTTTGTTAATTATGTATTTCTTGATTTTGCGAAGCCTTTCAGCTTTGGTTAAGAAAGTTTGAAATGCAATCATTAGTACAGATTGTTTACTTTATTTTTTACTGGATCTATTGTAATATACTTTATGTCACTACTTGAGATATTCATATTTAAGCTTTTTGATAAGAATAATCATATAAAGTTGTTTCTGCGATTCATTTTGTAGTACATTTCTGATTTTGATGGAGTTTTCTGTCGTGTTTCTTTCCAAGTGTATCTGGAATCTTCTCAATTCTATGTTTCTGTTCAATGCTATTTTTAGTTCCTAAGATCCCTTACTAAGTTATATAGCGATGGTATGATTCCACGAGATTCCGTGAGCTGCTGGCAGAATAAGTACCTCTCCCTACACCAGGTGTCGTAAAAGGCGACTAGATACCAGAATCGAAAGATGTCGATATATCCTTCCGAAATAGTATAGCATAAATGCACAGGGCGGTGATCGACAGCAGCCTCCCAGTCGCAAAAGCTACAATCTGCAATTGCCAACACGCTTGCCAAACACGGCAATGATGAACAAAATTCCCTTTTTCTTGGGTAGGCATATGCCCAGCAGTGGACTTTCAATGGCTGATATGGTGATGATAATTCCACGAAAACTATGCGTATAAGTCTCTAAAATAAAAAATAAAGCCTTCATTGTATCTATTTCTACCATAAGCGTGGTCTGCCAAGGATAATGTAATGCTATAATATTCCTTATTTGGCTTGTCTTGTTATTTAGTATACAAAAATCTTTTAATAAGGTAAAATAATATTACCCCGCCCAGACAGTACTTTTATGCAGTGCGGTTAAAATCATGTTATTAAATTACTTACTAGTTTATGGAAGTGAACTTCGTCGAAGTTCATCATATCAGCTATTGGAAGTCCACTGCTTGACATAATCATCTCCAAAAAAAGGCTGCCTTTTGCCCATAATTGCCGCGCTAGACAAGCGTGTTGGCAATCGCAGAGCGCAGCTATCGCGACGGGGATGCTGCTGCCCATAACCACCCTGTGCATTTGAGCTGCACTGTTCCGATGGATATACCGCCATCTCTCGGTTATGATACATTAGTCGCCTCATACGACACCTATTGTAGTGGGCGGTACTATTCTATTCTAGTACCTCACGTCAGTTAGTTAACAAGGTAGTTAGCATATTTTTAAGAATGCGTTTACTTTGTTTTATTAAATTCGCAGAGTTCTACCACTCCCAAGCCTCCCATTGCCTTACCTTGCCTTACAAACTGTTAAATTCTAGTTTTTGTTCATCCTCTCCATATAACATTCCACTTTTAATCTTCTTAACGATCTCCTTGTACACCAAATTTCTTTTTTACCCCATTATTGTTTAAACTGTCATTCAATTTAACGTTGCAAACACTGCTAAGAATAAACAAATAACTAATTATACCGCAATTTATAGAGCATTTTAAAATTGTACTTCCAAACAAATCCGTCCAATCTGAGTTCAATTTGGACAATCGTTGATCTTGCTATTTGGAAACCTGTTCATAGCACAAAGACAAACCTTAGCAGGGTCTAAACAGTATGTATAATGTAATGTTGTCCCATACTTATGTTAATGTTTTAACAGCTTGTTTACAATCCTAACGCTTCACGGCCGCGATACACCACGTCACTCGTTGCGGTTTGGATGTCAGATGCAACGCGTGTAATACCTACGTCACTATTTATATCACATCAAATTTAAATTTACATCTGACTTTATATTTCACAGCATATCCGATTTGTTATTTTATTAATAACCCAAATAATCTCGAACCAACGTTACAGTGATACGAATACACAACCATTTATTATTTGCAGGTTTCTGCAGTTGATAACACGCGTATAAAATAAAAGATAGGTTTATTTGAATCCTTGTTTGGTTTATCGTTTATTTTCTTAGTGCAGGGAATTATCAAGCATGAAAATAACAAATAATTATGTTAATCATTATCTGTTTTTTTATCCACCTATATTGACCAACCGCTTAGTATGATGTAAGTAAGTGTGAAGTTTGGTTTTCATTCTCAATTCTTAGCAACTAGTCGGATATAATGACTTCACTTGTACCGAATATACTGATAAGTCACCTGTTCTAAGAGATGATGTCCGTATGTTACGTAATCGAATTGAGAATGTTACGTAATTTTACTCACTTATTGCTCTGCGATTGTAATTGATATGCTCGTTTTGCCAATTATTTTTAATTATTCATATGCGGTTTGTAATGTGACTCCGCTATTGAAAAAAATACTAAAATACGTACACATGTTCTAAGTCTCTAGTTTGTATGACCTCTGCTTAACCTAACGAGTTCGTCGCTTCCCTTCGATATTATTATAAGCGGATTGTACTGTACATTAAACAATAATTTCACGATCACTTGTATACAAAAAACGTACTTTAATAAGAAAAGTAAACGTACTTTAATAAGTAGTTCCGATTTTTTTAAAAACCATTCACGCATATATTATAGTTGAATGGCACACGCAGTAGCTTAACGCGGGCGCATAAACACCCCCGATGGTTCAAGTAAGCAAAAGCCACTAATGAAATGGGTACCCTAAAATACAAAACTTCAAGATTTACTTTCCTTTAGAAGGCACCTAATGGTGTTGGTCTTTACTGAATTTGCAGTTTGCATTGAACCTCTATCGGTTTTCATGGCTCTGATTGAGGCTAGTGCTTGCAATGTGCAGACGCGAAAATATGCCTGAAAGAAAAGCGGCCAAAACAAACGTGCTAACGGTACTAGATATATATATAT
>JACJUM010003259.1:7993098-8102538 GCA_020976665.1 Heortia vitessoides | reverse complement strand
ATATATATATATATATATATATATATATATATATATAGTAGCGTAGAACACCTACAAGATTATATTATACTCTCAATAGGATTATCATTAGCTAATTTCGTATCTAGGCATTGTACTGGAATAACAATAGCCGCGTCATTACGACATTTGATTTATGACGCACGCATATGATGCATTCCTCTGACATTTGCAATGATAATTATATTTTGAAAAATGCACTTGTATTAATGTGTCTCAATCAAATAATATAAAACGAGCCGCAGCTTAAAATTCATTGTTGTTGGCTATGATCGACGGACGCAGATTTTAATATTAATAATTGGAAAATGGAGTAAAATATGGCGATTCAATGACAAACGTAAGATATTCAATACGTGATTTCACTTATTCTGTGTCATTTTGTCGTCGCAAATATTATTTTATATCTAAAACTGAATTGTATTGAAAATTTCTTGATTTAGCCAGCAGAAATAGATTTCCATCTTTAATTGAACAGACGTGGATAACTACACCTACGCAATGAACATCCAACGATGTTGACTTGTATCACAGGCGTAAGTGCTACTGAAGTAACTCTTGCGTGAAAATTAGTGCTATTTTGGTGTTTCGTCGCCTGCGTACATATTGTCAGTCTAATAGTTAAGTAATAGTTAAGTCTAATAGTTAAATTTCCAGTTTTGACAGTTTTGTCTTAAATATACCAACATTGATAACTCTTGTATATTTAGAACGTGGTAAAACCCTATGTCTGTAGGCGTAATAAGCGTAAATTACTTTCTCGTACTCATGCTTATTATCCAAATCTAGAGTAAGCACATAAGTGAACCTATATCATTTACAAGTCTGTTTACCGAAATCAAAAACTGTTACTTACAAAAATATGTTCTTCTGACCATTTCTACTGACCTAATTGAAAGATTATGTTCTTTACCTTGGCTCAAATAGTAAACATTCTTAATTTCACAGTTATAATGGAAGACTTAAAACTCCACAGTATTATTTTTATCGCCTGAGCTTTGTTACTCCTATAAAATTTATCTATATCTACTCAAAGTATATTATTTTTGACACTTACAATTTTATTTCGCTCTTCTAAAAAGTTTTACATTGTCAAATTTACTATAAGACCTACGATATTACATACAAACATTAATGAATTACAATTCCTTGTTATGTCAATGTAATAATTTAGTTATCCCTTTATTTGTTTAATAATGAGACCTTAGTGGTCAGCGGACAGTAGAAAATATCAGTTTATCATAAAGCTCAAATACATATTTAACACCCAGACACAGTACAAACAATAATATTAATCCTACAAATATTTATCCCACGTAGGGATTGAACCTACCCTCAGCGCACTAGCTAAGATCACAAATGGGATGATAATTTAATTTTTTTGATTAACAAAGATTTTAGCTTCGCTCTTGACCGGTTTGACCTCCTTTTTGCGCGGGCCGCGGCGGCACCTTCGCCTTGGGCTCGGGCTTCGCCGGCTTCTTTTCCACTTTATTTTCTTTCTTCGCGTCTTTCACCTTCAGCCTCTGGTCTGTGTCCGCTATATCAGCTGCACTTACCACTTGCGTCACAAAGACAGGCGTTTCTACAAATAAAAAGAATATATTTAATATGGTAATTGATACTGATAAGCCGTGAGGCTACCGGCAGGGTAGATTAGTACCTCTCTGTACTAGATATCGTAAGACAAAATTACCAGAACCTACAGATGGCGGTATATCCATCCGAGACAGTTAAACTCAAATACAAAGGAGATGGGCAGCAGCATCCCAGTCGAGATCGCTGCGTTCTGCAATTTGCAACACGC
Organism: Heortia vitessoides; assembly: GCA_020976665.1. Lineage (NCBI taxonomy): Eukaryota > Metazoa > Arthropoda > Insecta > Lepidoptera > Crambidae > Heortia > Heortia vitessoides. Next base: position 8,100,713 of record JACJUM010003259.1, on the reverse strand, counting down.
TTGCCCAGCGGCAATTATGGGCACAATTCCCCCTTACTTGAATAGGCCTGTAACTAGCAGTGGACTTCCATTTGCTGGTAACTAACCTGCTTATCATTGTATTGCTGAGATGCAAACAGGATCTACCTAAAATAGAATGTTTTCATTCGACTCTCACCTTATAACACCAAATTGGTGTAACTTTGTTCGGAAATTATAGCAATCGGCTGTCTGTCTGTTACGCCGTCACGGCTAAGCCCCGTTTGTTGTATTGTTAATCAAAGATATAATCCTAAGAGGGATTTGTGTTCCTGGTCTATCAATCGCCGAAACTTGATTGTAGCAATCGAACTTTCAAATAGAAACCTTGAAAGATATGAGTAGACTTTAATATTTACATTTAATTTAACTGTCTCAACAAATATTGAAAAAAGTGAGCTTTATCTCTATGACTGGCTTGATTGGCTGGCTTGACTACCTGCGCCAGGTAGTAGTGATCGCTATCGTGTGCGCCATGGGTCGTTAGTTCCACTCCCACACAGGGGAAACATTTATGTGATAAATATTTATGATTATTCTGGGTGTTTAATAATTCAGTATTATATTTCAGAGTACAACTTTTTTCGGAGTCAGGTCAATGTATGAGACGTTGGGTGATTTTATTATAACTACCTGAGGAATGAGTTTTATTGTTTTCTGTTTATCTACTTACTAGTCGTCAAATTATGATGAAAAATGTATGTATAATTAATTATATACTATTGCAGCACTTTGTGTATGTCCCCAAAAAAAGATCACATACATATTTAGATGTCTATTTATATATTATTTCGATTCACAATTACTTTTCTTGCTTTCTTCATTTATTACTCAACATCTATTTTAAGAATCATAACAATCTTTATACTTTTGTTCTTTATACACAGGACATCACTGCCTCATCAATAATTTAAAGAACATTTTAACACGGATTGTTATGTTGCCAGACTCATTCAACATGAAATGGTCGGCAAAGCGCAAACACTAATAATGACCGGTTGAAAATTTGATGCGCTTGATTCGTAAACAATTTTGCTTCGCGGCAAAGTTATGCAATAAGCTTACGGTCCGCTTGATGGTGAACGTGACCGGCCCTCGTGTCATCACAATGATATCACTAGCGTGTAGTCAACCCTGGGATATAACCTGGCATAACAGAATATGATATGTCACATTTACCGGGTAATTTCACTGCCCCTCTCACCCTACAAACGGGAATGCAAACCGCTGCAAAGCCAACACTGCTATTTAGCGGCAGAAATAGGTGAGTGTGAAGTACTAATGCAGATGACCTTTGTATAAGGTCTACCTTTAACAGCACTTGAATTTCACATATAATAGGTCAGTCAATTTGTGCCGAATAATTTATTTTATATAATTTTCTGTTATTTTAATGGTGGAGGGGATGAAACTCTTTGATCAGCTAAATATGGATGTGCCAGTTTTCCGAATACCTACATGACATTTCATAGCCCTTGTTAAAATTATGGTATCCCAAGGTATTCCTTCGCCAATAAATGTAATAAAATGTTTTTCTGAAGGATTTGACCGATACAAGTGTGTTTTTGTTTATGGTTGAATAAATATTGTTTATTGCGTGTAAATTGGTATGGTATGTATGAGCAACAGTTTACCTTTTTTATATTTTTTTCTTCAAATTTCACCATAATGTTGAGTTCAAGTCTTATCATAAAAAAATCATTAATTAAATTCACAATAAAACTACATTTTTAACGGCTCTGATACGCGGTTTATTACACTTTTGGCTCGACGTTACAATTTCGTTTTACGATATTTTGTGATTATTTTCGTGTTCTTTAATGTTCATTATGCTATAACTATAAGAACGTGACATATCAAATAGTGAGCAAATAGCTCATTTCTAATTATTATTCATAGAAACAAATAACTTATCTATTACAAATTATTTCTGAACATAAGCCCTAGGTTGACTTAATTACACCGTTAATTTACTCGTGATCTATATGTATTTCAGCAACACTCTATTATAGATCGGTTACTGATATCTATGTTAATTAGCAGTCTGTTAATATAATAACTGATATTGATATTCTTCCATATTATTTCACATCCAATAATTAAACAAGGAATTATCATTTGTACTGATTGATGGAATTCTTCCCTTTTAATTTTAGATTAAATATTCTAAATACAAGCAATTAATAATTAATTAAATTCCCACCGGGCCGGCCTCAGTAATAATTGTACGTACCTATTATACTCCAACGTAACAATAATAAGATTATTTACTGTTATTTATAGTTAATGTATTTTGAAGAGGCGAAGACCCACATAGTGATACTATTTAGTGAGCCAAGTGTCGTGGGTTTGATCCTCACCCTGGACAAACATTTATATAATGATATTTGTGTTTGTTCTGTGTCTGGGTGTTAAATATATATTTTCAAGTAGTATATTTGTGATTCCTCTGCTGTCTGATGTCCATACATAAGTGCTTTAATTGAATTATTTTGGAAATAATTCTATATATGAGATGATGTGAAATAAAAATTTCTGCTCAGAATATTTGTAACCCATCCTTAATTAATAAAGACAACAATATTTTTGGAAGACATTGTCGTAATATATTCAATAAAAGGGACGGAAAGGAAGGATCGTTGTGTATTATTTATTATTAAAATCTGACACTAATAAATAATCCAAAGTGAACGTTCTGTTTGAAATTGGAAGCTAGTTATTGGGAACGACGGACACAAATTCAAGACTCGATAATTGAAATGTCGATCGACTCGACAACCGCTACCCATTTCAACTAATTCAAATATTCATCATTTTCGTTAGTGAATGTAATTAAATAAAAAATAAGAATAATAATTCCCTTAATTACAACCCGGTGAACAACATAACGCTGTTATAATCAACGCTGCATTGCTTGGTATCCTGTGCTACGACATCATCATAACAGCAGCCGTAGAAAACCATTGCTGGTCAAGGAACCGCCAGGAAATAGTCCGTAATGCCCGTAATTACTGCGCTGGGCAGACATAGTGGCAATTGTAGGACGTAACTTCGTAATGGGAATAATTTAATTCCCGTACGGTAAGCAATGATCAATCGATTGATGAGATTGATTTGATCAAATGATCACTTTACCCAAATCTGTGAAATTAGTACAGTAAATTTTGAACTCAATTGCTTGCTTTTATAGATAAATACCGAAGTTATGACAGATTTGGGTATGTTTATATATTGCTGTGAGTACAACAAAAATATTATTGATGTAGGGCCCAGGTACTTGTGAGATCTTCTAATTCGATCACGTTGGGATACCCCCGAAATAGTCACAGTTTAACGATAACATTCGTTTTCAATTGAAAAATTAGTCCAACAGGCTAAATGTGTTTCAACTCCCGTTTGTATTATTGTTATCATGTACTCAAGATTGCCATAATTTAAACAAGAAAAGGAAATGTACGAAGAATATGTTACTTGGGTATATATGAAAAGTGCTACCTGATTACTTCTATAATAAACTTTTAAGTCAGAATTTCTAATAGTTAATTCAGTGAACGTTGACTGTAGTTAAGTTTCCTGATAAAAAAAGATCATATGCGGAGTGAAGTGGTCGACTCCGGGACCACTATCCCTGTTGTTATATGACGAGTTCTTGTATATATTCGGAGTGTTGTGAAATCTTAAAAGCGGAATGCTGATAACATAATTGACAAAACGTGTTGCTTATTGAATTACTATGCGAAGCGTCACAAAAGTTATAATTTCAATAAAGACAGACAGAAAGACAAATTTCGATAAGACTAATATAGTAAGAGACCATGTTTCGCTGCCGCAAGTCATCGATGTTCGAGACACTGAGTTATGTGGGATGCTTTGCAGTATTCCGAATGCTGCCCAGCCGAGTTAAATTCAGTAATTTACCTCATTCTTGAAGTTGGACTTACACAATTGAACTATTTGTCCTAGGTATACGTACGCGTCAACAAGTACTTCAAGCAGTAAGTTCTCAACTGATCAGGGGGTGGGTACAATAGAAGCATTACACAATATATTAGTCTTCTCCGTGTTAATTCTGGGAGCAATTTTTAAGAATATTTATGCTGTAAGCATATAAGCAAGGCATATACGATTGCTAGTGCATTTTTAACTGTATTTACTGATTTTATGTACTGTATTTTATATTGTAAATGCAGTTAAAAATGCACTAGCAATCGTATATGCCTCTATTTGTAGAACTAGACAATATTTAATGCATACGTCATTAGGGACCGGGGACGGACTGTTGTTAGTAAACAGCAGGTGGGTCATTAGGCCAAGTTGAAATAGGTTACAAAAACATGGTCATGAAGTCGTCATATTGACAACACAAAGTAAATTATATAGCGAATATATCAAACCAAAAGGTATTGGTTTAATGCCATATGCGTATTATGTTCATCAATGTAAATTCACATCATCAATCTGGACAGCCAGGATTGGACAGAACCTTCTAAAAATAAACCATATCGGAGGTTCATGTTTCATTACCGTAGTTTCACGCCGAGAATGCTGCTATTCATCCCCGACCTGTTCTATTTGAGATTCGCGTTGGTGTTTGTTATCAATGTCGGCCGGGTTTGGTTGCTAGTCTTTCCTATTAAGCCATCCAGCCTGTGAAGATGAATATACAGAAATTTCTGTATATTAATCTATCTCACAACATATCCGAAATTTTTAATATGATGGCCATATACAGACTTTCGAAAAACATATTGTTTACTTCATTATCCAAAAATGAGCATTCAGAGGCAACAATTCGTTATTATTTACTAACAAGGTGGCCACGGAGTGATTTTGTATTTAAACAACGTTCGGATAAACCCCTTTCAAACAAACACGTTTTAAAATATATGTACATATATATATATATATATATATATATATATATATATATATATATATTAAGAGGCAAATCAATTATTACTATTTAAACATTTTCAAATTGAGTTAATCATTTCTCTTACAAAAAGGTAAAATAAGGAGTGTAATATTTACGGAAAACCTATAAAATGCATTTCAATGTTAGATAATATAGGTACTTTTTAGCGAAAAATCTGAATAAATCGTGCAAGAACAGGTTTTTTACGAGATCAATCGAAGATCTATGGAAACATGTGTTACCCAAGGTCGGAATCAAAATCCCAAGCTAACGGGGTGAAATCTTTTTATATACAAGGTCGAAGTCGGGGCGGGTCGTACTAATTTCCACGCAATTTAGTCTACGGCACACAGGCTACGGCAAAAATTCTTAACACCTTTAGTCATGTGGTTATTGCTTATGTTTTAGGCCTCCTACAAAACCTAATAAATGTCAAAGCAAAATAAAACCACTTACAATTAGCGCGGGTAATTGCAAACTACTCTATCACAAGCCACTTTGACTAAGCGAAACCAACAAGACATTACGTACTAAACTAATGTATTTAAATACTAAATTAATTAGTTTCAGAATCTCGCTTCCGTTGTAAGCCCGGCGCTTCCACATGCAAATCAAATATTGCAGTGAGGGTATATCAAAATCCAAACAAACATAACGGCACATGCATTAACGTACCTCGGTACGAGTATCACGCTATGTAAAGTTCAGGCAATCAACATTTTTTTTATTACTGCAATACGCTGTGTACGTATTTTCTTACAAATATTTACACAGTGAGATTAAATAGGTTTTTTTATTTAACTTAGAGAGATTATTTAGCATAGATAGAGGTCTAAGAAATTTGTTTATTAGACATAATCGTTGCAATAAACGTGTTAGGTTCGATTTGAGTGTTTTCAACAATCCTTACCAATATAGTAATTGCGAAAGTGACAGTTTATAACGTTTTCACTATTTATCTTTTGAACGGAATTTTTATGAAATTAGTCATACGGATAAGGAAAACCGGGGAAACATACATTCAACTATATTCGGAATTCGGAATATACGGAATATTCGGAAACTATAAACGGATTCGGAAGGCAATATAAAGATGGTGTAAATCTAACAAATTACAGTTGTATCTAAAGACAGCATCATAAGTAGATACACACTTTAGTGCCTTTAGTTTATGCCAGGTCGTGGATTCGCTTCCCACCTAGAACAAATATTTATATTATGATATTTGTGTTTGTTCTGTGTCTGGCGTCCGTAACAAAAGTGATTTAAGTGACTTACCACGCAGTAAGGTCAATGTATGAGATGTTGTGGGAATTTATTATTATAATTACACACATGAGACGGTTATTTCACAATAACAAGGTTCCAAATGTGCATATTTTGTTGATACTTTTGATGCCATACCTACGTTGGTAAATAAGGCTCTAAATATCGTGGTGAATTTGTGTATTAAAACAGTAGTAAAGTATCCACAGAAGTCATAGATCCTTCTGTTGCTGACCTGAAATAAGACCTCGATAGAGACTTATAAGCACTACAAATAGATGTCCGATATGTAGTTTACAATAAAAAATTATGAACAGACGAGTATTTATTATATTATTGTTATTATTTGTTGTTTACCAAAATCTTGACACGTAATTAATGAAAAAAAAACACTGTTTCACCTTACCTTATTTGTCTAACTGGCACTTTTTTAATCCTGCAATTCTAATATGACGGTCTTTTTCTGATCATTTTTTCGGTAGGTAACATTTCAAAGTAGTAATGACAAACAAATTTTAATTATAAAGTACGACAACATTATTTTCTACGCAAACTGCCGTGATAAATTTATGAATAAAATAGTAGCTAAGTAATCACAGAAGCCATAGAACCTTTTGCAGATGACCTGCAATAAGACCTCGATAGAGACTTTTAAGCACTGTAGATATACGTCCGATATGTAGTTTACAATAAAAATTTATGAACAGACAAGTGTACATCATGTTATTGTTATTGTGTATATTTTATGTTAATTAAATTTAACATAAAATAATATAAAGTATGGCAACATTATTTTTTACGCAATAAACATATGTAAATATACTGTTTTTTTTTTAATTGTCATGTTCGAGAAAGTGTTCTGGTTTATCTTTAAATGATTTGTCTAGTAGAACAAATTTAAATGTGCTTTCTTAATAATATTTCAGTTATTAACAAAATAATGTAAGATATATTAGAAGCTGAGTACAAAACACCCTTTACTTTGTCCGCATATAGTAAAATTTTATCCTTTTACCGTGGGAGTGCTAATCCCGTTCTGGGGGCCCTGACCTAAAACATTATATTCTTTTTCTAGCAAACTCTCGATCCCGTAAATCCGAACCTATACAAAACTGGTCTCGACAATTACAAACTCAAAAAAAGCACGACTGCACACAATCCAATTGTGTGCAGTCGTTGTTGAATTGCGCGTATTTATTAAGGATTTATTTTTATTTGTAAGTATAGATTATGCTTGCTGTAAGGTACCGGTGGAGTAGAATACTCCACTGGTACTTTCTACAGCACCAGGTGTCATAAAAGGCGACTAAGGTATCAGAACCGACAGATGGCGGTATATCCATCTGAAACAGTGCCGGGATGGGCAGCAGCATTCCCGGCGCGAAAGCTGCGCTCTGCGATTGCCAACATGCTTGCCCAGCATGGCAACTATGGGCAAAAACCCTCCTTTCTTGGAGATGTATAAGTCCAGCAGTGGACTTTTAATGATAATAGTTTATTCTGTTATTAGTTTCTGTTATTTATTCTGTTTTCTATTTATTTCGATTATCTGTTTGATGATTAATGTAGTTTTAAAGATTTATCAGTTTGACCGATGGTTAAATGTTCAATCGCTATCCAGAACAAATAATTATTTGATGATTTGTGTTTGTTCTGTGTCTAGGTGTTAAATTTCTATTTAAGTTTTATATTTTTGATTTCTCTGTTTTCTGATGTCCGTAACTCAAGTGCTTTCACCAACTTATCTCAGGTCAATGTTTGAGATGTTGTGTAAATTATTTATTTAGGCTATAGAACTTCTATTTACTATGACAGCATGTCAAATTGCTTTTAAAGGCAATTAATTGCATGATTCGCATAAAAATTCACTTGCACTGTTGTTCAAACACACATGTTTTGATAAATGTTTCTCGATCATTGCACTATAAACTGAACCTCAGAGAATTAGTGTAAGTTAACCCTAAAAGACGTTAATCCATAGTATGTAAATGGCCACCCAAGCTGCGTCCCACTACGTATTTCGCTCAAGATTATGAACTGAATTGATGTCTACCCATCTGCATGAATTAATCAAGATCGTGACACAATTCTATATCAAAGTCAATCAGCCAACGGTCTTATCCTGTAAGTTTTAATTAGTCCAAGGAGATATTTAGCGTGACGTTAGCTTGTAACACTGAGCACCTTCAAATATTTATTGTCGGTATAATTTATTGAAAGATAGGGAGGGAGTGCCTCAACGGGGATTAAAATTTACGCTTGATATACATTTTGATCCGTTCTCGGTTTAGATAAGTACCGCTAAATTAAGATACGTAACCCAAATGATATTTTAAATTATGAACTAGACTTTATCGTACAGATTACTTTATAAGACCAGTACAATGGACGCTTAATTATATTATTAATGTGGTAATAATCTCAACACAGTAGTTATATTAAAACTTACTATAATATAATTATATATTATTGGCTAACCCAACATCCGTTGTTTTATCGTAAATCTGAGCATTAAATTCGAATTTGTATAATTAATAACTAAATAATACAAATCTTAACAATATTAAATAAATCTCAGAACTTTATTAATATTTGTCTAACACTTATATCAAATTTATCATCATCGATTCAGCCATTAGAAATCCAATGTTGGACATAGGCGTCCCTAGGAAAGGGAAAGTTTACCCATAACTGCCTATTGGGCAATCGCAGAGCGTAGTTTTGGCGACAGTGATGCTGCTGCCCATTCCCGCTTTGCGCATTTGAGTTACACTGTTTCGGATGAATATACGGCCGTCTGTTACGACACCTGGTACAGGGGTAGGTACTATTCCACTCTGCCGGTACCACACGGTAAATTCACAATAAGTTTCATAGATTAATCATTAAAGTTAATTTATTGTCGCCTTCTTTGATACCTCACTGCCGTCTATTTTTACCGCCAAACAGCATTGTTATATTCCGGTAAGGTTGAGAGAGGCTGTAAAACTACTGGATAATGTGACATGATATCTTCAAGCCCCACGGTTGGCAACGTGCTTGTGGTATCTTTGTGATAATACAAGTGTTAAAAAGCTGCTGTGACGCTTAATCGTAGACCGTATAGTTGTTTCTTGATGAAAGTATGAGATAAAGACAATTACAACAGAAGAATAAATTAAATACCATAAATCATCCAGGTTTCCTCATGAATGCATTGAGAAAAAAATCCTTTAAGTCTATTCAACTATTTAGTTGCAGTATCGATAGATAACCGACTGCAGCGCCATCTTTTGGGCTGGTGCTTTGCTGAATGCATAAACAAATATTCAAATCGGTCCAGCCATTAAGGAGGAGTTCAGTGACATACACACTTACAGTAGAATTATATTATATACTCGTAAAGATAAAGGTAAAGTAAAACAATAGTACAAAAAGTTATTGAGTTTTTAAGTTTTAAAGAAATTATTAATGTGGCCAGCATATTATTATGTTGGCTGAATTAACTTCATAGTTGTGTTTAATTATTACCACTATGTTTGTTTGCTAATGATTAAAATTTTTTAGTATTATTTATACGAAAATACAAATTCACTATTACTTTTATCATTTCTTTGACTATAAATAGATCTAACTTCAACTACGGAGCCAAGAAATTGTATGATACCATACAACATTTTAATTCGTATAATTTTATACGACGACCTACTTTCCTATGTACTGAAAACTTATGAGCATTGCTATAGGTGCACCGTCTAGACTGGAATATTATTTTCTATTACCTACCTTTATTCTTGAGACTCGGGGAGTTTGCCCGATTACATTTCATGGAATATCTACAGAATGGCCGTCTACCTCGTCTTGCCAACTCTGTTGTGAATAAACAATTTAGAAATTAATATGTTACTCGCAACTTCGCTTGTGATGCTGTTTCCAAACAGCTATATAAACCTATTGAAATTGGCGCTCACTCGCATATGGAAATCGAAATACGAGTGATTGAGATACAAATTGGCTGTGAAAAATTCAGAGAAATATACAGATTCATCTGTCGGTGTACACATTGAATCCTTTTCCCGTGGTATGGCACCTTCGAACATCATTAAATCTGTCGCGATTCCTGCTGAAGGTTTTGTGAATATTACATCAAAAGCTACTTATTACTAAAAATATGTGATGACACGTTTTTTTGTAAATACCGTGTTTACTCAATAAAACATACTCAGTCAGTATTTTCTTGATTTGATTAACGTTATTATTATATATTCAGATTTAAACAATTACTTTTAAAATTAGCTGATGAATTACACCAAACAACTTAATTTAATTGCTAAGTGCAATTAGACTTAACTTCAATCTTAGAACCGTGCTCGTACTAAAACAATATACCTGACCTGATTTCAAGCTAAGTAACTTAAAGCACTTATGTTACAGAGCAGAGCAATTACAAATATAATATTACAAAACGCATATTTGAAACCTCGACACAGAACAAACAAAAATATTTATCACTTGAATGTCTTCAACACAATAGCTACAGAAAGTCTACTACTGTTGAACTTAGGCCTCCCCAGGATCGGGAAATTTTTGCTCATAATTGCCGCACTGGACAAACGTGGTGGTATTGCAGAGCACAACTTCACAACGAGGACGCTGCTGTCCATCCTGACCCTGTAGTATGTGAGTTGCGTTGTTTCGGAGAGATACCATCTGTCGATTCCGGTATCTAAGTTGCCTCTTCCGAAACTTGGTACAGAGTTAGGTACTATTCTACTCTAAAGATGCCCTACGACTAGTTGTCTACGGGTAGTAAACATTCTAAAAATTACTACTTAATAATAGCATTAATGACATGTCTCAGGATACCGGCAGACAAATCGTAGGTCTCCGGCAGATAACGGAACAGCCCTCCAAAACAGCAAACCGCAGTGACATTCCAGTAGCAAAGCCACGCTTCTCTGTTGCAAGCACGCGTGCCTTTCGCGTGCATTTAAGAACAAAATACCTCTTCCCTACTTATGATGATGAACAATTATAATTATGAATGATTATGATGATTAACAATTCCGGTGGCGCTAAATCGGCACCTCTGTTGTCAGCATTTGTTTAACCTGAAAAGCATTTATTTAACCTGAAAAGTCCGGTGTGCCATTATTTTTCGCAGCAGACTAACGAGCAAGATGTCTTTTTAATTCCCCTTAAAATACAAAGTGCCATCACTCACTTTCGTATGCGAATACTTTACTCATTAATTTCCAATATTCGCCTTTATTTCCGTGGGACATTAAATGGTTACGCTAGGTTTATTACAACAATTAAAGTGTTCACTATTATTTCTTTACAAATAAGAGAAGAGAGAAACGCTTTTCACGCTTCTTTATTTGTATTTCGTTATAAAACTATTTTTAATAATATGTCATTTCCAAACTAATATTCTAAACGCAAAGAATCTGTTTGCTTGTTACTCTGTTACAGCTTAATCGAAAATCAGATTTAGATAAAATTGCCATGGATAGCTTGAAGAAAAATTAAGTTCCACGTAGTTAGTAGGTACTTATGAAAAGATCAAGTATTAGAACTTTTAAAGTCCGTGAGTTTTTATTTTGACTTAGAATTCAATAGTGGATATAACTACTCATTCGTGCATAATATGCCGTACTTTAAGTAGACAATCTACACCATTGACGATGACGAACAACCACAGAATTGCCTGCAAATATCACCATCATCACGTGGTTACCCACATGCCGAGTGCATCCTACATTTACTAATTGCCACCGGTGTCGACATAGTAGCCACAATGTTTGTATATTAGTTCTCTAATATAAAGTACTATATCGATAGATATCGGTATATATTTTAAAGTACTGCGGTGATGACTTTCTAGTTTTATGGAATCTGTAGACTACGCTTTTTATGTATTTATCAAAGACGCTCACTGTTTTTCAGTCTCAAAGTCTAGTGCAGTGCGTGGTACCGCATCAAAATGCCGTACGCCTTGGTATCGAGAAAAAATCTGCATTCTCATTTCTCACTAACAAACAAATTATTTCACGAGGAAAGGTTAATTTTTTATTTGTCATACTATCTTATTAAACTGAAATATGACGAAGATTAATTATTGTTGATGTTTATTTGCAAATTAATGCCAACTGGATATTCGCTGATAGGACATGGAGATCTAATCAAATGCATAATTATACTGTGCTACCTTTGCGATGCCATGATGGGTTGTTGTTTAACTAATTATATTGTAACAAATTAGTGCAAAACCTGAAAACATACTAATTTGAATGATCATTATCACATTATTCACAATAAACTTCAAAAACATTTAAATGTACATAGCTATATATAGTTATATCTATATATAGTTTATCGTTAACTCGGTAGTGGTAGTTATTAATACTTCACTACGAGCAGTGCGAGGCTGAATAGAAATTAATTTGCATCGGTTGTTCAGTTGTTGTTTGGTTCAGTCCGATTTAAACTCGTGCCAGTGGAAAACGATATTGTAACTTTTACTTTTTGAAATACAAAATGGAGTTTGCTTTTCAACGTTTCAAAGGCGAGGTGGGTCCTGCAAATATGTAATCGTATGTAGGAAGTATTTAAATACACACCAATATACATAACATATCAGTCAGTATTTTTTGTTCGGTTTCTGTTGTATCACTTGTTCGTTAGACTTGAATTTGAATGTTTGAAGTCCGGTGAAATAGGAATATTTTGTAAATTGTAAAAAAATATGCCACCCAAATCCGTCCTGTTGCATTTGCCCTTCACTGTTTCCGGTGGATAAGCCATCTGTAGGTTTCGGTGCCTCACAGACACCTCTTATGATACATGGGAATTATACAGAGGAAAGTAATACTCTTTATAAAAATAAATAATATAAAAAACAAACCGGTATATCTATTATAATGAAATTTTCAAAGCAAATTCTATCAATCGCGCCACGACAAACGACTGACATTAGGATACATTAGAAAAAAGTTATAGTACGTTAAATTACATTGTGACATTTTATTTTGTTTTTTATTATGCACGTTTATGTAACACGTGCCAAGGTCGTCTAAAGTATAAGTGCTAAATTATTCCGATTTAAATAGGAATTTGCACATTTTATGTAGATAAGATAAGGAAAACAAGGTTTATATTCTAAAGGGCAAATAATAAAAATTATTATCTCTTTTGAAACCACTAAGAAGGAGAAATCTACTGTTATAATTTAATAAAAATAAGTGCATAAGTACAAGCAAATCATTTATAATAATAATAATACATTCCCACAACATCTCATACGGTAAGTCGGTTAATTGTGCTACAGACGCTAGACAACATAGGAATCACAAATATACTACTTAAATACCTACATATATGAAATACTTACCCAGACCCAAAAAAAATCCAAATATCATTATATAAATATTTGTTCAGGATGGGAATATAACTTACGACCCTTGGCCACTACTATCTGCACCATCGGGACCGACAATAGATGGAGTTTGTATGACGTGTATAAACCCTTTCATAATGGGAGTAAGGGATGCGAGAGAGATTTACCAAGATCGTAACAAGTGGAGATCCATAATCTCTGTCTACCCCGATGGAACACTGGCGTGATGTATGTATGTAAACGGAATATCCATACAATGGTCATTATACACAAGTTTGATACTAAACTAAGAAGATCTGTTACGTCAGTCAATTAGACTAGGCATTACATCAAGTTTTTTATACTCCAAGCACTTGCGGTGTTATATTGATAAAGCTTTCTGAGGCTTCTAAATTAAAATAAAAAGAAAACAAATTGTAAGAGGGGTGTTAGACAGGGAGACGTCATTTCTCCGAAACTGTTTAATGTCACTTTGGAAAACGCCTTTAAGCTCCTAGAATGGCAAGGTATTGGCATCAACATTAACGGCGAATACATTTTACGATTTTGCCATGACCAAAAAGGTCATGGAAAAATCGATGGAAGATTTATTTTTTTATTGCACGGTGCTCGAAGACCTCAATCGAGTTTCTCAACAGGTGGGTCTTAAAATGAACAAGGAGAAGACTAAAGCAATGCATAATACCCATGTTGTACCCACCCCAGGTTTAGTTGAGAGCTCATTTTTTGAAGTTGTAGACTCGTATGTATACCTAGGACAAATAGTCCAATTAGGTAAGTCCATCTTCAAGAAAGAGGTCAATCTCCGAATAAAACTCGGCTGGGCAGCGTTCGGAAAACTGCGAAACATCTTCTCGTCCGACATACCTCAGTGCCTTAAGTCGAAAGTTTTCTACTAATGTGTTACTAGCGATGACCTATGGCAGCAAACCGTGCTTTTACCATTGGCCTTATTGGCCAACCAAAAGTAGCTCAAAGAGCTATGGAGAGGGCAATGCTTGGAGTTTTTTTGCGCTATCGAATCTGGAATGAGAAGGTTCGTAACAGAACCAAAGTCACCGACATTGCCTGGCGGATTAGTAAGTTGAAATGGCAGAGGGCAGGGCATTTGGTGTGCAGAACCGATGGCCGATGGAGTCGTGAGGTTATGGAATGGAGATCACTTACCGGCAAGCGCAGCGTATGGCGACCATTTCTAAGATGGTCAGACGATGGTCTGAGTAAAACCGCAGAATCACGCTGGACACAGGCCGATAACCGAAACTTGAGGAGGCCTATGTAAAGCAGTAGACTTCTTATGGCTGATATAATGATGATGATAAAATTGTAACTAATAAGGTAGGCTGTTAATATCACCTGCTTAGATACCTGACATATATATTCGGAGATCAAAAACCAAGACCAATATCGCAGTACCATGATTTTTGTGTATTTTTGTGTTCACATATTAAAATATATTTGTAAATGCTCTGTTGTCCGATTTCCGTAACACAAGTGCTTTAAGCGTCTTACCTCGGAGTCAGGTCAATGTATGAAATGTGTGCACATTATATATGAATAAAACTAGTTTTAAAAATACTCCTCATATTTGGGAAGAGTAAATTTTATGAGAACATCGATATTTATAAGGGTACAAATAGAATGAGAAATCTTTGGAATCATCACTTAAAATCATGCCATTTTAAATGGTTGCCGTATGGTAACTAAAACGAATGAATATAAAAGTTAAATACACCGCGTTAAAAGTCGTTAAATAGTAGTCTTAAATACATAAGCTAGAAAACATAGCTAGGTTTAGCAATTTAACAGCACTTTATATTAGTGTGATATGAGAACTTCTACCAGCAATAATAAATTTATTTAATAAAATAGCACTGTATTTTTCTCGAATAAATAAAGTGCGATAAAGTTGGGTTCCAATTGTACATACTACCGAGAGATTTATATGTAATTACAAAAAACGAAATTACTTTAATCATAATAATATCAAAAAAAAATTGTTTAAGCTAGAAAACAACCGTTTTTGTGAGCTTAACCTTTCTGGAATAATTTAACGTAATATTTTTTCATCTTAAATAAACCTTTCACGCGCGTCAGTCTCTCCGTACCAAATGATCCAAATTTTGCATAATTTTAACTTGCGTCGACATACTTAAGTAGACGACGTGTGTGTCCTGTCCTATTCCTATAATTTTATAGTGGTAGTACGGATCAAGGTACGACATGTATCGTAGATTACATAATTTATACCTTCTGCCTGGTATAGTACTTGCTAGGTCCACAGCTCGACGTGACAGACTCTCTCCACCAAAGCCCCTGGAAAACGACGATTACTCATCTCATATGTCACATTCACATAGGAATTTTGCTGTCTGTTTCACCCTTTAAACGAAGCAACGCAAACACTCTTATTTGACGATAGAAATAGGTGAGAATGAGGTATCAATGTAAACGAAATTGGCATGAGGTCTATATTATATTTGAAGGCTTAACATTTGTTTTTTATACTTTATTTCTTCAAACCAAAATTTATTAATTCTAAACGCCAAGATCGAAATTGGATGGGTTGAAGAAGTTACTAGTAGCCAGACAGAGAATAATCTAAACTAGAAAAGATGTGCAGTGCAAACACAATTGGCCATAATCCGTGGTTCACTAAATAGATCATGCTTTAAAACAGGAGGAAAGATGTTTAATATGATTTTAATTCATAAAAAAATAAATTCCTTCTTTTCCTTGTACCAGGAGTAAACAAACAAACAAAGTTGGAGTAAGGGAGTACCATGTTAGTGAAACATACTCGTACACCTGTGCGAATAAGATCAGTAGACGCTTTCAGCATTTTCCCATTTCAACGCCTCCCCATTAAAGTAACGTTGGATATAGCTGTGGCGCCCGAGCAAGGCCGTGGCCAAGTCCCCCACCTATTATATTGAATACGTTCCTTTGATACACGCTCTGCATTTACGTTTATAGTGCAACGTACTTTACGACAGAATGAAGAACCAATTCTAACAATCTCATGTATTTTCTCGAACTCATTATGATGATCTGACTTGCCTTCTAAGATAAATGAGATAGATATGCAGATATTATAAGAGTGAGGTACCAACTAAATTTTGATATCTAAGATCTTATAACAATCTGAAGGACCAAACGTTTGCAACGTTTGGTGTCTTTGATATCTGTTAGACTAGTTTAGTAAAGCAGTTGTCTAATCCCAGAAATGAAAACTGATTAAAAAAATTTAGTAACGAAGATCAATTACAGACAAATTTATTTATCTATATGAAACCTAAGTATCAATGCAGTACCTTCTAGTGGAGACCTGAAGAAAATACTTTCTTGGACACCAAAACTTCGCCCATTATTGGTTGTTATCTAGCTAAATATAATTGGTTCCTCATTCTCAACTATTTCTACCGCCAAATTGCAGTTCACATTGCTGTGTTCTGGTTCGAAAGGTAAGCAGTAAGATTACTGGGTATATTCAGTTTACAATGTCAGCAATAAGCTAGTGGTGACACGAGTGTCTATAGACTGTGGTCACGTTTATCATCAAGCGGACCGTATGCTTGTACAATAAATATATATATACCGTCTCAGCAAAATGTATAGAAACAGTCCTTTCTAATACAATACTGGGGTTGTCATAAAAGTCGCAAATCGTAAAAGCATTCTTTATTAGCTCCTTGAAACGCTATATCGTCATTTATCATTGCAATCTATTTACAAAGTTAATACAATTTATTTTTTGTTTATTAAGTAATAGTTTACATACATAAAATAAATGGCTAGCAGCGCCCCGCGGTTCCACTCGTGTTAAGTTATAAGACCTTTATATTAACTTTGCACTCTCAACTTTTCCACTAGAGATTGAATTTTCAAAAATCTTTTTTAGGACTCCCCTACGTTATATATGAAACTCCAGTGCAAAATTTCAAGTTCTTACCTTTATAGTTCAAGCCCTGCGTTAATATACCAGTTAGATTATCTTTTTATTTGTACATATTAAACAAGTAGTGACTTAAAGCCAATAATAAACCCTTATCAGTAATATGAACATATTAAAAAATACATCCCTTCTCACTAGACTTACGTACATGTAAGCGTGTTTGCACAGATACATATAGTAACAAAATGTGCATTTTAATCATTGATATTAAAGAAAAAACAACCAAATTCAATTAAAGAAAAAACAACCAAATTCAATGAAACCAAAAGTAAAACTTATGTACTATAATATACGTATAACTATATACTTATACTCGTGAGAGTCGCCGTGTTGGTCTAAAGTAAATCAAAATCAGTTTAGTGATATATCTACGAGTATTATAAGTTTCGCGACTACGTATTGAAAAATGTTTGAATTTGCCGTTGTTCTCGTTACGAGTTAAAAATTATTTTCTTTCAATTTGTCCGAGCAAAAGGTATATGAAATATTGAAAAATGAAAATATAACAGAATTGGGCGAAGACCAGTTTCCGACAATAAATTTAGACAATCGATGTTGACGAGTTTTGATAAAAATAAGCATCATTTACCTATCTTCGAATTGATTTGACGGTCTTTAGACTTTCAATATACTTATTAAGACAGAGCGTACGTGGTTACCCAGGAATAACTTGTATTCATAAGTTATCCACAAATCTCTCATATTATACAATAAAGATACAAATTACCATCTTGTGTGTTTATGAAAGAATAAATATTATATACAGGCATAGAATTTTATTTGACAAAGTGAGAACTTCTTTGTTTCATGACAATGTTTATATACTCTTTCTTTGCCACTGAGAAGATTTGAATTAAAGGTGAAAATGATTTATTTTTAAACTGTGAAACCAATAACTTTCAAGCAAATATAAAACATGATTTCTGACTTTTTTTCAATTGGAAACTGAGTTTCTCTGGAACCACTAAATCGATGTAATAATATCACTGATAGAAAACAGCACTACATATAAACGCTTCCTTAGGGAAGACGTGCTTCGGTGTATCCGGTATCCCGCAAAGCCAACGGCTAGAAACAAAAACATTACATACATACATATACAATTACATTTATTGTTATTATGACGACAGAATGACGGAGCATTATAAAATAACAAAACTATCTAGTTAATGTGATTAATTCTGTGTCACAAAAGATTTTTTTTTCAAACAACGCTTAAGAATATTCGTTGTGTAAACACATTGTTTTTAAAACAATAATGTATCATAATACAGGTTCCGCAATGTTTATTTAAGAAATATAAACTGTTAAATATACATATATTATTTTCCGAGTCTGGCACGCGGCGGCTGCTGCAACGGTACGTCACTTCGTTCGGCTAGTGCGTTGACGTCGCAGCTTCAGCTTAAATAAACTGTCATTTCGTCACCATTTTAATACTCTACACATATTATCTTGTAAAAAAATTTTTGCCATTGTGATTTATTATGTGTTTAAATATTATAAAAAAAAGTTTGGATGTTATATTATATTCGGACTTATGAAACTCTTGTGGTAAATGCGTAACTTATTAGAGCTGGAAG
The DNA here is from genome assembly GCA_020976665.1 of Heortia vitessoides. Classification (NCBI taxonomy): domain Eukaryota; kingdom Metazoa; phylum Arthropoda; class Insecta; order Lepidoptera; family Crambidae; genus Heortia; species Heortia vitessoides. The sequence continues at coordinate 8,081,598 of JACJUM010003259.1, read as the reverse complement.
TTATATATATGTGTATTGAGAGGGAGTACTTCCCCAGGTTCCAGGTGTCATAATAGGCGACTGAGGTACCGAGACCGACAAGTGGCGGTATATGGGCAGCAGCATCGCCATCGCGAAGCTACGTTCTGCCTCGCTTGCCAAGCGTGGCAATTATGGACTAAATCCTCCTTTCATAAGGAGGCCTATGTTCAGCAGTGGACATTTTGCAGGCTGCTATAATGATGTTATATTTAATAAGAGAGGCTAACTTATTGAATGACTGACATATTAACGCAGGGCCTAAGCTATATATAATGATTACAAGTGAAATTTTGCACAGGAGTTTCTTTTATAACGTAGGAAAGCACTAAAAAAAGGATTTTTGAAAAATCACCTCCTAAAGGGGTGACACGGGGCTGCAAATTAATTTAGTCGTTTTTTGAAATTACTCGAATGGAATCTAGTATAAAGGTTCTTAATTGAAAGTCATATAAAAAGGGAAAAATGTTTTTTAGCAAATTATTCTTTAAGAGGGTTAAAGGACGGTGCAATAGTAATATAATAGTTTTACAACTTAACACGAGTGAAACTGCGTGGAGATGCTTGTATATAATATATAACTACCAGCTTGTGTAATGTTTTTTTGGGTAAATGTAAATAAAGGTGTTGTCCACCGCCAAATCGGTACAAGCAAAATCATTCTTCCTTTTATCCATGACTAACGCACGGTTTAATAAAGCAACTATGTAATAATAAATCGACTTAGTGTCCGTACAACTTTAAATTAATTATTACTGATTAAAAAGTAAACGGTGCAGATGATTTTATTACACAAAATTAGAGTTTAAGGAACCTCGCTCTAAAAATTTATTTTCCACCCTATTTCCTCATATTTGTATTAAAAACATAAATATTTTATAATATTCAATTTGGACGCCGCTTTTTCAAAGCAATAACTTATTTAATATTTTTATGTTCGATGTTTTGTTTAATATGGCAAGTTTTTGTACGGCGTTTTAAATATTACAAATATTTGTATGATGATATTTATCTTTGTTCTATGTCTGGGTGTTAAATATATGTATTAAAGTGAAAGTGAAAGTAAAAAGTACATTTGTGATTCCTCTGTTGTCTGATGTCCGTAACACAAGCTAATAAGCGTAATGAGACGTTGTGGGAATTTGTTATTTTATTGTATTATATCACTGTTCCCAGAAAAAATAATTGTAAATTTTTTGGTTAAAATTATTTATTTAGAATAACGTGTATTAAAATAAAACAATTAAATTTAAGATCCATCTTAATTATATAGGTACTTATTAACAATTAAAGTACGTACTCCAAAGTACTTGCATTAAGTGAGAAATTATGGGCCAATTACTGAATAATGTGTTAGCAAATTTAAGAGATTAATTTTAATGATGTTTGTAATACCATTATGCGTTGTAGAATAGACCTAAGGTTACTGATTACCAAAATAGTAGAAACAAATTCTTGATTTTGTTATAAAAACAAATTTAGATTAAATATGGCGTTATCAAATGATAAGTTACAATGTTGTTAAGTCTTATTCCAGTTATCTTTTTTTAATATAGTTTATAACGATTTTTTTTTCAGAAGAAATAAAATAATCTATCTGTTTATTTATATATTTAGATTATTATATTGCTTCTGAACCTAATTAAAACTTAGCTTAACTTGAATTAAATAATTTTCAACAAATAACTAAAAAACTACAATTAATTTATCTTGGAACAGCGATATAATAAAGTTAAATAATCAATTCCCAAAACGTCTGACTCAACGAACTGACTCCACGATGAGTCGCTTAAAGTACTTGTGTTACGGACATCAGACAACAGCGGAATCACATATATACTTAAAAACATATATTAACATCCATCACGGAATGAATATCATCATACATACATTTGTCGAACCTACGACCTGTGGCGCACAAGATAGGATTACTACCATCTGCACCATCGGGCCCGTCGAGATCATGAGCTATTTCACAATATGATTAAATAACCATAAAGGTTTCGTCGGCTCACTTCATAAAAAAAACGGATCCATATAATACAATAGTAATTGACGAAGGAGTAAAATCTATATTTATATGCGAAATTGTTACCTTTTAAAGAGCCACCGCATTCACAGGCGAGCGGTCGTAACAAATACGTATTAGCGTTCGGCAGCGGTAAAGGGCCAATTATTACCCAATTATTTATTTAGGAATCATGAAATTAAGTTAATTAACATTAAGGATGGCGAAGTCGGCAGTTCAACACCTTGTGCCTTGTGCGGTTCGATTCCTTCCAGAAAAAGTATTTATACAACGATATATGTATATATATATATATATATATATATATATATATATAGTATATATATAGCTTATATACTTTCAATTCAAAACGATTTAAATTAGACATCAGATATACACTCTGGCAAATTTCTTTCACATAGAAATGAAAAGGTTGTAATATGTAATAAATATCAACCTGGTTCATTCAAAAATTCAGTGCTCTAGATGCTAAAAGCTACTTTCTGAACAGAACTTTGGTTAAAATCAAATAATCCTATGTTTAATATTGATAGTTACTAGTTTGGTAGTTCTAAATTAAATACATTGTAGTATTCATCTGAAGCTCTTCGTTAATTATAATTAATTATTTTGATCTTTCTGAAATACAAACGGAGAATGATTTGTTTAAATTATCCCATGGTAGAAAATAGTTATTTGTATGTAAAGATTTTATTATTTATATTTTAGAAAACTGTACCAAAAGTATTAAGTTAACGAATTTATATGAAGTATTAGATCTAGAATATTTATTATTATTTTTTTCTCTCCACCCCATCGAATTAGAAATGAAGAGATCCGTAACCTACCCACCTATTTAGATAATATATTTGAGACATGGGTACCTCTTAGTAAAATTGTAATAATTAAACTAGAATAAGTTCATTTAAGTCAGTTTATGCAATTTCTGGCTATAATAAAAAATATTGTGAAATGGAAAATGTATCTAGAAACTGTTTGGAAAGAAAGAAATTGTAAATTTGTAATGATAATTATGACTTATTCTGACAGACCATTATTTTACAATATTACCCAATAGTCACTCCTAAAACGATAACAGGAAAAACGGGCCTGTAAAATTATTAAGCTTAGTAGTTGCTTTTGAATTTGAGACGTTTTTTATACCAATATCCACGATCAAGACTTTGAACTTCTTACCCTTGTCTGCTTTTCCATTGCTTAAAAACACGTAGGAGATAGCATAGATTTAAAATTTTGGAATGCTACATCTAGAAATAATTAAGACATAGAAATCAAGTCATATGAAAAGCTAATGATTTATGGAGTTTCGATTCATGGCCTGAAACTGTTAGTAGAAGTTAATATTTAACAAGTGAGTTGACTGTGTTGTTGTAACTCCGTTATTTCTAACTTTTAGTGTTATCGATCCTAAAAATTTTAAATGTATTTCTGTATTACACACTTATAGAATACGAAGTTCGCTAGTACACAGGCGTAGACACAGCTCGCCTAGTTAATTTTAGTTTCTTTCTCAGTGTCATGTCTTTAAATATATAAAGCAGAAATTTACTTAAAATAAATGTAATATTTATGCTGCAGAATAGGGCTGTTGATTATGCTTTGTAAAATAACTCGAGAAGTGTCACTGAATTACAATTGAAACAAGTAAAAAGTGAGCTTATTTTTTAAGCATATTATAGTGTTAAAGAATCCTTAGCGATAGAAAGTAATAATCCTTAGGCAATTAAAATATGTACAGGTAATAATTACCTTCACTGCACAATTGTGATTTTTTTGGTCTTAATTATCTTTACTGAACTGTAATCATATTGCTCAAGGCTTTCGATGGAATGTTGTTGAGATCAATCGCACGTTCAATATTAGTAGTAATCAACGAGGATCAATTAACTTGGCGTTAACGCACGTGCGCTTAGAGTATCCGAGTAGATCTAATCTACGATTTAGGTGAAGTTGTAATATCATAAATGCACCTAACTCACCCTTACGTATGAGGTTTACAAGTACAAACATACTTTGCTGAAGCTTTAAATGTTCTTTTTTGAACAAATAAAGTATTTAGGAATATACAATACATACACAGTGATAAGTACCACCCACAAGCTGCAATTTTCTTAGTTTATTAGAAAAAAGCCGTGTGGTACCAGCAGAGTAGTATTGTACATCCCCCTGTACCAGGTATTGTAAGAGGCGACTGAGGTACCGAAACCGACAGGTGGCTGTATATCTACCCTAAGCTGTGTAACCTAAATGGAACAGTGTAGGTATGGGTAGCAGTATTCCCGTCACGAAGTTACGCTTTGTTATTGCTAGCACGGTTGCCCAGCGCGGAAATAATGGACAAATTTCCCGTTTTTTGAGTAAGCCTATATCCAGCCGTGGACGTTTTATGGTTACTATGGTGGTGATGATTATAAGAAAGATAATTTAATATACCTTAATATTATTGTGTATATAATACGCATATCAATGACCATATGATAAGTGTGCAAACATTTAGTGGCAAAATCATGTGTAAAAAATAAATCGATGATTAATTAATTCATAAAATTTTATAAAAACTCGCCAAGTCCAGCTTGACGTTTAATGGAGTACGAATGTTTATTTCATTTACGTATGCCAATGCGTCACTCGAACAGGAGTTTATGTGTTTGTATAGTAGAGATAACTTACATATACTTACACTTCTACCCTAATTAACTCAAATTATGTAAAATTTCACGTATATTAGCGCAACTGCCTTATAATACACATTTTTCGCTTCACATATTAATGTATAGATTAGGTTCATTACTTATGCACGTTGACACAAATTTAATGCGAGGAACGACCGCTAAGCATATCCTCGTCACGATCCACATAAATAGCGCACGGTGGACGCCAGCAATTTGATTAGTCCGCGGAAACATAATTATCTAAAAAAAACTACTTGAGCTAAATGCAATATACCGCTAAAACGTCAGCGATATATAAATACGTGTTTGCAGTTTTCTAAATGTGTAAGATATTTATGGATAACTAAAACTTCTGTATGAAGACTGGAACTGTTCGTTGAATTAACTAACCCACCAGCGTGTACTCTCAGTCGGTAGATGACGTATTTTGGAACAACTAGCTCTATTTTCAATGTTCATCTTTCTTTCTATTCCCAGGCAAACATTTAGAACTTAAGACGCAGGCTTTACCTCCGACCCAGGTGAGTTCTCTCACGCCGCTTTTGTTCTTTATAGCCAAGAAACGACGTATCTATTTCTGTATTACCCTCACGTCAATTGTGAGCAACTGGACAAAAGAGGCTCGTTTTAGTAAATAACCATGTCTGAATACTTATCAATTGCGATGATAAAGGTGCACGTGTAACGTGGGTGGCCTTTCGTATACCTAGAACCCTTGGCGCTCAAGATATTTCTGTCATCAGTGTCATTGTTAGCGTCCTTCCGACGGCTATATGGTCCATTACCCGTTGCGATTATGTCGGCATAGAACCATATTGCTAATCGATGAAAATGACTAAGCAAATATGACGCATGTCAAACAACAGTCTATAGATTTAGGTCCAAGAGTAGATTTAGACTATCGAATATGCATAGTTCATATAAGTGATTCCAACATGACAATAACGTCATAATTGCACACGCCCGGAGGCATGCTCCGGACATAACCGCACTCATTTCCTCCGAGACCAAATGCTCTGCTGTAATACGCCTTACTGCCGCCATCACTTTCTCCTATAATTCCTAGAACGAAGTACCGCCCAGTAAGCACGTTATCGTGCCGGATATTATGCGGTAGCCTCTCTACATTATACGGCCTTCAGTAAGTATTCCATATCTAACTTAGGATAGATATATAAAATAAATTATGTGCACTTTTTCTCCTGATTATCATTTTTAATTACGTGAAAATTATAATTCTGCAGTTCTTTAAGTCTACAAAGTTATTTTTTTTATATTAAGTACATATTGCTATTTTTCGGTAGGAACACAACAATAATAAATAAATAATTAAAATTCCCACAACATCTCATACATTGACTCCAAGGTAAGTCGCTTAAGGCACTTGTGTTACGGATGCCAGACAACAGGGGAATCACAAATATACTACTTCAAATCATATATTTAATACCCAGATACAGAACAAACACAAATATCCTCATATAAATATTTGCTCTGGGTGGAAATCGAACCCACGACCCCTGGCGCACAAGAAAGGATCACTATAATCCGCACCATTGTGCCCGTCTATATATAATTAAATGATTAAATTAAAAAAAATAACACTAATTATTAGATAATTTTATGTATAAAAAACATAACTATAAAAGTAACTCCATAGATGTCTTGTACTAAAATATTTAGGTGGTCCTTCATTGTTTCTTTAGGGTAAATATTATATGTTCTATTTTAAATGAAATAAGAATAATATCAATAATTTACATTTGTATAAATAATCAAAGTACATATACATAAAATGCATAACAAAAGTAAGCACGATTAATGGTCGCTGTGAAATCGCTCTTATAATTAACAATTAACCCCATGTGCTTTTGTGTGTTACCGTTATTTACAATAATGAATGCATTTTTATAGAAACATTATTTATAATATATTAATAACTCAAGCGATCGAGTTCTTGCACCAATTTTAAAGGCGAAGTGTAGCGTGGGATGCCCCCCACCGGATAGACGGATGATCTACGGATGATTTACAAAGTATTTTTTTCTAGGCAGTACAAATCCGCTCGCTGTAGCGTAAATTTGATGAGATATATGTTTAGCAGTCTGTTACGTCTGTGGGCTGATATGATAATCGTTCTTCGTAATGCATAGAAGTGAAGTTGCTTTTATTTATGGCTTTTACCGTAGATTCAATAGATCAGTGCCATGTATACATTAGTTTTCATTTAAATTGACAGACTTTCAATTAATTCAAAATGATCATATTATATGATCATATTATACATATCATATATAAGAATATATAATATAAAAAACTATATATATAATATAAAAGACTTCAACTTTATAATTTTGGTTCCACGTTTGAGTTTCCTTGAGATATCCGTTTTCTTGAGTGATTACTACGTCTTTATCACGTTTTAACGCAAAGTTAAATTTAAAGTATAGCAACTATTGTTTAATAAACCAAGTTTGAAAAGCCCTTAAATAGTATTTTATTACGAAGACTAATGGTATTAACCTAAGAAAATAGAGTTCATTAAATTGAGTTTCATAACAAACTTTCCCGGTAATAACACAACTAGTAATAGCTGAAATACAAGTTTCCTTTGATGGGGTCGTCGGCGACTACGTTTGACCGGGTGCCGCGGGCAGATGGCTCGCTGGGAGTAAATCAATGACAAAGTGTGATAGATGACGTCATTATCTGCTCGGCACATCATCAACCTATATAACGTTTTTATAGAAAGCTGAACGCATAGATGCACGGATAAACATGCTTAGATATGCTAATAAATAAAAGTATAAAACTATATATCTACTTTATTTAAAAATCTTCTTAAGAGTAATACAGAATACAAATAAGAAATGAAACAAAACAGATGTATAACATATATTCAATTATAAATATATCTATTAAATGTTTATACCTGAAGACATTTAAACCGATCAATACACATACATATTTTTGCACATGTATTTGATAAATATTATATATTTATGTAAACAAAAACAATGTTCACGCAATAAAGAATCCCCGTAATAGATTTGGGAAGCCTATATTATTCGTTCTTTCATGAGTTACTTCGTTGCCTTTGAAAACGAGTAATCGCAATGGCTCCGGGATTTCCTGTGGTTTTGTTACCTTGAACTTTTGATCCGCCTTACGCGCAAATTGTACATTCAGACTTAGAACGACTGAAATATACGTAAATCTCGCTTTTTCTCCTGCGATCCGAAGGATCTTTACTCTCTGTATGGAGGACTTAAAATACTACCAAGTGCATCGTTCATAATCGTATCATTTTTAAGGTGTCTTTCCGGGTTTTTTCTTATATATTTCTTACTTAGATACATTTAATTTATATTAATGCTATTTCTGAATATCTACCCGACGTAACGAGTACAACTAAAAGTTCTGAACTTTGCTATCTAGCTTTTGCAATAGTCTGGAATCAATCAAATATTTTCCACGCAAATTTTTTATAGAGCAAAATATTAATAAAAATATAAATATGTTTAGGAAAACTTTTAACAACGCTTGACTCAACAACAAATAAGTGTCTATATAATTTGGAAAGTTTTTTGGATACTTTTTCTGTGAAAATTCAAAGCACCTATTATAATCATTACAATATATATACATTTATATTTTCCGAGAGAAGAATATCATCTTCTCCTGAACCAGGAGTTAGAGAGGCGACAGGGGTGCTGGAAACCGACATTTACACAATTGCGATGACGGATATGATAGTGATCCTATTTTGTGCGCCAATAGTCGCGGGTTCAATTTCAACCCAGGACAAATAGATGATTACATTTATGTTTGTTGTGTGTCTGGGTATTGAATATATTTATTTATGTATTATAGTTGTGCTTCCTCTGTTGTCTGATCTCTAAGAACACTTGTGTTAGTGTTTTTATCACGGAGTCCGATCAATTTATGAGATATTGTATGAATTTATTATTTTTATAGCATTAGCTATCGCCCAGTGAATTTCAAGTTACAATCGGACTAACTGTTTCAGTGATTAGCTGTAACGAGCAAACAGATAATAAATAATAAAAACAAATGGTCAGACTTTTCAATTCTCTCTATATATATAAAGAAGTAGCACAAATACCTAATATTGATATTACACATATGATATCATCGATCGTCAATTTTACGATTCCGTAATTAACAAAGAACCCTTTGTTTCACCTGATTCATTTATCTACCTGCAGCTTAGTTAAAAGACTTTTTACACAAAAAGCTTTTAGTATCAACATTTCATACACAGGCACGAGCAGACAACGTGCTGAAATAAAATCTTGATGTGTTTGTTAAAACAACTTTTTAATTCAGCGTTCTGTCCGTGAAATTTTCAACTTTAAATTACTTTTTCATGTTTCTAGTGGTAGAACGTAAACATATGTACTTCTGACTATAGAATCCTACAATGCTATATACTCGTATATCTAAGTTTAGTTTATAATAGTTATAAATACAGCATACATAACTATAGGTTAACTTAATTAACCTATTTTTTGTATTGATTCTCTTGTAGGGCAAACAGTAGCAAAATAAATCCATATTATCATTAAAAAAGAAAAAGTGATTGAAAAAATTCTTAATACAATCGATATTCCTTAAATAAAGATCAATCAATGATGGGTCTAATGGCACAGATACTATCTTGCGCGCTATTAATCGATTTCGAAGCCTACCTAGAACGAATATCTGTGTTTGCTCTGTTTTTGAGTGTCAAATACATATTTAAGTATAATATTTGTGTGCTTCTGTTGTCAGATGTTTCGTTTTAATCGAAATATCCCACTTTCAGTTCCTTATTTGAGATATTCATCATAATTAATTATCATCAACAACCTTTGTGGCAATCGCAGGGCGTACTTTTTCGGGTGGATATACCACCATTGGTATGTGTCGGTACCTCAATCGCCTTTTTCGACACCTCGTACAAGATGAGGTACTATTCTAATCTACCGGTCTGGTTTATTTGAGAGATGTTGTTTCAAGAACATTAAATTTCAATTCCAATCCCAAAGAATACTCTTTCTTAGTTAGATTAAGAAAGTGGACCATTATAAATTAATGATCACATCTTTTGAGAGTGGCAGAAAATCCAACAATTTTACTAAAATAATACAATTGTGTTACAACAACAACAAAGCAAGAAATCAGTCTTTAATAAGTTCAAGAGTAACGTTAATTCCAATTAAAATTTGCTTTGAATTGGAAAATAGAAAAAGGCACATCGTGGAATGCCTTGCAGGTGCTCAAGGAACGAGAAATAAATGTCTCGATGAACTCCAGTCTCCTTTTCTAGTTGCAAGTTCTATCTTATTGGCAATTGTCGGTTCAATCCGAGTGAATTGTATTCTATCGAGAAACTGCTCAAATTGTTAACCACTTTTGATTTGAAATGGTTGTACGAGCGTACGAGCAAAACAAACGGCATCTTTTTACACCCTTTGTGATAGTTGCGATTGAAAGTCTAAAATCAATATCGGAGAACTGTGTGAAGGCCTAACATTCAATGGAATGTTACTATTGGTAGTTCGGCTCACGAATATAAAAATTACAAGAAGTTTTAGAACAACGCAGCATGAATAAAGGTACACGTAATAATCCGCATTAAAACTCTCTATTAATATTACTTAAAATTTTCGCGAGCACTTCTGCTTAAATTACTACTTAACAGCCATAATATGCACTTGGTTAAACTTATGAGAGCCTTTTAAAAGGTTGCTGAGATTATATCGTATAATTATCACACATTATATCGTACGTATAATTATCACACAGTATCGATCATATAACCAATACGTGCAATCACAAAATATTATCACAAGGATATGTTAAACAAATCAATAAATAACATTAATGGCAATATTACAAAAATATATGTTTATTGAAATTTACATGATTGTAATAAACAACGTCTACATAATTGTAATAAAACTACTATTTTAGCGGCTTTAAAAACATGGCTTTTTTATATTTTGTTTAAAGTTTTGGATACCTTCCGTAAATCATTCTTTAGAACTTAATCTTAAATCATGTTGTAAAGCCATTAGAAAAAGGTTTTATTATAAGCAATGAACGCGTAAATGTTAGAAAATCTACATGATTGTATTTCTGTATGCTGTAACATCTGTCTAATTCAACTAAACTGTAAGAAACTGTAGCAGCACAGCCTGTTTTTAAAGATACTATAACGGAACATGCAGTATGATCTAAAATAGTTCAACTAACAAAATATGGTTCAAAGGCAAGGGAGATTACGAATTCAATGAATGTGAGAGTGGGTTTGCACTCACGCGTTTAGTTTAGCTTTCATTTACAAACTGCTGGCCTAACGTGATTTGATTTACCGTTGACTGACTTTTTTTTTCAATGATTTTCCCGGTCGGTAAATTATTTGAAGTAAATGGCGTAATTTTTTTTACTACTACATAGCCTTTAATGGATTCGTTTTTAACGAGCACCATGCTCTTTTTGTTATAACCTCTTTGTTTTATCTTACCTTGTTCAGTATAAGACGCACGACACTTAGGCTATGTGTATAGTAATTTAAATATTGTATAGGCTGTCTAACCTTACAAGGTACTTTCAGCTCATAAATTCTTATATTTTAAAGTTAAAAGTCAGAATAACCCCTGCAACTGAGCAAGTATCACTCAGCGTTCCTGAAGAGTTTAATAAAAACGCTATAAGTAACAAGCTTTCAAAAAAACTATTTGATTCTTAATAATGTAAATACTCTATTAGTGTATTTTTGGTGACCTTTATGCTGAACCACGTGATCAGAGCTACACCGAGAGCTATGAATCAATGCCTTTAAGTCTTGGCTGGAGCCTCCGTCGCTTAGGAGAGCCGCCGCCATAGTATGACAGTTACATTCTGTGTAGTAGGAGACGTCACACACCCGCCCACATGTACGGAGTTCTCTCTAAGTATATGCGTGAGCGTTTAAGAGACTATAATGGTATCAAGCAAGCCAGCTATAGGCATAGCCTATGAATAGATCTTAACGCATATAGCAATTAAAATAAAAGAGCAACATAAAGACAGAATAACATTCATGTTATACTGTCTTATATACATACAAAAATATTTATATACAAACAATTAAATGATTTGAGCATTAAATGAAACATGTTGCAAATGGTAAACAGGAGTTAATATGTATATTCGTTTCAATTTAAATAAAACGTGATCGGTTTATGTTGATCACAACGGAAAATGTTTCGTTTTCAATGGGTAATTTGCATAATTAATTTCAAGCAAGCCATCTATAGACATAACCTACTAATATATCGTAACACATATAGCAATTAAAATAAAAGAGCAACTTAAAGACAGTGCAACATTCATATTTTATTTTTACAAATATCAATTAATATACAGACAATTTAATGATTTGAAAGCATTAGACGAAACATATTACAAATGATAAACAGGTGTTAATTTGTATATTCGTTTCAATTCAAATAAAACATGATCGGTTTTTGTTGATCACAAAGAAAAATGTTTCGTTTCCAATGGGTAATTTGCAAAATTAGTTTTTTGCTTTATAATTGAAAATAAACATAAATCCTCTTATCTACTAATTAAACGTGTAAGTTTGTTTATAGATATATTCGTGACCAAATTATGGTTTTATCTAAGAACAGGTAATAACATATTTTAGCCAAGAACTGAACCGTTAGGCTTCGTGTACATGGTGAGTGCTCTATCACTATAGCATCTATTCCGCTAAGTTGATTCAATCCGATAGGATCATAGGCTTGAATCAACTTGGATTGAAACAACATTAGGTTATAAATCTCAAGGGATTGTTTGAGAATAACTCGACTATATGACAAGAAGGTCACTCCTCACGAGCGAAGCAACAAAAACAATAACGGGACGTTCCACTTTTAATAAAATTAAAAAATTACTCAGCCTCTAAAGCAAGTTACAGTTACGATAATAAATCATTGAATTCCAACAATAAAAGACAGACAGTTCTCGATTACCGTTGAATAATTAAATCCATGGATATTCGAGTAAGAGGATTCTATTGCGGATGCCGACGTCGCCGCTGTTTGTCGACCGGAATTATATTTTTACTAAGAACTTTTGCTTTCATTCCAATGGATTTAGTGATTTCTTTTTAATTATTCACTACAGATGAAGTGCTCAAATTATTAGCTATTAAGCTAGTAGTACCAGCATTCTTTTTAATTTCTCGTTTAAAACTTTTCTATTCTTTTATAACAAAATTAAATTCCTGTCGACAAACGACGACGGCTCCCGCAATAAAATCCTCTTTTTCCGAGTAAATATGGCTTTGTTTGCTTGAATCGCGTGCTTCTAAAAATATTCTGTAGACTCAACTCATAACGATAACCACGAACATGTTCTATCTTAAGCTTCCATCTACCACGAATCTTATTCTAGATTCATGTGTCCACCTCATCAAAATCATCGTTGTAGTGCGGATGGGTTGTCTTTAACCCACAGTACCTAATTTTCTTGACAAAGAACCTGTAATTTATCTGTAAACTAGCACACGCTTTATTAGCACAGAAACTGAACGTGGTATCAGCGCTAACAATTTGAACTAAACCAATTTAGTTTAGTTTGAAACTTAATGAAAGTTACCTACTATCAAAACTTCCGGCGTTTATATTCTACATAACGTTCGTATTAGATATATATATATAAATATATATATATATATATATATATCAATAATTAATATATATATATATGTAATAATTATTGACGTCCATCTAGTTCTTGACATATTCCATATAATACTGAAATATGATACCATATTCTAATTGCACATACTGAAACTAAATATTATTAAGAAATATATGTTAAAGAATAAAACAAATCCGAACAACAGACGTCTTTTATTATCTAACAGCTAACAGAATTGTTTATCAGTGCTTTACTTCACGTGCTACAATCTGAAATTGTTTTCTATGATGGAACATGACATAAAATGTTGCGAGTACAGTTATTACATGCTATGAACATTGCTGCCCTCTGTAACGCCCAAATTACTATTTAACCAAGACTATGCATGGTTTTGACGTTTTAATTAAGCCAGCGTAATAACATGCTTGCGATTTGGAACAAAATAAAATAAACTTAAATGTTACTTAGGTCTATCTGTGTGTCTAATGAGCAGTTGTATCAATATATGCCATTCTTCCACGCTAGAACGGGTAAAAAGGTTCGGTGATATGGAAAGTTGCGATAGTAAAAGAATAGAGCATAGGAAGTAAATAAAAAAATTGTTTCCGTGTCCCATCTACATCACTTAAGTAGATAAATTTTACAGAGATACTACTACACCACAGATTCTCTGTCAAGACATTTGGCAACTGCGGGTTCAGAGACTATCTAGTACTAAATAAATTATTCAACTTGACTTAATTGTTTCTTAGTGATTTTCCTGGTTAGAAGATTACTGAGTTATTAGAGCCTAATTTATCATTATTTATACAATCAGTCTGTGACGGATTTATTCTCAACGAGTACCATACTCTTTTACATACATACCTCACGCCTGATTCCCATCGGGGTAGACGGAGACTATGGATCTCCACTTATTACGATCTTGGCATACATCTCTAGCTTCTCTTACTCGCATTAGTCCTTTCACACGCTCGATTATTCTTGGTACTTCTGACCTGGCTCTTCTTTAATACCTCTTCTACCTGGTTAGGATATGTTCACCTCGGTCGTCCTATAGTAACTCTTCCATTAAAATTTAAATAGTACATTATTTGGTTATTGGCTTGCCGTGCGTACCAAAACCGACAGATGGCTGTATATCTATACGTAACAGTCATGACTCAAATGCACAGGATGGGGATGGTCAGAAGTATTCCCGTCATAAAGCTACGCTCTGCGATTACCAACACGCTTGCCCAGAGCGGCATTTATAGGCAAAATTCCATTTTCCTGGGGAGGCCTAAGTCCAACAGTGAACTTCCAATGGGTGATGTGATTATGATGATGATTTGGTTTTTGACCTAACTACATTAAAGAAGACGCACAATATTTATATCTATAGTTAACTGCCTGACCTGACCTTGCGAGTCAAAAGACTTCAAATTCAGAAAGCAAGTACCTGAGTCAACAGCCATTATAACACATGAGGTAAGGTACCAGTTTGAATGTAAAAAAGTCTTATTCATTCCGGAATGACCTACATATACAGGAACCATATGTTTGATGTCAGATTCGTTAAATAAAGTTAAATGAAATTGTGGCGCATTTTTATCAAAAAAGCTTTACCTACTTACTCACTAAAATAACAACCCCAGAAGAGAAATGAACATTATTTTTTATTTTTGATTGGCTTTTTACAGTTTTGCGTCAACGTCTGTCAGTCATTCCGATGAAACAGTAATATTTTTATAATACTTGTTGTTATGCAAATCGTGTGATCAAGATTTCTTGCGGAGAATATCCTTACAAACTATTTTTGTATGAACTTATCTTCTAATGGAACCATTCTTGGAAAGAAAGCTCTTTATATCTTGGATAATTTTCCAGCATCAAAAGTAACTTAAATACTCTCCCACGACTCAAACTATTCATGTCAAATTTTCTCGGACATACGAGTACATACTTTTGAATTTATAATATTAGTTTCGATTGGTAATTACAGACATAGTTTTTAAAAATAAATTAGTTCTTCATACTAATATTTATGACAATTACCGTATATGTATATTCAAATTAAGATATTTTCCTCTTTGATCAAATTACAGGTGATCAAAGGAAACAAGCAATTTAGGAATAATTGAGCTCACAAAAATTTGAGAATCTATATAAAAAAAGTATCACTGTGATATATGTACGCTTATAACTCTAGAACGACTGCACCGAGTCGGATATTTTTCTTATCTAATAGGTATGCATCCGAGTCATGTTGACGGCACGCTAATTTTTAATAAAGATCACATGAAGCATTAAAATCAGCCAGTCATTCCTAAGCTAGAATGCAATTCAAAAACCGAAGCAGCGGAAGCGAGCTTGAGTGTATGAGATTCGCTACGTACGTGCGGAGAGGCTGCATTTTTCCACAATATCGGAAAAGAGCAATCCAAAGTGCATGTTGCATTCTTGCTTGCATGATATTGCTTGCATGCTATTGCTAGCATGCTGCATTCCTGTAAGCGTAAAGTTATTCTTGGTTTTGATAGAATCTTTAAGCATAGGCTTTCAATTTATAATTGTTATGATTACTATATTATTATTACGGATTAGATTCATTTGCTTTATGAGATTGTGCGTTTGGATACCTAACCCATTTGCAATGCATTAATATATCCTGAAGCTATAACCCTAAACTTTAACAACATAAATAACCGTAAACAAGAACAGCTTTAAATAGCTAGTATAAACAAACTTACTTGTTTTACATGTATTTCGTTTGAATATTTCCTTTACACAAGATAGTACAAACTTAAATACTGTCCTTTAAAAATATATAAAACCAATTTTATACAATTTTGTAGAGTAGAACGGAAAAGCAAAATAGTCTGCTGCAAAATAGGAAATGATGTGTGAAGTAACGTTGGATATAAACTAACATCATACTATACCAATTTCACGAGTCATGTGTGTGTGTCCCCGAACATGTTTTCAAAGCGAGGTTAGAACAGAAATGACATTTTTAGTAAGTCTGGTTATCTTTAAAACAATGGAAATGCTGTACTGCGCTATATTTAGAGCGGGAATATTGAATTTACCCAACATCTCATCTTACATCTCACCTGACTCAGAGATAAGTCGCTTAAAGCCTGTGTTACAGATATATGGCAACAAAATCACCTAAACAGTATATGTAAATACACATTTAAGTGTTTCGTAAGAAGAAACACAACGATTTCACTGATGGCAGTGATCTTATATTGTCCGCCAAACCCAAAGCGGGTTCGATTTCCACCCTGGACAAACTTGTTCTGTCTAGTAGTGTTCGTGTGAAGTATTATATTTGTAATTTCTGATTTGTCTCATGGCTGTAGCACAAAACTTTAATAGACTTATCTCGAAGTCAGGTCAACGTATGAGATGTTGTAAATGTATTATAATATACATCATAGAAGTACGATAGGGGTGCAACTGATTGCGCCATCGTGCCCGTCAAGAATTCAACTATAATTATATTTACCATCAAACAATAGGTATACAATAATTTACAAGTATAAAATATGATAAGATAATATAATATATGGTAACAGAAAAATAAAGCCCAACCCTTTTCAAATGTCCCAGCTAGTGCTTATTTTTAGTTGTCCTTACAATTCGTCATTCGTCATTCAATAACGTCTTTCAGTTTCGTGTTTTTAAACGGTTAATTGCTTCAATGGCTATTACTGGAAAATTTTCAGCAGTCCTGTAAACATTTTCAAATAAATAGTTTTTCCTAAAAAACTTATAAACGATATTTTATTTACTGTAATTATCCTTAATTATTATTTATGCTTACTAAATACCTGACCTATTTTTAGCCATTACCCTGCCTCTCACATATTTCAACCGGAGTCAGTAAAGCGAGTGGTTAGAGCAACTGGTGTTTGACAGCATGAGTAAGTGCTAGTATGGCACGACCTCAATAAAAGGTTGGTAGCTTTCATATTTTCAAGGACAGCACATAATCTATTACTTAATATAACATTAGTTCTCAGTAATAAAGACTACATTCACGAAATTCTAATTTATCTTCCAGAATCATATTATTGCTCAAAACATAATTATGGATCAACAAATGTTGCTTCTGCATTACTATGCATATTCTAGTAGTTGTCTTTAAGATAAACAAATAAGGCTTTAAGAATATTTACTCACATGCATTAAAAATGCTCTATCAGGCTTTTATGTTGCGTTTTTAAATTGGATTCTCTAGGTTTTAAAGGTCAAAGTAAAAATATTTTTGAAGGTTGGATCAATCTTTTTACTTATTACGATTAACTTGAAAGTTGATAACGATCTATTGTAGCTATTTAATTCTTTACGGGTTTTGCTGTATAATTAATTCCTTCACGGTATTTATAACTAGTGAATTATAAGTCTAAGCAGCTATCAATAAAACCCGACTGAAAATAAAAAAAAATTAGGAAAGATGCAAGCATATTTAGAAAAAATAAATCTTCTTTTTGTATGTGCTTAAAGAGATTAACGATTTGTTGTTAAGGAATCGAGGAAACAGCGTGGAATTTGAATCAAATAGAAATCAGTAATCTGGATTTTCCCCGAAAAGAAGTAAGTAATATTATTATAATATTAGTTTGTGTGTATAAATGTTTGGTCTAACATAAAAAAGCTTATCTCTTCTTATCTTATAAAAAGATCTCAATATTATCCTCCTGATTACAATTATTCTGGAACGCAATTACATATATATTCTAGCCGGGTCTCTACGCCTAACAGTTCTTCTTTAGTGGTTTCGAGTTTCCTTATTCTCGTAAATCCTTTGCACGCTCACCGAAGTGTAACTTAACGATTATACCTAGTAGTTTAGACCTTCGATGACACGATCAATATTTTAAGAATATCAAGTGTGACATACATGTTAAACATTCTAAGTTACTTGTAACACTACAATGTGAATAATAGTAATTACAATACCAATCTATTTTAAGATGATGACCATAAAACAAATTTTATAGCTAAAAATAAAAACACGGTTAGCAACATTAAAGCGTATAAAATGCAGTAAAAAACAAAAAGTCAGATCTATCCCACAGATGTGTGTGTTGTTGTTGTGTGTTACAAAATGCTTTTTTCGAGAGAATGTAGCGTTTATTGTAAACTTGTTTATTTTCTTCGGATAAATTTTAGACTATCTTTATTTTGGTTTCTTGGTCTACATCATCGTCAAATAGTGACAAAACCGCTACTTCATCATCCAAATACCATAAAATCTGACAGAACTTCTGTAAAACTGATTTGAAGATCGTTTTATCAACTGTTTCATAAGCTTTCATAGTTTTCAAGAAACACAAATCTTGGTAAGCTGCTTTCACTGCTAAAATACACTGCATCCAAGGCTTAATATAGCACGTAACAATGAACATGCAGACGTCTAACAGTGCCAATTTGTTTTTGTTCAGAATTTGAAATTAGGAGCTCAGTAATGTTGTTATTTCTAGTGAATAAATTGCTCTTGTCATCCATCGCGCCTGATGCATGGCAATTGGAGGCCAAACTTATACTTCTTTTCCGTATCTCTATATTAATTATCTGTAATCATCCCTAACAATTTCCTTTATCAATTCAGTCTGGTAAAACTCTAACAGTTCCTCCTTTTCTGAAATGTTCAGGAGTGATAACTCTTCTGCAGGATTTTCTATTTTGTCTTGGGATTGACGTTCTTCCAGTTTTCTCGAAATTTTTTAAATAAAGGAATATCAGGATTGTTAGTCACTTGGCTAATTTTAGCTTCAGCCGCTAGTGCTTGTTCACTTCCAGTGGAGTTGTCCAACTTTGGCTTCGCGATCAGTTGTTCTTTACCACTATATGGAATGACTATGGGAAGGCGTTCTTCTAATATATTCGATAATCGTCAGTGTTAAGTCTTAGTGCCTCGATAGTAGCTTCGATAATAAACACAGAACTTTTCATACTTAACTGGCATTTATCCAAAGCTGCAACTAATTTTTCAGTGATAACATTTTTTCTCGTTAAAGTTTTATTAATATTGGACAGTACGGTCTCGTTTGGCATGGACGAATCGTGTTGCATATCCATTACTTGCATCATTTCAGAATTAGAAGATGTTTTTTCTTAATAAGTTGAAATCGAAGCTGCAAGGGGTGCATAATAGTTAGCTTGACGTTTTTGTTTATTAATATTTCTCAGGCGCGATTATTTCTCTTTGTCGGTTAACTTTTTATCCACTCTAGCTAAGTGTCCAGGTCTGCCTGGCTCTCTCTGCCGCTCCAAGAATATTCTGTCTTCATTTATTTTTATTAACTAAAGGGCATCGGCATGTGCAATGTCAAACGAGTCTTCCAAGCTTGTAATAAACTCTTGGCGACGCTATTCGAATATGGGTTGTGTTTTTTTCGCATTTTTTGTATATCTCTCCAAACTTGGTATAAGACAACTAATTTCTTAACACAATTAGGTAAAGCTTCAATAGGTATACGAGCCTTTCCTAATACTTGGACATTAGAGGGTAATTTTGATCCGGTAATTTGATGTTTTACAAATACGATATATCTTTCCTAGAACTGCGTAATTCTACTGACATCTTCACTAAACGAAAATAATGTGTTCACTAAGAAAACAAACCAGTAATGACTAAACACCGATGCGATATTTACTACGTCAAAGTGAACAAGTACTGACATGTATCAATGTATGTCGGCACGGGTTGCTGTGGTTCTATGCACATGAAATTTTATTTATACGTGTTTGACACGATTAGAAAATAATTAGAAGGTATGCGTTTAAAAAATACATCTTTTTATATTTTTGGGACACCCTAATGCACATATTTTTTCTCATTTACAATATTAGTAAGGATGTAAAAGTGTTTTGTAAGTCATCTAACTCATGAATCAGTTTTTAGATTTTTAGAAAAGAAAACTTCAACTCTTTATTTTAGAGTTTTCTTAGCAAGCACTTTTAACATCGTTATTATGTTTATCTCAAACAGATTTGATTCAATTGTTAGTACATACCAAATATTAGATAGATGCAAATACTTACTCTAATACCTGATTAATGTGAAGCTTGGCTTGGCTTTAATTAAACCTAATGGACGGATCCAGCACCTAATAGTTTAATCTCAAGTTTCTATTTACACTTAGCGGCCTTATCGAGACTGAAGGCGGGGGATTAAGGCTGAGTACTCGTCTACTCAATAGGACCTCTCAAAAAAGGCTTTACTTCGAGGAAAAGGTTGAGCCCTTCAAAGAAAGAGATTCAGCCCTATCTTAAGTTATTGGTGTCCTCGTGCTACGGCTAACAGTCAGTGACCAAACGGAATATAAGTCTGACGATATTAAGTATTAAAAATTTATGTCCGCGTGTCTTACCTGACCTTGTTTCATAATGTTTGCTGTAATATTTAAATATGCTATTTATCATTGTACCTAAATTTTTAACTTTAAATCTTCAGAGTTATGCATAAAAATTTCCTCAATTTCATTAACCACTTTTTGTATTTTTTAGGAAAAGGTTCTTATGAAAGATGAGCATTGAGATAGTAGAAAGTTTGCAAAATTAGTAATACTTAAGGACCTTATACGCTTTTTGAATGTCGTTAGGCAGATGGTGCAATTGGCATAATTTGCACTGTACTACGGCAGGACTGCACTATTGGATCGGATAACAAGTAATTATACCGATCACTTCGTGTCATCTTCTTTAATTGACACAATAAAAAAATATGTTCAGTGATATTTACGTTACTCTTTCAACCAAATACCTATAATATAGGAGATACATTTCTCTTAATTAATATTGTATATAGCTTTTTTATACTGTATAGACGTTATGTATTCTTGTAGCCATTTAATGAAAGCGTATACTGTTGTTGAAAGTCTACAAACTATGCTCCGGTCTAAGTGATCTGGGAAGGCGTAAAGCATAAAAAAATCAGTATGCCTAAATGTATTTATTTAATTTATCCAATCATACTTAACCATATTATCTGTATTGTTTACAAATATCTTAATTTTATTATATATATTTGTTTACTATTACTTAAAATAAATAAAATCTTTGAACATAGAGTATTTATGAAGGTTACAGGGAATTGTATTTTTTCGTATCGGTTTAGCCAGAGCTGTTTGGCATTATAGTGGATTTTCAACTTGTGTAGTATTGGTATATCTATTTTAGTAAATATGTGTGCAGTACGTATGATCAAGTATGATTGCATCATCAGAAGAGGTATTTTAGATAATTCTGTATCTAGATCACTTTTGCTTAAGGTATATAAAATATTATAAAGATACGGAAACACAATTCATGGGTATGAATTTGATAGAAAACGATGCAATTCTGGTTTCTTCTAATAAATTGAGCATCAATTTTGGAGACAATATAGAATTATTACAGATAACTCAGATAACGTAATTCACATGAGGTAGACATAGAATGGTCTTTTTTCTTCTATTTCTACGGGCTATACTAGTGTTCTCATTGCTGTGTTCCGATTTGAATCGTGTTGAAAGGCAGTGAAATTACTGGCTAATGTGACATAATATTTTGAAGTCACAAGGTTGGCGCAACACAAAGCGTTAGTGATATCCTGGTGATATTACGAGGCTGCATTTATATATACTATCACGCGGAGTATATGCTTGTCTGTCTACTTGATCTAATAAAAAAATGGGTCCAGCAACACCTATTGAAATAGTATCTAATAGGTAGGCAACTCACGTTTACTATATACAAATCCTTCAATGAGGGTTCTGGAAAGCTTGAAAATGCCAAAGTAACTTCAATTCAAATAAAGGGAACGACAACTGAACTCCTGCAATTGCAGAACAATATCTGTAAAATATATGTGTTTGTATAAAAATATACATTTTTGTTTGAAAACATTTTTTATTAGATTCAGCATAGTTTTAGATGAAAATAAGTACTGTATCGCCAACCATAGATCTTGTTTCTAATAAAAATAAAAGACAAGGTAGACAAAAAGCGAATAAATTGATATCTTGTTGATGATGTTATCTGTCTGATATTAACACAAATATCATCATATAAATATTTATTTTAGGTGGGGATTATATCCATGTCATTGAATCAAGAATAAAATGATTAATGTAGTTTGCTCCAGTTCACTGGACACAGTCTGACTAATCAATTTCATCACTCAGTTCTGTTATATGATTTACCGCGATGCTATAACGCCCACCAGCAGTTTAGTGGTTTTATCGTTATCTTGAAATTATTTCGACTAAACACGAACCCTTATAACCTACATTCGTTCCAAAACATACGCCATTTTCTGATATGGGAGCAAAGAGACTGGGAAAATTGTTTTTCATTAGCTTCGAAATTTGTATGTTTTGTTTGCTTCCTCAACATTTATCCATCATTCTTGCACGACCACGCAAAATCAGACGACCTTTTGTATAAAACTAACTTCAACACTAATTTCAATGTACATATGATTTATATATTGTGTTATTTTATATTTAGAATTATACATTTGGTAATTAAAATTGTATGGTAATATTCCATCGACTAGGAGCGCCATGGTTGTTTTGTTTTTCATTGCTAAATTAATACTACTTTTGCAAAATGTAAAAATGATTGTTTAGCTTATATAATAATAATAATAATAATAATAAAATCCCACAACATCTCATACATTGACCTGACTCCGTGGTAAGTCGCTTAAAGCACTTGTGTTACGGACGCCAGACAACAGAGGAATCACAAATATACTACTTAAATACATATATTTTACACCCATACACAGAGCAAACACAAATATCATCATATAAATATTTGCTCTGGGTGGGAATCGAACCCACGACTCCTGGTGCACAAGACAGGATCACTACCATCTACGCCATCGGGCCCGACATATAGTAGGTATTTAAGTCAGGAATGCATGCTTGTAACACTCATGTAGGTACTGCAAATTGCAAATGCTCGGAGACGTGCCTTTAACCTTTTAAAACCGTAAATTGATTTTGGGACATATCATGGACACAAAATACCGTTATTCACAATATCCCGTTGCAAGTTTTAATTCTAATGATACATAATATGTAATGAAATATTTTCAATAACTAATCCAAATAACACACAGATACGTTTTTAACAAATATACAACACAAAGTAGAATAAAAAGCATAGATTTGAAGGCAATAAAATTACTGCGTAGTCATTATATCAGCCATGAGAAGTCCACTGCTGGACGCAGAGCGCAACTTTAATAATGGTATAATGCTGCCTATCCCCGCCCTGTACAGTTGAGTTACACTGAGATTATTAATTTACTTTTGAACTATCGGCAGAGACGAGTTCAAACTTTTTATGTTTATTTCTAAAATCAGATAACAGTTGAGATTATAATGAATATTATGTAGGCAATTATAAGTATCTGAAATTCAATATTCCTATTATCACGATGGATAGTCGACGTTCTTGTAATAAATAAATACTTTAACAGCTTTATTAAGCAATTCCGAAGTTTGATAAGATCGGTATTAAGCTCACCGATAAAATCGGCTTTCTTCGTCGTCCGTTCTAAATATTTACCGAACAATAGCTTTTAAACGTGCCTCAAATGCGAGATATAATCAGAAATTAATGTAGCTATATTTAATCTTCACAGACTTTAAATTTATCAATTTTCAAGAGTATGTAATCATAGGAAACAACTTTAATATCATGAAACCAAGATAATCTTAGTTATGTGTCAAACCTATATATTAGCTTATTGTGTCAATTTTTTTATTCTCTTAACCAAGCTTATATAACTAGTTCTTATCAAATCATTGTTACTGTATTTTCTTTACACAATTAAATAGTTTTGGTTTAACATTACTAAAATTTAAAATGCGTGTTATTAGTAAAACGATTATAGCCCACCAATAGAAGTCCGACATCTGATCCAAAATCAGCATCTATTCAAATGTCTTTATATATCCCGTTCACTAACATTATATATTTATCCTTATCAAGAAAAATATTACTATCAAACTAGTTTTCGTATATAAGAGGTAGAGATAAGAAAACTTTATTATAAATGCAGGGTAGCTGCGTGATGAACTATGTTTACACCAGAAATTAAATTGAGCAGTCCCTTAAGTGCGGCAGGCGATGAATGATTATATTTGGTTCTTCGAATTCTAGAACAATGTAGCTGTGAAGCGAGAGCAATCGTAGAAAAAGTTTCCTCATTCTTTAATAAGTTAAATAAAGATTATGAAGTTATAATAAAGATTAGTAGATAAAATTTATCAAAATCCTCAAGTATCATTGGTTTTTCCAAACATATTTCCTTCTAGTAAAAAATATTTTAATATTTTAAATATTATTTTCTTTAATATTGAATTTTATTCAGCATTTTTAAATGTTAAATAAAATTCGATGGTTAGAACTGTTCAGTATAAATTGTTTTATTAGTTTTGAATCTAATAAAATTATTTATACAAAAGTAAATTTTTCTTAATAAAAATAACATCGCAGGGCAGTTTTTGGCGCTCGGTTAATGAGAATCGTAATAACCACGGATACGAATTCCATCAAAGGTCGATCAGGATCTCTGTCTCCGACTTTCTTTGACCGATCTGGAGTAGACCTGAAAGAGAGTCGTAGAACCTTCTATCCAGAGGGCACAATGAGATATATTCTTGCAAGATGGAAGTGAAACATGCGTAGATTGGCGCGACTTGGAGAGCTGAATTAACCAACTTACAGAAAGCAGCATACAACACGTAACAAACACCCTAAATTGCTCACGACCTGTTGATGTTGCTGCCTTTGGCGTCAACATCAACGGGCTCCCTTAAGTGACCCATTTAAAGAGCGGCGAGTCGAATGCAAAATATTTGTATTAATATATAGTTGGGGATCGAACCCACGATCTCAGGCGGGCTCTTTCTGTTTCATATTTCTGTTTCAAACTTGCTTTACACTGGTATAAATGCTGAAGAGTTTATTTATAAACATAATTTTAAAAGTATATAATAATCCAAAATTATTATAACTTTGTGTTTTATTTTGTTGAATAATATCTGTTATTAGAAATAGAAAATGTTGTTGATCAAGTGGAAAGTTTAGTTTTTTTACAGATGAAAACCCATATTAGACGTTTGAGCATATCTTCAATACAAATACAGAATTTTTAAGTACGGTAATATTGTTTAATGAGAGTAGATCTTGGTTGTTTTTATTAACGTTTAAAAAATTGATGAAAGTAACGGGCAATATTATCAGATTAAATAGCTATATTTAATTTGAATATAATCTCCACATTTCTTTAAATTTATTTAAGTCGAATCTTGTATATTTTTAGGCCTATCATAAAATTTCGTCAAAATAACAAAATATCAATAAGTTTATGTAGATTGGCTTATTACAATATTCCACAAATAACCATGACAATCTGGTGGTATTGTAAAAGTCTTATTGGCACCAGAGGGATCCTAAACAAAGTTTATAGCAGGTTCATTACGCAATATCCAGAAAAAAGCTAAGCTAAGCAAATAAACCGATATCTAAATAGTAGAAGTAAGAACAATCAATTCAAACCCAAGCAGTTTCATCAAACAGTAATAAGAATTTGCAATAAAAAGAAAGCTTTCCGCAATTTTTGAATTTATTCAAAGGCGTATTTGTAATTTAACTTGGGTTTTATTACAAAATCTTATACTATTGCCCTAGTATGATTTTTTCGGAGCCCAGCGATGGGCACTGCAAGTTTAGTTGGCGGTATATTTATCCGAAACAGTGTACTGATGATGCTACCCATCCCCACTTTGTGTTCGAATGCACAAAGCGGGGGTGGGCAGCATCGTCCCTGTCACAAAAGCTGCGCTTTGTGATGCCACGCCTGTCTAGTGCGTCAATAATGGGTAAACTTCCCCCCTTTTTTGGGAGGCCTTTTCTAGCAGTAGACTTCCAATTTATACGATATCACTATTTTTCTGGAAATCAGTTATATTTTTTGGGCAAATATAATATATTCATAGATAATCATTATATCATTTATCAATTATAATTATATATTCAAGTTATGTAATGCTTTGTACGTCCGAATTGCAGGGACTTTGCTCCAATTTCTATTAATAAAGTCTCTCTATTAAATTAAATAGACTAAATTTTTGATCGTGAAGGCGCT
The DNA here is from genome assembly GCA_020976665.1 of Heortia vitessoides. NCBI lineage: Eukaryota > Metazoa > Arthropoda > Insecta > Lepidoptera > Crambidae > Heortia > Heortia vitessoides. The sequence continues at coordinate 8,055,035 of JACJUM010003259.1, read as the reverse complement.
GTAAAGGCAACATTTTAGATTCGATGACAATAGCGAACTTACACCGGCAGCTGCAGCATAAAACGTGACATAAAACTCGCAAAAGTGACTTTCTAGTAAAAACCGGGAAATTTCTATCCGTAGTGAGCGAACCGCGAGACCACACGGAACGCAGGTCACATACAACCCCTATTCAAGTCTTATTAAAAAGCTTTTGAAAAGGCCTATGCGAATGTGATGGTGAGAAACTGATTTGATGCATCCTGCCAAAAAGATCTTTCAAAAAGCAGTGTTCGCATTACTGTGAAAGTTCACAAAGAGTGAGAGAAGCAGTAAACAATCTGGGTAATATGACTTAATATCATCAAGTTTCAAGGTTGGCAACGCACTGGCGATATCCTTGTGATATCAATGAAACAAGCGCCTATAAGCTTCAATGACGCCAACTATTACGGAAACTGTATGCTTATTTGTCAAACTCGTCCGATAAAAAAAATATTTTAAATTACTTTCTGGTACTCTATTCCTAAATTATTATGGATTTACGTTACAATAAGAAGATTCGATTAAAAACAAGATGGCAATCCAAAGCAATAAAAACTTCTCAAAGATAAAAACAATCGGAAGTACGTGCCTCAAACGATAAAAGTCCGTATCGTATACATACATCTGTGTGTCAACTTGAAAATGCCCGCAACACAAAATGAAGAATAACCTCAATAAAACTTCACTCGGAATATAATTAACATTTTTTCCACGATACAATATGATAATAAAGTATGATATATTTATATATACATATATATATATATATATATATATATATATATATATATATATATATACATATATCCGATGTGCCATCGGAGTCGTTATAAATAAATTGGCACATATAGGGTAATATAACTCTGCTGTGTGCGAGAGGTCTTGGATTCGAACCCCACTTCTGACAAACCTTTCTATAATAAACATTCATGTTCTATGTCTGGACGTTAAATATATATTTCAGTGTTACATTTGTAATTCCTTTGTTGTCTGGTCTGCCATTATATATCCAGTCAAGTGAGATACGAGAAGGTAAGATGTAAAGATTTTTTTATTTATTTGCTCATTTGTAACAATTGATTTTTTGCTCGCAATTCCATTCAATACCCGTAATCAATTAAACACTAAATGAAAAGTCAGGAAAACTAGGTCAGAGTGTATCTATATGATAAAACTGACGGCATTAAAATATTAATTGGATGATCAGCGACCATCGGCAGTACGTATAAATTTTTATGATTTTAATTTCCTTAAAACGAGATTATTCCAGTTACAGGCTGCAAATGACTTGTAATATTTTAATTGAAATAATTATTACAGTCATTGAGTGCACGTCAAAAAAAAGTCAATAATAGATGCAAATATAACTGAAACGCAGGATATATAGAAGGCACATATTAAAAGAAAAGTTCCGAGTTTGACCTACATACAGTGGACATGCTTCATGCTAGTTAGACACGTTCCACAAAAGTTAGCTTCTCTAGAGTGTCAATAACAATAAATCTTGCTAACACCAGAGCCGCAAAGTACAGAAGCCGAGATGCAAAACAAACTTAAACATTCAACTTGGGTAATAGTTGCAGTTACAATTTTATGAGACCGGCCCGAAAGCGCATTTGGTAGTGTTCTTGTGCGCAAAGGGTCGTGGTCGAGCCCCAACCAGGAATAACATTTAAATGATGAATGTTTGTGCTTATTCAGTGTCTGGGTATTAAATATTTGTTAGCGATACCTCTGGTTTGTACCCATTTCACAGTCTGGTCAATGAATGATGATAAATGAATTTATTTAATTTTTATAATTTTATATAAGGAATATTACATGATTATTGAACTTATGTTTACAGCTGTTTTAATCAACTAATTAGGTTATGTAATTGTGTTTATATAAATGTGATGTTTGAATTTATGAGCCTTTACAAAAACGGCAGGAAGTTATTTATGACTTGAACTAAGTCGACTGCGTTTAACTGCAATAGTCACGTCCCAAGCTGCACGTCGCTATTTATGTTCTATTATTGTTCAGGACGCTGAAGGCATCATCAATATTTCAACTAGCTATCGCCACAGCTAATTAGGGTTCATCAACAAAGATTCATCATAATTTATTAGCTGTGAAGTATTGTCACGTTATATTTGCTCCCAAGCCAACCTAAGAGGTTTTACATAGATAGGTTTTTAATTCAAGTAACTATCATAATTTGGCAAGATTTTGTTAAGTAAGTTACGCTAGTCTAATAACATACTACATATAACATGTCCAATGTACAAAATTGGTACATATGTTAGTTTTGTCGTTGAAAAAGCCAAAGACAAACCCCTTAATGTTCACAATATGAAAAAGAAATTTTAAAGTATTTTTGAATATCGCAGGACGTTATATTTGCTCATATGCTCTGAGTGTTTTTTTCCATCGGTAGGTTGTATCAGTATTAAAACTCTTATAAATTTATATAACTGTCATAATTTGTAAAGTTTTTGTTAAATAATTTACGCTAGTCTCAAACCATGTACAAAATTGGTACATGTGTTTGTTTTGTCAACGACAAATCCCTTCATATTCACAATGTGAAAAAGTTATTTTTAAATTAATTTTAGGATACTGCAAGATGCTCTTATAAAAAAGAACTTGTCTGGTTAGACTGCTGGAAACTATTTTAAACATCAGAGAAAAAATGCTTGCGGCCATCTTGCAAAATTAGATATTGTATACTAAATAATATTTTCTGCATTAGCCGGGAGGTACCGGCGAAGTACTCGTAGAATACCAGAAGGCAAATAAGGTACTAGGACCGACAGATGGCCCTATATTCATCCGAAATAGTGCAGCTCAAATTTCCAGGGCGGGAAGGGGCAGCATCATCCCCGTCGCGAAAGCTGCGCTCCGGGATTTGGAATTCCCCCTTTATTGGCGAGACCTATGTCCAGCAGTGGACATCCAATGGCTGGTATGATGATGATGATAATTTTCTTTATTAAATTAAATAAAAGTAACTTAACATACACATGAAAAATAATAATAATAATAATAATAATAAAAAAATTCCCACAACATCTCATACATTGACCTGACTCCGTGGTAAGTCGCTTAAAGCACTTGTGTTACGAATGCCAGACAACAGAGGAATCACAAATATACTACTTGAATACATATATTTTACACCCATACACAGAGCAAACACAAATATCATCATATAAATATTTGCTCTGGGTGGGAATCGAACCCACGACCCCTGGTGCACAAGACAGGATCACTACCATCTGCGCCATCGGGCCCGTCAAATAAATGGAGTGACAATTTCTATATACTAACCTATAATATGTATCTTAATAGCCTTCTAATAGTTAATTAAATTTAAAGTGAAAATGTAAATAAATACATAAATATTTATAATTATTTTGGAACTGAACTGGGAAATCAAGTTAGAATGCTGCATTATAAGTGTTCAACCGGATGCATGTAATTAAGTTGAGAGCAATTCGACCTCGTCACTAGCGCCATTCGAACTTACACATCCTGAATACGGAAAGGCTTGCTGTGAGCGAAATCGGTAGTTAGGTCGGTTTATTTAATTGGTAATGAACACCGGTCTATTATTGTGTGTTAAATTAACCAGATTTGGGGCTGCTACAAGCGTCAATGTCTTATGCACATAGTGTTTTATCTTTCATGTTTTTTTGGAATACTTTGGTTCTCGTGTTTTGATAAAAAATCAATATAATGACCAAAATAATACCTTGAATCATAAACAAAATCGATTCACGACGTACACGACATTAAAGATGATTGATGACTTCAATTATCATTTGATGCAATTATGTCAAAAATGTCTCAGCCCTTGGCATGACAATTGGACATCTGTGACAGGAATCAAAATTTGCACTACCGAATGCGTCATGAATATGAGTGATTTTATTAAAAACATTGAAAATAAATTAATGCCGCATGTTAAACTCCAATAAAATGAACGGCTTAAAAAACAAAAAAACCGGTTCTTTGCAAAAAACATTGCGAAAATAGAAACAAATTATTTGAATGTGGATTTAATAAAAGATGTTGAGGCCGATTAATGGTTTTTTTCACACGATAGTAATGAGTTGAACTTATTAAAAGTTCACGTTCAATAACTGTATAGAGTATAAATGCTTTTCCGTTACGTAACAAAGATACATATTACAGATATCGTATTCTTTCCTTAGCAAAGCGTGTTTGTACCTGCTTATGTTAGTTGTGTTGTAAATACAAATAGGAACAATAGAGCACATTATAACTAAAGAAGATAAAAAGTGCTGGTGCGCAAAGTTGAAGTTTTACTAATGCTTGAAAATATTTTCCAGTTCATATTAGAGATTTATTCAATTTCAATTTACTGTATTAAAAATAAAATTCAAACAAATGTCACACAATATGTTTTGTTTGTATTTTTAATAATATACTTAGACTCGTTATTTATTAGATATTTAATATATCTAAAGTTATTATACATTACATATAATATAACGCAAATGCAATATTGAAAATCGTCTCCACTGAGGTATCTTGAGCATAATTAGTAGTGCATTTCCACAAACACGGTGTCTGTCAATAGGCACATAATGTTAGAGATAAACAATTTTCTTCTTCTAATTATAAAAGTTGCTCTTTTTGTATACGTTAGACAGTTTCATTATTTACATTAATTCCTACTTCTATTGTGTTACAGAAACATCTTAACGTAAGCTATTTATGACGGCTTTGACTAGTATATATATTTTTTAAATATATTCAGTAAGATTACTTTTGCGAAAGAAAAATAAGACTTCTAGCGGCCCGGCTGACTATGTCCGGGCACAAAGTAAGCCTTTATCCCGTTGATCCCATAGCGGGAGTTTCAATCCTGTTCTTGGGTCTCCAACCTATAAACTAATTAGTTTTAGGTTAAGTACTAGGCATGTAACTGCATACATAACGTAAAATATTTTTTTATACCAAGTTCCCGATCACAATGGATCTCCAAAACGGAATACCTGAGCTGTGCGCGTACATAAATTCGTTGTTCATTTTTATTTACTCAGATTGTTATCTTTTCTTATTCAAGTTTTTTTTTATTTAAATCATACTTTTTAACATATGATATGATCATGACTTAGCTGTCTTATCTATAGTATCCTACGTGTAAGCTATTACTTTATATATTTGTAACAAAGCAGATAGATTAAAGACTCCATATACTCATATCAAACTATGTCACAGATAACACACATTATCAATTTTACTAAGGTAATAGATATCGATTCTGATAGAAAGGTACATTGTCTTTATTCAACTCTCAGAGCTTTTAATTTGAATCACAGCTGCAGGACCATGTACCGATGTTATCTCTACATGGTGAATAGTCTGCTTCTGGTAGCCCCAGAAATTCTATGCCACTTTGTTCAGGCCCCGGTATTGAGACAGCACAAGACCAGATTATATCTCAATTTGCTCGCCTAGATTGGTTCCATGGCTTCCATAGATCCGTTACGGGAAAAGGTAATCAATCAGAAATGTATCAGTTATTGAATAGTTCCAGAAGTGAGACCAATATGAGAGAGCGAAACCATAGTTGTAGGTACGCCTACGATGGTTGTTAGGCTAGTATCAAAGTTCCTAGTGATATTGATAAATATGTTATTTTTGAGTAATTTAGAAAATCGTGTATTGCGTACATCGCAGTCATGCGTCGTCGAACTTAAATGCAATATTTTAATAACAAGTACTAATACTCGATCTAAAATATCAAAGTTTTATTACAAGTTATTACGAAGGTAATCATTTACCCAGATGTCGGTTATTAATAGTTTCTAATATCTGTTTTAAACTTTAAAAATAGCAATTAATAAATGTAATATATATCAATAAATGTAAAGCATTATTTTAATTTATTTTTAAATAAAAGATATATAAAGGTAGAAGCGAACGGCTTGACCATTAAGGCAATTTTCGTCTTGAATTTTCCTTAAGGGACTTGAAAAAATTTAAAGAAAAAACTAGTAATAACGTATATCAAAATTTGTTATATTGTGCGTTGTTGTTCTTTTTTTTTAATATTTTCAGTTCACCTAATCTAATTAACACTCTTCTTTCTCTCAAACAGTTGACCTAAATTTTTAACGTCAACCTTTACAAAACAAATCAAAAATCACAACATAATGGTATCATCAGGATATTATCTGATCAAATTAGGTTAGTTTATATTTAATAAAATGCATATACTCCTATATATCAATTCAAGATTTAGTAAGTCAGTATACTTTCGAAGAAATATTATGGAGTTTGAATTTCGAAGAATTTAAATGGTTTAAATGGAAAGACCGCTTTAAATAACATATTTTATTGATATCCTTGTTTATGGTCCATTCTCGCGGACACAAAAACAAAAGTAACATAAAAAAGCACTTTGCTGAATCAGACGTGTACAGTTCAGAATTTGAAGCCATCGAACGTGACTAACTCATTTATGCGTTGAAATTTTTCTATAAATTTATCTAAATTGAACTACAGGGAGTTATTTATTTGGGTGTATATCGCAAAATATATTTTATTCGACAATTGTTTTCCGTGATAAAGCCTAAATAGATTAACTATTAACCTAGATCATGTCTAGAAACTTATCTAAAAACATTTTCACTTTATTTTATTGTTATTATATTCCGTCTTTTAGTATGGATTTACTTTCTAATTTATTATAATGTCCTAATAAATAATATTTGGCTTATATCTATTTCAGAAGAATGAATAAAGATGTTTTAGTTGTAATAAGCGAATAAAGTATAGTTTTTTAAATATTTTTACAGCTGAAACAAAGCATATATTTTCGGATGACTCGTGTTTTGTAACAATATGAAGCTTAAAAATAAGATCGGTTTGGTGACATTTAGGTAACTCGATAACCTACTTGGCTAAAGACTTTCATAGAAAGCTATGAAAGTAGTACTCGTAGGGGTTTTCGGCCGTTTGAGTTATTAATACGTAATGTTTATGAGAATGCAAGATTGCTAACACCATTAAGTACTATAACTTATAAAAAAAAACATTTACAAATCACATAAACCAATCGTTTAAATCACATTTACCGCTTTCTGTATTCTCAATCTCGTCTTATTCTTAAACTCATTAAATAAATACTAAATTTGAATCCCTATTATTTCTCCGAGTCGATTATTCGCGTATTTGATACCCTGTCCTGACTCACCACTAATCAGAGGTACGACGTCTAGGGTGGCGCTCCCAGGGCAAGCCGGCCGGGCCGCAGCACCCTCGACACCCCCGGCCCCCCTCCGCTCCATTGACCTCGCCCGAATTTAGGGGTCGAGAGAGACCCTACTAGGGCTGCCAACCACGAGCGTACTCGAAGAAAATTAGGCTTAAGTAAATTTAGCTTTGATTTGAATTCTTAACCCAAAGGAAAGTAATCAGTGGTATTAAAGCATTTATTAGACCTATTAATCGGCCACAGAAAGAAAATAAAAAAAGAAGTATATCCTTGCCAGTTCAATATCAATTGAAACATCTTAATATAAATATATGTATATAATAGCAATTAAGTGACAACTTAGGATGAAATCCTCGGGAAATAGCGAGCCGGCACGCCTTGCCCTGCCTCAGATATGAAAATGCAGCTTTAGTCTGCGTTACCCTTTTTTTGTCCTTTACTAAATAAATGGCCTTAACAACCCTTTTACGAAGTCTTTACTAATTTACGACGGACGGTATCCTAAAATTCATTTAAAAAGAACTTTGAATAAAATTATGGTAAATTATTTTATTATATATATATATATAAATAATTATTAATTAGATAGATAAAATTATTCGAATAAAATAATAATTTATTATTAATACTATTTATGTAGATATATATCTAAAGTATTATTAATACCGCGGAGTACTTGAAAGGAGGCGAGTAGAAGAGTACCTTACCAAGTATCGTGTGAGGCAAAATCCACCCGAAAAGCGTAGTACTATGATTGCTTCCATACCTGCCCAGCGCGGTAAATATGTGAGATACCCCCTTTCATAGGGATGTCTGAGTCCAGCAGTGGACGTTCTGCGGTTGCTGTATTAATAATCTTAGGCTTACACGGCTAATGAAAAAAATACGCTGTTAGAAAAAATACTGTACATTGCGAAAAACACCGCTTCTAGATTTTATTAGAACTTATTGAACACCCAGGAAAAATATTTTCTATAACATTTTTACTATTTATATATATACTATACTTATGAATATTATATATTTACTATTATACTGGAAGCTGACTGCAGACAACTCTTTTTTATAGACAACATATTTAAAACTACTCTTTTTTATTATATACATATATATTTAATTTTATTAGATAATCTTAGATATGCCAGTATATTTATAAGTTTATGTACGTTTTTCTTATTAAAAAAATCCAAAAATATTTTAAATCTGATTGCCTGCTTTTATATTTGATTAGATATTTTCTTGAAAAATACTACTATCACAAAACTAATATGTGCCTAAATTCTTAAAGACATTGAGTGAATACGAAAACAAATTAACATACCCATAATTAAAGTAACGATTTCAGCCACCTTTCAGTTTCAAATCTCGAGCCAAGGGGCTGTTACGCTTACCAGTCTCATAATTAGGCATTGACCGATCGTCGTTCTCCTTTCTGCACGTCCTCTGTAGTAGATTGATGACAACGGCAGCCCGTTGACGATAAATAGCTTGTGCCTGAAACGTTCATTTTGCTCTATTATCTGTCAAATTTCTAGACAAATCTATTTAAATACTTTAGTATAGACTAATGCGGACTATGTTGAATTACCATTTATATATTTTCATAGCTTCTTTCAATTGGATTATCACTATTAAAATGATATCTAGTTTATAGTTTAAGTATGTTAGTATTACTGGCAGAGAAGAATAATACCTCCTCCTGTACCAGATGTCATATCCAGAATAGTTTAGCTCAAATGCACAGGGCGAGAATGGGCAGCAGCACCCTCGACCTGAGCATCGCAAGAGCTACGCTCTGTGATTAACAGCACTCTCTAACGATGAAAGTCCCGATGAATTTAGTCCAGACATATCATAAATAAGCCAGAATAAACAGACAGACAAAATTATTGTTGTTTTTTTGTTCAAAGGCCTAAAGGTTCAAAGGTTAAATGATCTACTTACATTTTATTACAAACAGATTGTGACAGTTGGTTTCTACTTATTTTTATAGATGGTCAGTAAAAAAGAGATACTTCAACTTAGAGCACTTACGTGATAGAGGAATCATAAGCCTAATACTTAAATATATATATTTAACACCCAGACACAGAACAAACACAAATATTCATCATATAAATGGTGGAGTCGAAGTCAACGACCAGTCAAAATGTCAAATCAGTTCTTAGTAAATAAATCAAGGCGTAGACAAACCATGCCAAACAAAGAAAGCGTAGACAAAACATCTTAATTCCGTCGAAAATAGTTTGAACATAAAAATAACAAAGATAAAATAACAAAACGTCACTGAACTTTACAACATCGGCATCTGAAAACATTGAGATTATCTAATCAATTATTTATACATCCTTACTAATGTAAGAAACGTGAAAGTCTGCTAGTATGTATGTGTGGATGTATGTTGATATATAGCACAGAGTTTATTGATAGCCTGGAGTAACACATAGGCTACTTTTTAATCCGATAACATGTTCCCGTGAGATAGATTTTTTTTACTTTTGTCTTCGCACGACTTGCACAGTTGACCTGTCAGGGACCGACATATACTTCTTCTTTTATAACAAGAGATCCTCAGGGATAAGATAAAAATAAAGACTTCACGGACAACGCGGGCTGCGTGGGCGGAAAGCTATAATAAGTAAACTGTAAATATAAGTAAAACTGAGTAAAACCAAGGGCGAGTGAAGAGAGATATGTTTTTTCTTTTTTAATAACTCACAACATCTTTTGACATGACTCCGTGGTAAGTCGCTTAAAGCACTTGTATAATGACAACAGATGAAACACAAATAAAATACTAAAAAAAGTCATAAATAAAATGTAAATCTTGACAGCCCTCGGAGGCTTACCTCACACTCATCGTGTCCCAAGCGCGCCTGTTGCGCGTACGTTTACTCACGCTGCTTTCTATTTAAAAATATTTCATTAGATGCGGGTTCCTCTTCATTTCCATTTTAACGGAGATGTTATTCCATTGTTATTTTTGGATGTTCATTAATACGTTTACTTATTATATTACAGCATGTAAAGCCATGACGTCCATAAGGCTAATTGATTTTGAAGTTATTCTTATTCGGTAGACACGTTCGGAAACCACAAGATCGGATCTGATGTTACCAGAAATCTAATATTGCCTTTATACACAAATGTTATGCTATTACATTAAAAATTTCAATGAATTAATTTATAAATAGGATATCTTATATATCTTTTTGATTTAAACTTTTTCAAAAATATGTTAAATAAAGTACAGCCCTATGTATTTCTTATTAGTTACAACGCAAAAACTGAATATAATGTATGAAATATAATATGTTATTATGGTTAAAAATAAGGTTATTCGATTTTATGAAAGCAAATTGTCTTCTCAAATCGCAAATGTAAAAAAAACTAATTTTACAAACTGCGCCAGGTACCGGTGGAGTAGAATAGTACCTTCCTCTATATTAGGTGTCTTAAGAGGCGACTACCAAACCGGCAGATGGCGGTATATTACAGGCGGTACAGATATAAGTTCATAAAGTATTAAACTCTGAATCACTAAGTAAAAAATGATCTTAGTATTATTATTTAATTATTAATAGATTTATAGACTTATATAGTATTCAATTAAAACTAAAAACGAAATTCAACATTTTTCAATGCATAAATCCTCTTAAGATTTGTAAATAAATCTGCCACTGTGTGCCGCTATTGTGGTGTAAAACAACATTAGTGGGCGTTTGTTAGCTTGTTGTGGCCTTGTTGCGTTTCGAGGGGCACAGCTTTAAACTACCTTTGTGCCCTTCGAAATAATATTTTCATATACTCTCTTTATACATACATGAACACTACATATATAAACACTATTAAATGACGACAAACTATTACGCAGATTAGCAGATTATAGTATATGTATAGAATGTATTTTCTACTAAAAATAAGAATATTACGACGTCAGGGTTTACGTATAAAAACAACCTAAGGTAACAATAACGAACTAACAAATCTAAAATAGATATTAGTCGTAATGCCATATCTGTTCAAGAGTGTTATGAGTTATATTATCGTTTGCCTTCATTGTAGACTTTCTCGGTTACATTACAATAAAGACATTATATAGGGATTCCTGTCAATAACATTGTATTCATAGTAGCCGTGGAACGTCCTCTGCTAGCTGCTTGATATGTCCAAGGCTCGCCGAGAAATGGAAACTGTTTCCCATAATTGCCACACAAAGCATGCGCGGTAAGGATTTCAGAGCATAGCTATGCGACGGAATTAATAATAATTCCCACAACAACTCATACATTGACCTGATTCCGTGACAAGTCGCTTAAAGCACTTGTGTTACGGAAAACAGAAGAATCACAAATATACTATTTAAATACATATATTCAACACCCAGATACAGAACAAACATAAATATCATCATATAATTACTTGTCCTGGGTGGGGATCGAACAAACGACGAAATGGTACCTAACAATGCCCATACTGAAAACAACAGAGGCGTTCAAACATGAGCTACGATGTTTCAGGAGGATATACCGACATATGTCGGTTTCAATACCACAAACGCCTTTTACGTCACCGTATTTCATATGTTTACCGTCATTATGTTTTAGCTCCCGCGCCATTATTAAATATAGAAGCAAACTTATTAATCTGAATAATACAAACCATAAAAGTAAAATTCACTTGCAATTTCAAGTATGGTTCTAAATAAAAGTTTTTATAAAAACTTGATGATTTTAGTCAGGAAAAAATAAAAGACAGTTAATGGAGTTCTTTTGTTCACATGGAACTTAATATTTTAGAAGCATTTTCGAATAAATACATTTGGAATCGTAACTTTTCTTTGAATTCCCATATTTCTGTGCCTTCTGTTCCAATAAAATAACTATTACTGAACACAAAGCTCAAGTTCACGATCACCGGAAGAAATAAAACTAACCTTGGCTCATGTCGGCTTTGTAATCTTCAAAGCACTATTCATACAAACGGTACTCATATATATTCTCGATGATTTATTTTATAAGCTCGCAACTTTCTTCGAAGAGGTTCTCAACTGGCTGCAGGAACATAAATCTTTTATCGGAAAAACTTATAAGGGATGTATTTGTATCACTGTCATGTCGGGACCATATAATATGGTTTGTTTTGTTGACATTTATTTGTTTGTTATGGTCGTCAGTTTATTGTTTTATACTATTGTTATGTATTATTTTTCATTCAAATAACTTCGCCTGGATCCAATCAAATTAATTGGAAACTCTATTGCTCTTTATTGGTATAAAATTTTCTTCAATATCTGTACCAAGCTCCTTGGTAGTTTATTTAGCATACATGTACATAATTTTTATTCTTTTATTTAGATACAAAATGAACTAAGCTAATTATACCGGAAATTTTACGTTTTTCTTCTAATAAAATTTAAAATTACACATAGTTGCTCAGACAAAAACACTGTTCTTGTAGAATAAAATTTCTCTCGTTTAAAATATATTTAGAAAAACTCAATTCAGACTCAAGTTTTATTTCTCCTATTACACATAACATTTTATATTAAATAAATTAAGCATGGAATCATTCCTCGCTTCACACGAATTATTTAAACATTCTTAGCGATCAAATATTGCAATGTACGATTAAAAAATTTGGCTGACCCGGATTTAGTAGCCGTCGCTTTTTCCGTATTTGGTGAGGCTTACACGTCATAAGGCCTTCAATTTATCTTAATTTTTTTCGTTTACTTTACTCATGTACTCTTTTTACTTATATTTTCTCACGAAATTATTTTTTTTAACGTCAACTAAAGAGTTTTAACCTTATTTAATGCTTTAATAGTTGATAATAGCTTTAACTTCAGCTGCCAGTCAGGCAGAGCTCTTTGTTTGTACAAAATTTCTTAAAAATGAAACATCAATAATTAAATTATATTAAAAGCTTTGTAACACTTTCTATAGTTTTATTATAAACAGGTTGTTCTGCGCAAGTTTAAATTCAGTAGAGGCGAGGTTACATATAACGTAAGCATAAAACTGTAACAGTGAGACCGACCGAGTATGGAAGTGCGGATTACTTTTCAAGCCAAAAATTCGTTTAGTAAACTAACTGATGTGTTCTAACACGAACCGACATTGTATCACAATCTGTTTTCGAAGGCATCGATGTTTGATGTTTAGGTACCCACGAACTTATTCGATACTTATCTTTTTTTTAAATGTAATATTAATTGTTTGTAATATTATGCCGTATTCATAGTGTAGTGAGAATTAAACGTTAACATTATTATTTTATATTCGTGAAAGGTACCTTACGCTCAGATATCACGTAATCACACAGGTGCAAGTGCCGAGAGTTACTGCAGACAAGAATAGTACGTCCCTCGGTACCAGGTGTCATAAAAGGTGACTGAGGTACCGGAACAGTCAGATGGATCGCTTGACAATAATGCCGTGTCCGTTGCTTGAAGAATATTTATGTGATGTTGAATTAATTTTTGATTATAAAAGTGAATAAATATAATTTGCCATTATTTTTATATTCATTATATTATATTCTTTTTTACTACTAATAATATATGTAAGCTGTATGTAATCATTCACAAATTGTATCGTCAGTTATAGATTTAAGATTTCCTTAAATATTATAAACGCATGTAAAATTTGCGTTGGTGGTAAATTAATACATTTTATCAGATTGTTGTTAAATAGATAAAATAGTGGATAATGCAAATTTTAAAATAACTGATCGTCGCTGATTGTTAATTATATTATAATGTGAATATATTTTTACATATTATAGAAAGTGAAAAGACAACATAACCGTTTATACATCTCCAACGAAGTCGTATCGTCAGCTCGTCGAAGTACTAAGATATTTGTATAATAACGCCACTATGTCGGTACGAGAACTGGGGCAGTTCGACGGTTTTTCTTTTAAAAGAGCAGACAGTGAGCCGTCTTATCTCTGTAACTATTTATAGCTGGTTAGGAAAACACCTTCAAGGGGATCGCAGAGATGCAGCGAGGCAACAAAATTAATAGCGAATACAACGTTCGCCTTCTATTTGCTAACAATCTAAGCGCGACGCTGGAACTCTTCGATCGAGTTTTTCTACAGGTGGATATCAAAATGTACATGGATACAGCACTTTTCTTCTTTAAAAGAAAGAATCATCTGTCCTTATAGTGTGTCAACTTTTTCTATTTAATAGAATACTAATAAAGCATAAAGAGTTAGATCATCAGAAAATATGTCGAACCAACAATATTAATGGAACCGATGACAGGATGCAGCACATAAAATTACTAACATCTTGAATCAAAAATTTGTAAATGGATACCAAAGCTTGACTATACTGCAACTGAAATTATCTTGTCTAGTACAACTTGACAACGCTTATATATGTAGGTAATACTAAAATTATTATTATATTCAATGTCTTTATTTGAATTTTTGCTTGCTTCTAGTAAACTGCTTAATCATTGTTCTTTAATTGCTTTTTTAAATTTTTTATGCGCTTTGTTAAGTACCTTGGGTGGAGGACGCTGGCAACGTATACGTCTTTTTAGTTGAACTTTTTTATCTATAACTCCGATAAGAGGAAAATTGTTATATAGATTTCGAGTAAATGTATTATCATTATTATTATAAGAGAAGAATATTGTGAAAGTGCCATGTTGCATGATAGGTCTTGAGTTCATAGATTCTAACTTTTACCTAAGGCAGATAAATCAGATAGGTAAGTCTGACTGCAAGAAAAGCCATTTACAAAATTGAAGTCGCTGCCCTGTGATTTTTTTTTTATGGTAGCCTGCAATCTGCCATAATTGTAAGTGATTACCGTAGCCTATGGAGGACAGCACGCCTGTGGCAGTCCTTATAAAAACCTCTTTAGCTAATGATTAATTCCAAATCTCATACTGAAAAATCCCATACTGTTTACCTATTTTCAATCAAACGTATTAATCTTTGCAGTTATTTAATTCTTTAATTAATTAAAGTAAGATGGCACACGTATTTTCAATAGTAAATTGATAACTGTGAATTGTTTTAAGAGATCCCGGCATCAAATACTGACAACAAAATAGGTCCGGCAAAGTGCCGTAGGCACGCGGCTATTCAATTCGACTACACTTTTGCAGTCAACTTCCAAATCGCGGTCGAGTGGTCGGCGTTTAGGAACACACACCAGGCACTTAAATGCAGCTCTGTTTTATGTGCAACGAGAATGCCAGATCCTGTAACTATCAATGTGAATTAATTAAAACATGAAAGATCATCATCATTATATCAACCGTAAAACGTCCACTGCTGGACATAGATCTCCCCAATAAAGAGGAAAATTACCCATAATTACTGCGCTGAGCAAGTGTGGTGATAATAGCAGAGCGTATCTTCATGGCGGAAAGCTGCTGCCCAACCCCGCCCGGCTACATTGCATTGAGTTGATATACCGCCATCTGTCAGTTCCAATACCTCACTTGCCTCTTTCGACACCTGTTATAGAAGGAGGTACTACTATACTCTGCCGGTACCACACGGCATGAAGGATGCCGTGTGAACAAAAACGAAATATCATGACAATATTATTGTATATCGGCTTTGTTATTAATCCGTATCATATAAATCCTCTTCAAAGTCCGTGCACAATCTGGGCCTCAGTTGTCCGATATGCATTCGGCTTCCCTATCCGTATTACGAAATAGACTTACTTCGTCAAACCGATTGGAGATCTGTCGGCAACGGTATATGGATACTAAATATGCTTGGGAATTGCAGTGGATTATTTCTAATCTGGCCATTATATCGCATTACATCAACGACTACTAAAAGTAATAGAAATAACTTAACGATATAATTTACTGTTAGTTTACTTGGTTTAATACTAAATGATAAACTATTTCAAATTTGAGCTATATGACTTCAATTGGACTATATGATAAATATACTAGAGACATTATGGCGGCACCTGCCTCTAAAAGCGTTAGATTCACGTGTTCTAGCTATTCTCATAAACGCCTGGACATTGAACTTTTGCTATAGCATTGCGCTAAATTTTAGCAACATAAGTAATGTTAGACAACAAAGTTAATTATGCCGTAAATTCGAAATTATTCGTATGCCGTAAATAAACTCGAATCGTTAAAATATATATGGATTAAAATGACAAATGTCAATGTGTCATGTCAAACAAGTTATTCAAATTGGCAATGTTTATATTTTTTAATAATATTTTTTACATTACAAAGGTTTCAAATATGAGGCCACCAAAAAAATTAAGTATGACATCATCATCATCATTATATCATCCATTGAAAATTCACTGCCGGACATTGGCCGCCCCAAAAAAGGAGGAATTTCGTCCATAAAAGCCGCGCTGGCCAAGCGTGTTGGGAGTCGCAAAGCGCAGCTTTTAAGAATCCTGCTGCCCACTCCCATTCTGTGTATTTGAGCTACACTGTTTCGAAAGTGTATATTGCCATCTGTCGGTTCTGGTAGCTTACTCACCTCCTACCACACCTGGTACAGAAAGAGGTACTGTTCTACACTGCCGGTACCGCATGACAATTTAAATAATATTAAACGGACCATAAGTGGTTTACTACTACGTAATGGTATTATAAAAAAATAATATATGCAAGATAAGTTAAACGTTTAATATTTTCGAACATTCCACGTTCTCTACTCATAATTCAACTGCTCCTTTAACGGCTTCAAAACTATAGCGGTATATTTAACTTTTAACATGTTTTGTTCGAGGTTTCGCTTACCTTGCGGCGACCGCGCTCGAGAACGTTAAACGTTTGCCACATTCTATACAATAGTATAGACGGTTAGTATAGACTAGCCCACCCGACAGACTTTGTTCCATCTTTAATTTAATTATAACATATCCTATCTCTTAAGTTGGATCAAACTATACATACCAAACAAAATATATAAAACGGTTAAATATATATAAAACAACGCAACACGTAATTTGTATATATAAATATAAGCGAATAGAAGTCCAAGCTATAGCACGTGAATATATATATATATATAAGATAGTGTTAAAAAAAACTATAATACAATTAAATTACCAATTCAACATATGAACCCATGATGTTGTCATGTGTTAACCATACTTACATATTTGTCATTAAGAAGTATTTATACATACAAACCACCCTATCCTTAAGTTGGTTCAGTGCACATTAGGTAAAAATTCAATCGGTTTCGAAGGTCATCTCGGACAAACAATCTAATATGATTTTTTTATAAATAAAGGTATTGATTAGTCACAAAACATCTACTTAAGTATGTACATATTATCTTCTCTATATTTAAATCATAAGAGTATTTCGGTTAGAATACATCATATTACTTACATATGTACATTATAACTTACGCCTTATTTCCCTGGAGGGTGTAAGCAGAAACTATTGATTTTATTATTCTAGGAACGTGGGGCTTTGTCTTTTAATTTAACACAGCTGAATAACGGGGGGATGCTAAGACTTACGCCTAGGTAGACTCAAACCGGTCAAAATTATACCAACTTAAATCGCAGACTCTACATAAGGTGTAATTAACACTACTGAAAGCCTCAAGGCGAAGGTACAGTTAAAAGAACAACCTTTTTTTATGACCGTAGTAGTAGAAGAGTCTAAGCGGGGATTTTGCGCGTTACTTTAGCGCGTCAGAAAATCACCCTGCACCCTGTAATGAACCTACCTTAATCTTGTACAAAACCCTAATAGCAACCCGACTGATTGGTAAAAAAATTTGATTCTCAAAAACGCGCGTATTTTCGTTTTACGAGCGTTTATACTCGAACTAGATTGGAAGAAAACTGTGTGAACTGTGAAAATTGAGTATTGTAATCTGGCCATTTGAGTGGGTAGTTGAAGTAGTAAGAAAAATATTACCTTGAAATATTAAAGTATTTTTATTTATATTATTGATAGTATGGAGTAACACAGAAAGGCTACGGCTACTTTTTATTCTGAAAACATGTTTCCGTAGGATAATTCTGACTTTTTATTTTTCTCTGAATAAAGGTACGATTTTTTGCACAGTTTAGATGTCAGGGACCAGCATAGACTTCATCTTGATAACAAAAGATCCTCAAATATTAAATATAAAATAAAGACTTAGCAGACCACATCGCATTTGGAAAATGAGTATTAAAATAATCGGTTGGTATGCTAAATCATTACTATTGGTGTCAGGGTATCAAAATGTGTTCATGATCTAAGTTCATAATAACTCAACGCGTATTTAAGCTACATGTATTATTATGAAGTTTTGAAATTTACGTTCAACAATTGCGAAGCAAACAATAAGCAGCTTACAGTTTGCCATTACAAACAAAGAATTCTTCTTATATATACTCTTCTATTATAGTGTTCTCTATAGTATGAGCTTGCGACGATTCACTTGTAGACGCAAACCCGATTCAGTCAACTTTGAGTTTATATTAACCACCTATTTTTAGTGTTTTCATACATAGCAGGCTACAATTTTTTTTCCCTTTTTTTACAAGGGGTAAAAAAAGGAAAAAGTCGAATTACTTAAATTTTTTCCCTGACTCAGAGATAAGCCGCTTAGACAACAATCATAAATATAATACTGAAATACATTTAACACCCAGATACAAACCAAACATAATTATTATCATCTTAATATTTATTTTGGGTGAGAATCGTACTAATGACTTTTGGCGCACAAAATAGGATCCATCCTCCTCTTTCTATCAACTACCATTTACTTCATTTAGAAATAAATTTAATTCATTCCAACAATTAATTCATTCTAGAATATATTTTACTTTATCTCGCCCTTCAAACTTGGTAAACAATAAAGCTCAACCAATATTCAGTTTGATGGCTCACAGTAAAACTTACTTTTAACTACTATAGACCTCATAAATAGGTCGTCTGCATGAGAGTGAGAGTGAGGTACCAACCTCACTCTCACCTATTTCTACGGCTTAATAGAAATTACTAGAAAATGTGACATAATTTCATCAATTCACAAGGTTGACAACGCTATCATTTTGATATTAAGAGCGTCTTTCTATAGGTTGCAGTGACGCTTACTATTTAGACTGCAGGTTGGTTTGTTGACCTAGTCTAATAAAAAAACGTTTGATATTTTCATACTAATTTAGCCATATTTCATTTTATAATTTTACTAGTCAGTTATCTAGTCCTAAACAGAACAGGAACACTTCAGTTTAATTGGTAAGAAACAATTACGTAGAGCAAGATGAATGTATAAACTTTGGCATTCAGAATTTAAGTTCTGAAAATACATCGGTGATACTCTAACATATTCCAAAACTTATTAACACGACTGGCCGCGGTATTAGTTCGGAATTCGATTTGTGACTTCCATATGACCCTTGACCTTTTTAACCACTTGACGGGAAATTACATACTGAAATCGAACAAATCCGCGATTTCTCTACAAATGTCACAGTTAACAAATATTGGAATAATCAACACGGCCCTGAATAACGAGTAATAAAGTGACATTGCTAGCCTAAGAACAGCAGAACTGAGAACGTTATAGATTCGCCATTGAAAGTTCTTTGCTGGCCTCTCCATAAAAGTGAGGATTATGCCCTTAATTGCCGCGCTGGGCAAGCGTGCTAGCAATCACAGAGCGCAAATTTCACAATGGGGATGCTGCTGCCCATCCCTGCCTAGAGCATTTTAGCTACACTGGTTTGGATGGATACACCGCCCTCTATCGGTTTCTGGCACTTTAAAGCCTCTTACAACACCTAGTACATGGGGAGGTACTATTCTACTCTGCTGGTACCACAGATGAATATCATAATGTCATTACAAAAAGATGTCTATAATCTATTTTTAACCCTTCTGGTAGACCCCTGGAAAAACTTTAGCAAATGGTTCGTTTTTTATTTGAAATAGTTACAATATAGTAAACATATAGCTTTTATTACCTACCTAGAGCAACCAGTTAACAAAACTCTGTCCTATGCAAAATACTTGTAGGTGCGACGTTTATAAGAAATTTAAAACCAGTTCTTTGATATCACCGTCCAATGGACACTGTCACAAAGAGATTTTTATAGTACAAAGTAAGAACTGTAGCATCTTTCATTATTTTGATATTTTTCGTTGCTATTTATAAATTCATACCTCGGGCTAAATGTGTATGTGAAATGAAAACTATTTATTTAATTTATTTTAAACATAAAGCTCTGTAGCTTATTTAAATTGAAACAAGAAATTATAAAATAACATAACCTAACTACTTTAAATTTACTATGATACACTGTAAGAATAAACTTAATTTTTTATAGCTCACCACCATAGATATCTCTAGGATTGAGGTGTGTCTATCTGCTGTGATCAGCAAATTGCTGTTGCGATTGCCATGTAGTCTATTTATCACAGACTAGATTTCGTGTTTTAAATCACGTCTAGCGAGAAGTTTGAGTTCGTGATTTTTCGGTACAAAAAAATAACTAGAAAAAAGGATGTTTCCAGTAATGACCTACGGCAGCCAAACGTGGTCTCTTACCATTGGCCTTCTTGGCCAACTGAGAGTAAGAGAAGAGAAGGCAATGCTTGAAGTTTCTTTGCGAGATCGAATCAGGAATGAGGAGATTCGTAACAGAACCAAAGATACCGACATTGCCCGTTTGATTAGTAAGTTGAAGTAGCAGTGGGCAGTACATTTGTTATGCAGCACCGATGGCCGATGAAGTCGTAAGGTTCTGGAATGGAGACCACACACCATCAAGCGCAGCGTAGAGCGTCCACCCGCAAGTTAGACGGACGATCTGACAAAAACCGCAATATCGCGCTGGACACAGGCCGCATAAATCCGATCTTATTGGAGTTTACTTGGCGAGGCCTATGCCCAGTGGACGACTCATGGCCGATATTATGATGATGAAACAAAAAACAATTCCGACATCGTAAACGGCGTCACGTCTTAGACGATCCGCCCGATAGGATTGCCGCGAACATCGCAGCCCTTCCCCGCCCTCTCACTGGCACAATACGATCCTTGACACTGCACGTCCAGATCCTTGACGTGCAGTCCCTGCCCCCACTAGCGATAACCGACAGCCCTAGAGCTGTCGGGCTCACTCCGCCCGTCCTCTTATGCTGAATTTTCAATTCACCCCCAACGATGGCAGCCCGAGCCTAGGTCGAGCCTTTAGAGGCGCCCTCGAGCGATCGCCGTCGGTCCCGCTCAGATCTCGCGAGCGCTGCGGCCGCGACCGTGCTGACGCGCGATTGCGGCCACGGGATACGCAGGATGAAAACGGTCATCGGACCTCTCATCTCTGAGAGGCCCCGCCATCTTTTTTCGGTGACGCTCATAATTTTTGATTAATGCAAAGTAAATGTATTTTTCGTTTGTTTTGTTTAGAGGTAAAATAAATTTTAGTAACGAAGGTGTGACATGTTTCGGCTGTATCATCATCATATCACAGGAAATGCATTGGTAGACATAACCCTTCTTAAGAGACTTCCAATAGGAGCGGTTGTATGCGGCCAAGCGCGATCCCAGCCATGCCACCTGTCCTTGCGGGTGAAAATCTTTTGATGCGCTTTCCGGCACATGTTCTCATTTTCGGAGTCTTACGGGCACAGCGGTGCTATTGGTTTTAAATTTTATCAGTCAAGTCCTCTTCAACACCATAAGATTCCAAGAATTTTCTTATGATTGCTCGTCGGAGCTACTCTTAATTAACTAATGACCGATTTTAAAAGTACATATCTCATCGTAAAAAACACATTGGTCGACAAGTCTCTGAGGTAAATTTGATAAAAATTATGTAAGATTGCAATGTTCTTAATCAATTTCCATATATACACAATTTGAGTTGCTGGTAATTGTTTAATGTAAGAAAACACTCATTTTTGTGTGGTAACTCCGAAATGCAATTATACCGATAATAAAAAAATATCGGTATAATTTTTATTATATATATTCCGGATTAATAAAAACCTTGGACTAGTGAGCTTATTAAATTAAACTAAATTTTTGATTAGCGGCTATAATAGTTGCATCGGCCGTCGCCGTATTTGCTAAGCCTCATGTGATGAATAAGTGATAAGCTGTTAGAACTAAATCGACCCGGGCGGTTCTACGCTCAGATCCCGCAAATTCGACGCTGTAATCCAATGCCAATGTCAATATCCCGTTTGTTACTTTCTCTAATACATCCAGCACCTGCGAGTAAGCCGATAATACTAGTCTGGCAAGTGTCAAGGAGATAAATACGTTGCGGAAATTGCCAACCCATGAATAGTGATATTATACTACTGAACGCGCTTGGAATTACGACAGTGACAAGAGGTATTACTAGTACAGGTAAATGCTAACTAGTGATGTGCCGGATGTCTATATCCAAAACATACAAACACATGAGATTTTATGTTGGCCTCAATGAAAAACTATCCAATAACAATAGATCGGTTTACTTATTTCTAAAAATAACATTGTAATAGATTAAGGAGATTATCTATGAAGGAAGGGACCAAATTAATCTTGGAAAAGACTTTCGAGATATTGTATAGGATATGGGACGGAAATAAGAAAATACACAAAATTTTATTTCTTGGGACGGGGGATAAATTGAGCATATTTTCAAGCATCTATTGGATCAGGAAAGTTAATGATATAATAAGTTCTAGGAATGATTTCATCTAGGAGCGGAAGGATCATGTTATTGCTGATACATTTGCTTTTGGCATTGGGGGCGATTGAAGGTGAGCTCTTCTTAAATACAATTAAACAGGAACAGTGGAACAGTATCTCGCCTACTATTACAGACTCCTGAACACCTGAAATAGATTAATTTGCGCTATGCGTATTTGCACACCTTATTGCAGTAATTCTACTATTAAAACTTAACTCAAAGGTACTAAATTAACTATCTTTATGATGATATCAATCACAAATATTTCTAGTCACAATTCATTCTAGACATTAACTATTTATTATTCATAAAATCTTAATTTACATAAATATTTTACAGTAAGTTTAATTGAATTTAAATCATTGGGTTTAACATAGCTTATTTATTATTAAGTTAACTAAATGAAATAATGAAAAAAATATATGAAATAAAGAATAAAGCAAAACTAAGATCTTCGTAGTATTTTACATTCTGTTTAATTGATTTTTGTGGTTCAATACTACACGGCAACTATTACTTCCAGGTCATGCGCACCAATATCAATTGTAAAATAAATATATTTTTTTTACATCTCAGCACTAATGCTACGTAGATACAATTGCATGCAGTTGCAATTATTCAATATGATCGGAATAATGTTTAGGAATGAAGTAAGACGATTCTAAAGAATAAACACGAGTCATCATCATACAATCTTTAGGGCGTCCACTGCTGGATATAGGCTCTTCAAGCAATTCCAATAGGTTGTGATCAAGCAATTCCAGTCGTGAGCTTGATTAGTCAGATCTTCTGTGTAACTTGTTGGTGGACGTTCTACGTTGCGCTTGCCAGTACGTGGTCTCCATTCCGGAACCTGACGACTTCATTGGCCGTCAGTTCCAGGAGGTTCCAGTTCTATGTGCTTTGCGTTCTGCCAAAGCAATATGGTAATCCTCTAGGATAAGTCGGTAACTTTGGTTATTTCATGGATCTCTTCATTCCTGATTCGACACAAGAAGACTCCGAGCTTTGCCTTTTTTAAAGCCCATTGAACTTTTTTTTTGGTTAATAAGGTCCACAGTAAGAGACCAGGTTTCATTACCATAAGTTAACATCACTGGTAGCACACATTGATCAAAAACTTTCATCTTTAAACACTGAGTTGATGAAAGACGTTTCGCAATTTCTAAATGACCCCAAAGTTGGATTCGGCGATAGACGTCTTTCTTGAAGTTGGACTTCCCCTTTCTAAACTTTCCCTCCCTGATACGTAAGAGTCAACAACTTTAAATAGTAAGGTCTCAACTAATATATGGGTGGGTACAACATGACCTTTTTTTTTTATTCTGAGGCAAACCTAATGACATATATTAAGTAGTATTATATAAATTAGAGTTATATAATCCTACTCACTTTTATAATAAATTAATATTATAAAAAATGCCTTTAGGCACCGGCAAAGTAGAATAGTACTTCACTCTGTACTCGGTGTCTTAAGACGCAACTAAGGTACCAGAACCGAAAAATGCACATGGCGGGTACAGGCAGCAGCATTCCCGTCGCAAAAGCAACGCTGTGCAATTGCCAACACGCTTGTCCAGCGTGGCAATTATGGGCAAATCTCCCTATTTGCGGAGGCCTATGTTCGGCAGTTGAATAACAATGGCTGGCATGATGAAGTCATTATAGCCTTATATAAGATAAATGTAAATACTAACTAACGCAAATTATCGTATACACGGCAGCTTATTCAGGACTATGATTGCTAACAACAAATAAAGTGTTCCGCAAAATTTTATAACAGGGAATTAAGGATAACATTCTGGTTAGTCTGCTAACACTTGCATAGCTTCTGACTTACTTGTATATATTTTTTTGTTCACATAAGTCAACAATATTTATTCAAATATGAATTGAATTTGCTTAAACTAAAAGTTAAAAACTTTCGACTGAATAATTAACGATGTTGAAATTGAATAATCACAACAACTGGTTAAAAATCAAACCCATCCTTTCTTTGGTTTAAAGTCAAACACTTGATATAAGTGCCATCTTAAATCTTTTGACTATTTGTATCAAGAGATAGGCTTACGTATTAGGATTTTGAAAACGGAAGCATTGTTGTAAAAATCGAAATCATATCCTTTCCTATTTTATTATATTCCTTTTTATTTTTAATGAACATAAACATTTTAAAAATATTGCATTTTGTAGCGGTGATAACTCAGTGAACTACTTAAAAGGAATAACAGTTTTAATTAGCAAAGAAAGAGTAAGTAACTCTGGCTCAATGTTTGTAAACAAAAGATCACAATACTCGTTCCTGATATTGCCGTCCTCGAGAAATGTCTAAAGAGTTATAAATGAAATTTCAATTACAAAGGAACGCGGTACCATTACCAGTTAACGACGACGAGTTCCGTTTATTCGACGTTAAAGGCTTCAGTCGTAATACTTGCCTTTAATGTGCTAGTTCTTCACTTCTCATTGACATTACAATGATTTTCAAGTAAATTAGACAAACAGGTTTAAGCAGTACTTTCAAGAACGAAGATTAACATTCTCTTGTTTAAAAAAATATGGTTATCTGCAACTGCATTGTAAAAACGATACGTATACAAGCTTAAGTAGCTTGTACACGTATCATTCGTACGATTGTAATATATATCTGAAAAATCTCTTGGAAAGATCAATGTCCTGCATCGGTTCAAACCCACGAAATCGTCGATGGATTAAAAAAAGATCCAAGACCGATGGTGAAATCTGTAGCGATCAAGGGAGTTATTTGGATTTTATCCTAACCCAGGACAAACATTTACGCGATAAAAATTTTTTTACGCGATAAAAGCGTTTTTTCTGTGTCTATGTGTCATTTTACATCATATACATATATATCTTAATTTTTTTTGTAAATTCACACATCTCATACATTGATCTGACTTCATGGTAAGTCGCTTAAAGCACTTGTGTTACGGACATCAGGCAAAGGAGAGGAATTACAAATATAATACTTAAATACATACTATTAACACCCAGACACAGAAAAAATACAATCATCATCATATAAATATTTATCCTGGGTGGGGACCGAACCCTTGGCACATAAGATAGGATCAACCCTCTGCGCCATCGGGCCCGTCGCATAATTGCGCAACAGTGCGGGAAGAATATTACTGCCCACCCGTCTATTAATTTAACCTGCGCTGTTTCGAATGGGTATACACCGTCTCGGTACCTTAGTCACCACCGGCACCACACAGCTCTACTTCACATATTTAGGTATAATACTAGTACCATTTGTAATTCCTCTGTTGTCTGATACCCGTAATACATGTGCTCTAAGCTACTTATCTCGGTATTACGTCAATATATTAGATGTTAATACTTCATTATTTGCTAATGCAAATATAAAGAGCTAATAAGTTATAATTAAGTCACTGAAAAGATGATGATAGTAATTATCTCCATTGCAAATAATCAAAATAACTGTTTTGTAATACAATTTTGGTTTTTTATGGTATTTTTATTACGGAAAGACAAACTTTAGTTAATAAACGTAGTGATAAATTCTTAGAAAGGTTTCGTATTATAATACTATGTTTAGAAAGTAACTAAAGCATATTGCATTTTTTTTTCTAAAATGGATGAATATATGTGAAACGTAATTAATTTATGATAATTAATACAGTTATAAGATAGGGCAATTTGAAATTTTGTTGTGAGTGCAAAGGGAGTTGTATTCACTGAAATTGGGTTGAAAATAGCGAGCCATTGTTTCTGTTCCTCCAACCAATGAAAGGCTTATTGTGTAGGCTATTTAAGTGAAATTTTCGGGGTGAGGATTTTAATGGGATTAACTTAATGGTAAAAATAAACTGTTTCAGCTATCAATATGTGTTTTAAAGTTTCTCCAGAAAGACAATTTGAAACTGTGCCTTACAATAAATAAACGGAGAACATATATTAGGTGAATGTTATATTACGATTCTACAACTTCAGGTTTCCAAGTAAAATGATTAAAGATATTACTTCACTCTTAAATTTATCAAGAAAAATAAGCACGTGCATCGTTTTCACTAAAGTTTTATAACTATTAACAACTTATCTCGTTACCGTAAATTAAGCGAAACTTTGATTCGAAAACGTTAAAATTAGTATTCGACGATTTAATGTCGATATGAGTTTCGTGGATACATCTTACTGTAATCACTGTAATTATTACACCAGAGTAAACCTTTTCAATATTAATAACCTTGTATGAGTAGTTTACTTACACATTTCTGAAAGTAAGCAGAAGAGCTGTGTTCTAATTGCGATGTCACGGCTTGAAGGCTGATAGGTAGTGCAATAACTGAATAATGTGATATGATATCAGGTTATAAGGTTGGCAACGTCCGTGCGGGATTCACAAATAAATGTACATATGTTATTTATAGTGTAATCTTATTAATAATAAATTCACATTACATATCATTCATTAAAAAAGTGCTTTGATTCGCTCAAAGCACGTATGTTACGGATGTCAGACAACAGAGTGATTCCTCTGTTGTCTGACGTCCGTAAATATAATACTTAAATGCATAAATTTATAACCAAATTAATATAAATACTCATTATATGAATATTTTTCCTGGTTGGTAATTGAACGCACGATCTTTGGTGCAAAAGATAGGATCAGTACCATCTCCACAACCAGACCGTTTCCAACGTAATAGTAAAAAAAAGTTTAATTGACGTATTTTTGTTGAACAGGAGTGTTCGGTGTTCGTGTTTGATAAGCGGGTAGCAGACAAGCTCTATAAGCCGAAGAGGAAAGAGAGTATGCTGGATCGCATCCGTGCGACCATCGGGCAGTTGGAGAAGATGCGACACCCCAAGATGTTGCAGATCATCCACTCGGTGGAGGAAGGCCATAATACTCTCGCCTTCGCTTCCGAGCCGGTCCTTGCGAGCCTGCATAACATCTTGGCTTGGCATGTAAGTATTGATTCTATATTACTAGCTGAAAAACAGTTATAATCAATTTTACTAATTTGGCTACATCATAATATTGAGGAGGTGAACGAGACACTATTGTTAGTTATAATTGATCAACGTCGTTACGAGTTATGTGTACTTTACAGTCGTGAAAGATAAATAACCCTAATCGGTACTCCGGCGAACAGGAAATGATACTAGACTCATTTATGACCCTAACGATGTTTTGGTGTTTTAAAAGTCATTTAAACACATAGATCATTTAGTGTCTTACCTTCATACTAGTCTGCCAGACGGATCTTAAAACTAAGTTTCTTATATTAATTCTTAATATTACGGTGGCTCTCTGTTTAAAAAGATTCTTCCTTTTTTCCCTAAATTATAGAAAGGGTTCTACCCTAATCCATCATAACGTTAAATGTAAAATACTTTAAATTGCTTTGTAATATATAAATATATATTGAAATATAATTATAAAGAACATATATATTCTTTTTGTGAATACTAGAAGGACTTGGAGTAGCGCTAAATATAGACAAATAAAGACAACAAAATATCACCGACTGTAAGCTGTCAATGCCCACGTGAGTTTCGCACTGGTGAATTCAAAAGACCCATTTTACTTCTTTGTCATGAAAACATTAAAGACACGACGACATGATAATGAATAAACATGTCATCCCTATAATATTTTGTACGCGATGTCATGCTTTGTTTGACACCTACATTTACGGATAATGTTAATAAAAATTTTCTAAAAGCAAAAATAATCTTTTTATTGAATGAAACATATTAGAGGTATTTTTTATACTAAATTAGATAACTCTATAGATGTAACCTTGTCACAAATATATGTTTATCTTTTAAAAAAATACTATTTATCTAGTACTAGGACATACAACTCGTTGCAAAATTTTTGTATATAAAGATATATCTAAATTGGATCCTATATAGGATCCTATATTTTAAATATGTAACTAAAAGTTTCAGTAGCTGTTTAGTTACTTTATTTTATAAATTTCTTATCTTCATATCTTATCTTATCAATAAAAACTTCAATATCAGTTAATATGTTTACTTTTTATAGGGTCAAAATTATTATGCACCAGTTAGCTTTCTACCCGCAACTTCGCCTGCGTGGATTTTACTATAGATTGGGACCCTCTAATTTTCCCGGGATCATAGTATTATCATAGCATTATTAGATCCTTACATGTTTCTTAAATAAAAAATGACATAATTTGTTCCAGTTTAAAAATTATCCCTGAGTTCCAAAACCACGACTGTATATATTCAACGGTTTTAACGTAAAATATGTATGTTACTAATTCACGTTTACTCTGTTTACTCTATCATTTGTAGGATTTACCACAAACTGCGATTACACTCTTTTTACGTCGATAATTGAATTAGTAATCAAATATTAACTAATAATACTTACTTCAGGTTTATTGTTGTCGCTATTTACATATTTGTAAACTGTTAGAATTTCTAAATATCCATTAGACTCCCTGCTACAACAGGGTTCAAAACCATCAAAACCAGTAAAGCGTCACTAACACGATTAAGACGCTTTGTTGAATAATATTAATGGCATATACGCTTCTTTGCTAGAATAACGATACAGCAATACAAAGAAAACTAATGAATAGTTATGACAGTGTCTATTTTTGTTTTCCTATGTGTTTCGTGCTCTGTCTTTATTATTGTAAAATCTCTTTTAACACAAAAGATTCTTCCTTTTTTCCCTAAATTTTAGAAAGGATATACCCTACTCCATCATAATATTAAATGTAAAATACTTTAAATTACATTGTAATATATGTATACATATATTAAAATATAATTATAAAGAATATATATATTCTTCCGTCCCGTCCCCGTCGCGTTTCGCTTCTCTCTCTACGATTGATGATACCACGCCTGCTCACATGCCCAGCATGGCAATTATTGGCAAATCAGTTAACGATAGTTGTGACGATTATAATAATGGGATCTTTAAGTCACAATATGTTTGCTATTTACTTTCATAAGTATTTACAGGACTTTAATTGATTACATCTAAAAAAATAAGTCAAATAGTAATTATAATAAAGTTGGGGAGTCATAGCGTTAAGGTTATTTAATTTCCAATAGTAACGATGACCAAGACCTACAATGGTAACGATGAATGATCACTAAGTACTATTTAATGACTTTGGCCAAATTTGGCTCATCCGTCTCAAGAAATGACAGTAACAGTTTTAATCCAAACTTTATTCTTTTTAATGAATCAAAGAGGCTGCCGATGCTGATAATTATATGGTCAAAAAAAGGTGTGTTGTTACTAGCAACAGTAACATTCACTATTCATAATTAAACGCAATATATTGAGATTTGTTTCTATTCGATATCAATGTTTCGATTACACTTATTCAATTGCAGCCAAGAGCAGCAAAGATGTTACGACAGAATATACGGGTAGATTACAAAATAACTACTTTTAATAAATATGATCGAATATTAAATTTTTTAATACTGGTCCAAATTTTTATTTCATTTATATATACCAAATGTAGGATAGGAATTTTCTAACCGATGTTGTTCAATTTCAATAGCCTGGGATTACGAAGTCGTGGTCCCAGATTTCGTCGCAAGTACTTGATTTTTGACAGTATTTCAAATGTACAACGCTTAAAAGCCGTTGAAAAGTAGTTTTATAAAGTAAAATATATTAAATTCTCTTAAAAGATAATCCCGGGTAATACTAATATATAAATATTTAAATTGAGCTTCGCTTAACCAGAATTGGTGAATTACTTACAATAACAAGAATTTAACTGATTTCTGATACAACAAGACTTTTGAGAACTTTAGAATTTGATTTGCTTATTTGTTTAAGTAATTTTATTTCTATTTGTAATAATAATTTTCCACACTCTGCTTATATTTAAGAGCATTTATGAGTCTATACTAATATTATTAAAAAAATGCGTTTGTTTATTGGGTGCGATTTTATTCAAAATATACTCCACCAATATTTATATAATATAATTATTCGTTGACATATAAAAAGCTTTTTGCCGAGGAACATAGGCTATATTATATTTCATAAAATAAAACTATAAACACCTAAAATGTAATGAAACGACGCTAGATATTATACAAAATCAAATATAAATTTGTGTACATTTGTGTATACATTTATATTTCTAATATAAAGGTACATAATCATCAATTAGTACGAGCTATATTTTATCCCTGAACTCCGATATTATTGAACTACGCCAGTAAAACGCGCTGACCTGCTAGTATTATACAAAGTAAAGTCATAATATAGCTCAAGGATTCTAAAATAAAATTAAGGTAATAATAAAATAAAATATATTGCTGAACTTATTTATTTATTTGATGAAACACCAATAGGTAATCACAATATAAGCTAATTAAAAATAAATTAAGCCAATTGCAGGTTTTTACGAAGAGAAGTAGAGAATTCAAATTTACCTTAAATATTTGCAAGTGCTTGCTGGTAATATTTAAGTGATTGGTGATATTTAATTCACCTCCTGAAAGGTCAGTGGGTGAATTTTCAAAAATCCTTTCTTAATGCTCCCCCAGCTTATAAATGGAACCACTTTATAAAATGTCTAGTTTCTATTTCTAGTTATCCTTATAGTTTGGTTCTGCATTGATATATGAAATAATGAAAAATAATTTCTTTCTTTCTTTCTTATATGGCAGGCAGTCAGTCAGCTTCTCCTTTTAAATAAAAAAATATATACAAGAGATTACAGAACGAACATATCTTAACCAGGTAAAAGTGTTAAGAATAAACGAACGTACGTGTATGAAAAGATTAATGTGAGTAAAGAAAGCGAGAGAGGTATTCCAAGATTGTGACAAGTAGAGATTCATGGTCTTTGCCGTCCCCGTTCGGACATAGGTAATCGAACCAAATGACTCTTAAGACATAAAAAAGAACTATCCAATACTACTGCCACTACTGCGCCATCGAGCCCATCAAAAAAAACCTCATTCCGAAACACCAATTTGACATTTGCTGTTTGTTAACCATAAATAGCTATGTAGTCGTATTATATTCTGGTTGGGCACAACGTTAAAAAACGTATACTTATTTGTAACTCATACTTTCTTAAGACCCCTATATTTTATAATGTTTAAATTTTACAAAAAATATTTATGTGCGTCCGTAAATATTAGTTTTTAATTCTGGGTGTCAAGGTAATGTGATTTCGAATACAATCTATGACTTTAGTTTTTGACCGTACCAGCTAATTTTCCATTGGTGTAATGATCAATCAATAATCTTGTGTTTCATTCTCACTGACAGTTCATAACGTCCGGTCTGAAATTTTCAAGGGCTCATTGCGAACGATTGGCAAAGAGTGTAGGTAGTAATTACCAACCTAATTGGGTAGAATGGGTGAGCTCAATGGTATCGGATTTTATATTTTTGGCATGTGCAATAATAAATTTAAACTAGTTTTGTCTATACCCATCATAATTAAATACCGAAAATGGTTTAATAGATGATTAGGTAGCCTTAACATGGCACCATTCATTTTGAAGAAATAATTTTGCCAGCATGAGTATACACTGCATAAGTTTTCACTATTTTTGTACATGTTTATTATATAAGACATCAAAAATAGAAAATTGGTTGGTACACAGTTTGACTGAATGTATAAAATATTTTCTACCTTGTGAGTTGACACGTGTGAAACGAAATTATTGAATAGTGTATTCTAAGGTTCTAGGAATTACTTTGCACCAAATTGATTAACCATTCACTATCCTTCACCGTTGTCGCCTGATGTAAGCTGTTTTCGACTTAAATCTCGAAAATCGCTTTTTGCAGAGGTGAGAAATTTGTTCAAAATTTTACTACTGCCGACATTCTTGCTCGCCCGTTATTCGTGTCATTACTATAAGGAATATAATTATGTACTTATTGTTAGCATGCAATTATTATTTTAATATCGCGATTGCCCTATGTACTTTATTTATGTGTAAGTAAAAGTAACTATAACTATATAACGATACAATAATATGTCATCTGTTCAGAAACTTCATAAAAGTACAATTGTTGTCCCCCAAATTGAAAATGTTAAGTTCCTTAACTAATAGTATTAATGATATTTAAAATCACACTTATAACTGATATCTACATAGAATATTCTTTATTTTTCTTAGTTTTGGTATAAGGTGTTTTCGAGACTATCAAATAATCAACCTTTCTTGGTCTGTAATATTACGAAACAGAACAAGGGTGGAATACAAATTGAGGGTCAAAAAAGAAATGAATACCACAAAAATGTAGAAGCATATATTCGGTGTTATGTGCATACTATATTAACCAGGTCCCGTCCTTTCAAGAAATAACTTCTATCTGGAAATTATGACCAGAATTATTTTTAAACATATTCTCTTTTTTCTAGCATCTGATATAAATTTAATTCACACCGAGTAAAATTAGAGGGCAGGAAAGCTCTTTATTTACCAAAAATAGTTAAGATTCTTGAATAAACATAAAGCTTTGAATGAAATGCTTTTTTAACTTTTTTTTAAATATTTGTGTAATATTATCTAAGCACTTACGTAATTCCAGTGTAATAATGTTAAGTTTAATATATATATATAAGGAGAAGCTGATTGACTGACTGGCGTATAAACGCAGGGCCTAAACTATAAGGTCATAAAGATTTTTTATTACATGACATTTTATCAAGACAAATTATAGGCATATAACACGCTCGGACCAAATACAGCAGAGTATAAATGATTTTATCTAAAACTTAGGGCGCTGCCAGGAATAATTATATTGTTTATATAATGTGTGTACAAACGTCTTATCGTCGATAACAAATCGCGTACTGCTAATAAATAAATAAAAGCTTAGAAGATTCAAATGAAATATTAGAAGGGAGATCTTCATTTACAAAAGAATGTGATAATAATGGGTTTGCTATTCTCAGCGTCATTCGACATTCAATAGCAGATGCTGACCAATAATACGCCCACAAACCACTGCGCAATCTCCCCTAGACAATTTGTCGGCGTTTGTGACTAGTGGCTTTTGTGTTATGATACCCTGAAAACAGAACCGAGTCATAGATCTATTAATAACTTGTCTTGTTAGACGGATATTAAACCCTTTGTGTAATCCCACTAGAGCTGAACAAAAATTCACTCAATAATGTGAACGGAGATTGACGCGCTTTTAGCTCTTACAAAGGACGCACAATGCATAAATAGAAATAGCTTTTTCTATTATTAAATTATTAAAGATTTTACCAGTGAAACATACTGAAAGTCTAATTAATTAAAGGGGTACACCGTATATTTATATAATTCACACACGTTTTGTTTATAAAGAAATGTAGAAGTGAAGAGGTCTGATTATTTACCTCCATTTTTAAAAATATTTCTAAGTGTGAACAAAATACTTCACTAACAATGATTTCTATCTTTAAATAACAATGATTTTACTTTATTAACTGATATATGTCATGATGATATAAAATAATTAAATGATCATGATGAACATGATGATGATGCTGTAGAACGTCCACAGCTGGATAAAGGCCTTCCCAAGAAAGTGGGAATTTTGTGCATAATAGCTTCGCTGGTCAGACAGGGTGGCAATCCCAAAGTGTAGCTTCGCGACAGGAAAGTTGCTAGCCTTATTGCATTTAGACTAAGCTGTTTCGGGTGGATGTGCCGCCACCTGTCGGTTCCGGTACCTCAATCGCCACTTACTATTCTACTCTGCCGGGACCCTACGGCGTATCCATTCTTATAAAATCATACATTCATCGATTGTTGTGAAAATGACAGTTTAATAACAAGTTAACTCCTCCAGAAAGCACAAATTAAAGCATTGCCAAGAAAATAAATTTAATAAATAAAAATAATTAATTTGTGTCTCACACGTGTACCCACTTTACCTATGCTAAGCCTATGCTTTGTTAAGATAAGACAGCGTTTTAGGTACTGTATGCGTAGTAGTGTGGCGGCGCACCAACCTAGTACGCATAGTACCTGAAAGACAATTAATAGCATTGAAACCATAGAAATCGTTTGTATTATAGTGTGTATATATCAATACCAGACATGAAATATGTTGCATTATGGAAATATAGACATAAATGATTCGATTGTCTATTAATTAAGAAATGCAAAAAATATTACAAAGCTTTTAAAAATGCACTAAGGAAAGCTTTAAATTGAATAAAAATAAACCTAACTCATAAAATAACACACTTTACACTGAAACAAATAGACAAAAAGTAACCATTAATAGTCTAAAGCAGTACATACATTGTTATTGTGTGTGTATATAAATATGATGGGCTCTATTTTGTAACCGTAATGAAAACATCGAATGTTATTTAAATTCAGTTCGTCTTGTATTATCTAATTTAATCGGTTTCACGTGACCCAACATTTTTTTCTTATTGCCATTACAAACAAAGCTATATACCTACCGCCAAATAGCAATGCCCGCATTGCTATGTTCCAGTTTGAAGGGTAGGAATCTACTGTTAAGGGGTTAGCTTTTGCCGGTGAGAGTGCGGCATCGTGAAGACGACCTATGCAAAACATCAAATTTACCCTTGTGTACCTCACTTAAGAGTTATAAGAAATAAAATAAATAGACACGAGATGAACATATATCACGGCCGTGTCTTATGGTAGTAGACAGAGACTTACGCTTGATACGAACTTAGCATACCTTTCTCGCTTCCTTTACTTGTGTTAGTCTTTTTATACACGCTTGTTTATTCTTGGTACTTTCTGGACTTTCTTTTATTCCTCCCCTGGTTAGGACACATTCGCCTAGGATGACCTATATCATCTCTTCCATTTACTTCCACCATATTTGTGCAGTTATTCTACTTTCATTCATCAGTATTAAATTGACATGTAGAAATGTTAATTCAATACTAACATAAATAATGTAGTAATTTTAGGTTACATAGCATTTTTTGTCTAAAAGTACTACGTAGTACTATGTCCAAGAGACTATTTTATGAGAACTATTTTTAGTTTTTCTATTTATAACTATTCTTGTTGGAGCAATACAAATCTATAGCTATCTTTAGCCTGTTGTGTTGTGGGGTTCCCAAAATAGAACATTTATGAGCTCTCCTTTCCAAGATTGGCTTGGTTTCAGTGATTAATTTTAATAAGGCAAAACAAAACTATGCCTTTTTTAAAAAAGTGCACGAAGGGATGAATGTGAAAATATGCCGCAGTAAAAAGTTTATGTGGAGATGAAATTCATAAAGGTATTGTTTGGTACAAAATGCACAAAAATTTTCATCATCATAGCAGTCTTAGATGTTTTACTCCTAAATAGAAGGGAGATTTTTGACCATAATTGCCATGAAAGTACGGTCACACACAATCTCAGAGGATGGCTTCGCGGCTGATGCATTTTGGTACGCTGTTTTGGGTGGATATACTGCTATCTACCAGTTTCGGGTATAGGCGGAAATATTATTCTACTAGATCCAATAGAAATATATTCAATTAGTAAAAATAACAGTGATGTCCTTCTGACTGCATACCACGGATATGTTGCATCTGTTCTACGGTATACGGTATGGTTCCCTATACATATTAGAATGTGCAGTATTTGTAATATACAAGATTGGCATGTTTCAATTCAGGAAGAGTAAACACCTTGCTCAAAAAACAGAAATACTGATACAAAAATACTATTATACTTAAAAATTATTTCTGTGTGATATCTGATGTCTGACTTGTTAGTAAAACCATTAAACCCAATAACTATCGTTACCCAAAAAAAACATTGTACGCCCATGAGGCACAATACGGATGACACTTACATGGACTATCTCATAACAACCTTATAACCTGTAATGACAATAAATATTTCATTGGTTGAAACACTACGAATCCTACTATTAAATAAACATTAATTGTTTGTGGATTTAGTGATTATGTACTCTTTGGCCTATTTTATGTTAAGTAAATGATGAGTTCTTACTAATATACCTAAAGTTTTAAATAATTAAAATATTGTCAATCATCTTTCACAATCAATAAAAAACATAATGAAAAAAAAGGTAAATGAAGAGTCATTGTGAAACCTTTTATTATGGAGGTTTGGCCTTTGCCAAAAAAACCCACATTAAGTTCGGATTTGTCGTTTAATTTTATTTATGACCACTGGTATGACTGAATGTGTGATAACAGCTTAGGAATCTGTATAAATGAATAAATTCCTTAAAGTTGAGTGTCTTTGACGATATAGTGACTATTTTAGCACGCACATTTGCAAAATATGTTTTGTATCTCACAATATCCAGTTCTCCTAGTATTCATAGCCAGTGGCGCAACATCTATGAATGACAATAGGTCATCATTTCACGTGTAAATTCTGAATATACTTTATAAGTATGCAATTCATATGCTTTATGCGTACACTTTTAAAATGAAAACCAAATTTATTTAGCTAATTATACAACCATTGCTAACTTTTTAGGAATAACTAGAATAATTACGCTATATACACAGTTTTCAGTTATTGCATTTGCTGTTACAAATAAATATTTGGATGGATTGTTTGTAGAAAAATTGACTAAATTTAGAGGTTGCGTACTTTGTCAGCCTCAGTCACGATCAATAGTGTCGTTTGATCATTTATTTTTGAGAAAACAAAAATGTGTTAATTTTTGAGACTAACTTTTATTTACCTTACTAAATAAAACAACTCACAGATAAAGAAGATAATGTATTATCATTCGAAAATGAAAGTTTGTATGTTTGTATGTACCCTGAACGCAAACTATGTATCCTATACCCGTAGTTTACAACAACTTCCCAAATTTCAAATACATAACTTCGCAAACTGAACAAAATCTGATAGGTGAAATCAAAATACTAATTTTACGGTAATTTCGACCTGATAACTTGTGTTATAGATACCAGAGGAATCATAAATATAATACTTAAACACATGTTTAACACTCAATACAGAAAAATAATTCAAATATTCATCATAAAAATATGGGTGAGGATCGAGTCCAGCCTCTGGCGCATAAGGTAAGAACCCTGCCGAATCCGGGCCGGGACCGTCAAGTCGAGTATAACCTACTTTTGGAGCAGGAACAGCATTATAATTTCCACTGGAGGAACATAGAATAAATCCTCGCTATTAACTATGTAAGTACATAAATGGGTCAGTTAAGAGATATTTAACAATTTTATTATATGAAATATTTGATACCAGTAACATTGCAGTATACTAACCATGACATCTTTAGCATTGAGGAAACCAAATAAACTCTTTGAAGGCCTGGACTGCCGGAATGCATTTAATTTCTTTGTAACTAGTTGTCCACATTCCGGAAAAAGTGGAAATTTATTGGTGCAAGGTCCGGAGAGTACAGTGGATGACACAGACATTCCAATTGTAGCTCATATAACTTAGTGGTTGTTTATTGTGCAATGTGAAGTCTTGCGTTGTCGTGAAGTAGCTGTGGCCTAGAGCGATCGACCAATCTCGGCTGTTTAGCAGCTAGTTATTACTTCATGGTTTGCAGTTTCTGATAATAGTTATCTGCCGTAAACGATTGGCCTGATTTTAGAAAACTGTAGTGAACTGTAGACACCGGCGCAAGAACACAAAACACTCACAAGTTACTTTTGCTCTAAAAAAAATATTTTAGGGCTGGATTTGTCTGGGTTTACAGACTTTAGGCCCTACGACGACCGCTTTCGGTTATTGTACAATTTACTTTTTATCACAAGTTATAATTTGATTTAAAATCTCTTCATTATTGTATCGTTAACTAAAGTAACGCAGCAACAGTTTTGTCACTTATCCCGAAGCCTGCAGCTGTCTCTGAAGTGCCTTTTGTAGATCCACTTCAGCAAAACACAAAAGCCTTTAATTCTTCATTTGCACTTTGTCCGTTCGTCCACGGAGTTAGTTCTGAAGGTCGAAATTTCATTAAGGAACGTTAAAAGCAAAAACGTAGGTAGGTACGACACCGTCATTAATCCTTCGAGCTGTTTCTGCAGCACTACTGCCATGGTAGAACTAGTACTCTTAAATGTACTTTATTTATACATTTACAGGTTTGATATTTTATATTTTCTATGTTGCGATAATAAGCGACGCCAAAGAAAAAAAATATGACGAAAAAAACAAATGAATGACTCTTAAACTCAAATGATGTAGATAATATATTAAAAAAAAATCTTATCCAAAGAGGACATATATCAGATCAAGGTGTTTAGTGCGACTGGACGCTAATTTTATATCTAAGAACCTTACATATGAAATTAGTAAAAAATGTATTAATGAACACTTCAAATCTACGTATCATGATAAAAAAGAAAAAAAGTTAGAACTAAGAGTGCTACTCTTAATTACTGTAAAAGAAAAACCTATTACTTCGCCTTGTTGAACGACAACAACTTTGAAGCCGAAGAAAATGTGGGAACTTGTAAACACCCGTGAACAAAATTAATGACAATTGAGCCTTTAGGAAACTGATACCGGGTATCATTTTAGAAATAACTTTTTGCAATATATTTAACAATTACGGAAAATCTCTTGCATGTCTATAAGTCACATGATAGACATGGCCGTCCTACGGCTGAAATAATTATATAAGCAACTGATTATAACTGGATATATTTATTAACTACACTTTTGAAAAGGTAAAAGAAGTGTGAATAAATGTTTTTATTATATTCTAAAGGATCAAGTCAATCAATCAAATGCCAGTCTAATTAATGGGTGTGGGGTACACCGAATACTATCCATATTTCATATATTTTTTACCTGCGAAACAAAATAACCTTTTATCTATATCTTTGCTCCGAGCTCCGTGGATGGGAATCAATTTGAAGGGGTTTTTTTTAAAAGGCTGATATGATTTTAATATTATTTATATATAATTCTAGCTTTGCACCCGGAATTCACCCGTACTTATTTTCCATCGCTTTTTGGGGGCACGTGTTAATACGTTAGAATGAATGATTAAGATGATCTTAGGTATTTGCGGAACATCTCATTACCTAGTTCACGAAGGCATCTCTGACGAAGATACAGTCGATATAAAATTCGGTGTGTTGTCACTTCAATGTTATCATAAATAAATCTATTCTGCAGCATAAAATTGGCACCAGACATTCAGTCACGTAGAAACGGCGTATTTAAGCTGGTTATAATAAATTCAATTAATAGGTTTAAAAATTGTACTCAAATAGCGTTAGAAGAACATAAAAACAACTTATTGGTGGGATATGTTTTATAAAAAAACGGTACATATGCGTATGACATTTTTTTATTCAAGCAGGTCGTCAAACAACGACGCTTGTAATATCACAAGAATATTACTAGCACGTTGCCAACCCGGTGACTTGAAGATTTTATATTAACATAGCGAAACACAGCAATGCGAACACTGATTTTTGGCAAAAGACGCTGACCAACGCTGACGACCTTTTTGGTAGATGAAAGTGAGGTACCAATGCAAACGACCGTTGTATGAGGTCTACCTTATATAAAGTGTATGAGCCATTTTTAAAGCAACCATCAAATTATATTGGTTTTTTTTTTTAATTCATTTTATAGATGATGCGACTAAA
This sequence comes from Heortia vitessoides, assembly GCA_020976665.1. Taxonomy (NCBI): domain Eukaryota; kingdom Metazoa; phylum Arthropoda; class Insecta; order Lepidoptera; family Crambidae; genus Heortia; species Heortia vitessoides. Next base: position 8,014,518 of record JACJUM010003259.1, on the reverse strand, counting down.
GTAGAGCTGTGATTAAGAGGTAAATTAAATAAATATAATATATTGATATTTCGGGTTCTAATTCTACTTATTGTTTAGGGAGGGTTTAGGTTTTAAACAATACTATTTTGCATGTGCATGTTACTTAGATTGACCTACTAATTTCTACCTGACGACGTTAATCATCAAATACTTTAATTATATTAATAGCTAAAAACCGAAAACAGGCCATCTACTTTGACCATTTTAGTGGGGGTCCATAGTTTTGTTTGTAATGTAGCTGAGTAGAAAAAAACTCTCACCTGTATTCCTCAAACAATAACTATGTTACAGTACAACAGACTGCTTCTGCATAATAAGCGAGAAGAATAAAACATTTTCTGAGCATATCATTGAAACTCCGGACTAACCTTTACCATAAAAATTGGAAATATAATTATACTGAAAACTGCTACATATGAATAAAAATACATCTAGATAAATAAAGTAAATTTGAATCGGGGCTGCCTGAAATACCTTATCCATCGTCATATAAGCCTTAAGTCGCGTACTGGTGAGTATTCCCGTGGCGCGCCAAGATGCATCATTACGGATTTCGACAGACATGACACTATCGTGAAATGTAGCTTCGCAACGGGAACGTTACTGCATTTCCTCCCCCTGTTTCCATTTGAGCTTTACTATTTCAGTTGGTTTTACGGCCATCTGTCCTTTAATAGATAAGCTCTTACGACACCTACGACAGAGGGAGGAGGTTCTATTCTACTCTTTTGAATAAAAAAATATGATGATTATGTTCTGACAACAATAGAGAGAGGAATATTAATATAGGTTGGACATGTAGAAAGGATAGATGAAAGTAGAATGACTGCACAAATATATAGAGCGGAAGTTTTGAAGAGACTTATGTCCAGCAGTAGACTTTCAATAGCTAAGCTAGCTAAGATAATGACTATTCTACTCACGGTTTAAGGTCCTTGTGAATATTCAAAGTACTTAAAAAAATTATGCCATGGACACGTGCGTTAAAAGAGAAACCGACCCACCAATCTGCCAAACCCCGTGGCTGATTAATGCTTGTAAGCCCTCCAATAACACCTTTCATATCATAGTAATTCGAGGTAAATCTGCAATTAATAATGCCTACTACCACCATCAAAGAACATAATATTTTTTTGTAGCGACTGGCACCTAACTCTTGTAAAAAATCATAAACCGAAACCGTAACTTCGATTTAAACCCTACTATAATATTCAAACAGTCACGTGAATTTCAATTTATGTTCTGATTCTTTCACACAGAAAATGAATTCTTTCACAAAGAATGAATGAAGGGATAACCCGAAAATATCTATCATATACCCTTGAAATATAACTACTAATTACAATATCAGACAAATAACCAATGACCCTGATGACTATATTGGGTTACAAGAGTAATTTGATCAGATTGGTTATTAAGTGCCACACTTGAAAATCTGCCGGCAATAGATGGAGCTTAAAACTAAGTTTACAGACGTTTCATTACGCGAGCCACAAAAAAAGTACCTGTAAGAAAAAAAAGGATAATGTTGAATGAATGAAAAATGTATGACTGAATGACATATAGGTGATAATGACATAAAGATGAGAGTAGACACAAAAATTAACAAATGGCCGCTATGATCCACCATTTTTTAGATTAAAACTTTACAATAATAGCTTAAACACATACAATTTTGAGAGTAAGCGTCGATTTTCCACCAAACTATTTTAAATAGATATTTCTGGGAATCCAGGGTTGGTCATTTATATCAACTTCCAAAGTATTTAAAAGAAAAAAGTAAAAACTTTTGCGTCAAAGCAGTCTTGTCTATAAAATCGATGTGTGGTTGTTATACAGAAGTTAAAATACATTTTTGAATATCAGTTTCCAAGTTTAACTCGACATTGAATAAAAATGAATCCAACACGTGGTTGGAATTCAAAAACTTATTTTAAACTAAATTATGGTTAACTTGAAAATTTCCAGTGGAGAATTTGCAATGGAACGCATACTATCTATTAGTATCGCTCTTGAGATAGTCTAACTTTGGCATGCCGATAATTGGCGCTTGCAAGACGACGTCGTGTGGTGTTTAGTTTAGACGTGACATATTTACCTCTCTCTTTTATATTCCATTTAGATATGCACATAAACTATTTTGATTAAATTGGTAGGTATAGATAGTTTGAAATATAGTCGCCGTCAAATTAAAACCATGTGAATTATTAACTAGTTGAAACATGTTTTAGACACAATAATTTCCAACAAGTAAGCTGACTAGAGCACGCTCGCGCCAATTACTAAAATTGCTAATAACAATCTTGATAATTCAAAGGGATAGGCCCTCCAGGGATAAAAACGTAATGGTTGCTGGCAGGAACATGCTTATACATATAAGTAATAAACCTTTACTATCTTGCTTGCTATGTTTTACACAATGTGAAATTCTGATATAAAATTACATCTGAAAAAATAACATTAATTATACAGGGCAATAATAATAATTCTTGCCCAAAATAAATATGCTAATGGAAAAATTTATGTCACCAGTTAATTATTGGGAAAACAATACATTAACCTTAGACTATAACATTAAAACAATACATAAACATTAAGTTTTAAGGTAAATAACTTTTAATTTCATAATTTTCTATATTGATTATACAGATCCATCTTGTGATATTTTTGTGCAATAAAAATAATATAGTGTTCACAGTCAGGCAGTTCAGCGAAGTACAATAGTCTACAAAAACAATGAGATATTAACATTGCATTGTGTTGAAAGTTCCCTAGAATATTGTGCAAGCCAACGTTTTAGTCCTCATTCATAAGAAACGGTAGTTTTTATAAAAAAAATAATGTGAATAATTTTCTAGCATGTATTTATTTATCGCTTATTAACCGTCTCTGTGTACGACCAGTCTCGCGCGATAATCGAGTTAATGACAAAACTACATACATAAATTACTGTGTATTTTCCTCTGCTAGTTAAAAGGTGATGTCCGCGGGCGTTTACTTTGCTGAAGTGGCTGGTAGGGATTTCGACCGCGCCTTAGCATTAGTGTTACCTTTACAACATGCAGTATAGGCGCCCTATGTTGCTGAGCAGACCGCATGTGGTCAACGATGACTTGTGTGTATATATCTGTGTAGGTTGTTGTCTCTACTGATTGGATGGTCTAGTCGATGGCAGTTCATTTAAAGTGTTGATGAATTGGAAAATCTACTACATGCACATTGTACTTTTTGATGCGCAATTAATTAAACAGCTGGCGGTTTTTGTTTTCTTTTTAGATTTTCAACTGACCGCATCCAGGTGTGATGATGTGTGTACTAGTTAATTACGCACGTAGCTACTTAAACGATGGCCTCTTTTTTTGTTCAAAATCACGTCTGATGAGTTTTAAAATATTATCAATTTTAAGATTCAACTACTACTCGCACATTTTTATTAAATAGATATCATTCTTACTCTATTCTCATATTTAATTGGCTAAGACAATGTGGCTGGACGCATGTCTAATACAATTAATCCTTTTGAAAATTACTTGAGTAAACCTCTGTCCAGCAGAAGACGTCCTATGGCTGATAGGATGACGATGACGACGGTGTTCTCGCTCAGATTCTAAGACCATTGTCTTGAAATGTATTTACAAAAAAAAAAAGCGAAGCGAAGGCAAAGAATACGAGTGTAATAAGTATAATAATAATTCAAAAAACAAGAATTGCATAGCTTCTCTACCAAATCCAAAAGTTGGCAATTTTTCTAAATAACTTGGGAGCGCCAGATATTGCTAGCATGCAGTACCTTCTCTTTAACAAGTGTTAGTAGATAAAAATTGTATTGGTATATGTATGAAACAGAGATACAGGCAAGTAGAGAATCAGTTATATTGAAAGGTATTTATATTCTACGTATAAATGTAGGCCGAAGCCTTCGTTTATATGTAGGATACAAAGAGAGCTGAATAGTTTGTGTTTAATCAAAGTTTTTTTGAAAGTGCTTTTATCAGAATTAATGGGCCTAATCCGAGGTTTTATGTGATTGATCCAAAGATGAGTGATTGAATTTGATATATAATGTGTCAGAATTAATCGGCCCAATAATTTGACATCATCGTGATTTTTCAACTTGCTTTTAGATTTATTGATAGATATAACTTACATCTGAAATGGTTCTTATACTTTGTATAAAGCAGAATAATAATTTGAGGAGGTTCTAGACTTGGAACAAAGATGAAGAAGTAAAATTTGCAAAAGAAAGGTTGATTACCCAAAGTACTCAACTTAATGATAGTACCAAAAGAGATATGAAGTTAGAATCAATGTGGCTTATATTAGATTTCTGAACAGCATTTTTAGAGTTATATTAATCGCTGATAGCATTACCATACTACGTGATTGAGAAAAGATAAATGTTACATGAAACAAAATGTAAGTAACATTATCTTTCTCTCGACAGTTCTTCTTCAACAGCACTCCATTTGAAAACCTAATACAATATTGGTGAGTTTTAAAGAAACAGTGCAACCACTATCGTATTTATAAAAGCCACTCAGTTGGGATAGTAAAAGCAATCATTCACTGCCGATCAGTACTATTTATGGTGTCGCGGCGGGTTGACAAATAACGTTCACTGTGACTAGAGCAGCGGATTGGCAGCCTATCCCTACATTCACCCAGTTATTTTTTCAAGAATTGACCAAGCAGATTCAATAAGAAATAGGTCAATTCTATTCGTATAGGACATAAAAAATAGAACTTTTATCAGTTTAAATTCTTGAAAATCCAGTTTTGTGTTAAGGCTGTTTCTTTTATAAGATCGATATGAGGTTGTTATATAGGAGTTAAATATAATTAAATAATGTGACACTGAAGGAAAAAGCTGGGATCTACAAACTGGTGTAAAAAGGGAATCGGGTGCATGGATCAAATCATTTCCCTGCGCTGCATAAGGTCAGAAGGTCTATTTCGCTTTTATTAAATTAGAAAAGGCTTATAATGCGGTTTAGCAAAAGGCGTTGCGTATGGGGTGAAAGACCGTCAGATTCAGACATTCCATCCTCTTTACAAGGATTGTGCTGCTTGTGTTAGAATAAACGGTGCCTACACTGAATGATGATCAATGATGAATCAATCAATCAATTAATCAATCAATCAATCAATGACATCCATAAAAGTGTCAGACAGAGATGTGTAGATGTGTAGCATCGCCGTGGTTATTCAATTTATTTATAAACTTGAAAGCCAGTAAATGTGGATTAAGCATAAATGGGTTACTCATCAAATGTCTTCTTTACGCTGATGATCAAGTAGTGTCAGCATCGTCAGCTGAAGAGCTACAAGAGATGGTGACGATTTTGCAAGATTCCTTTAACAAAAAAGGTATGAAAGTAAATAAGACGATAGTGATGACAAATTGTGAAATTGTGATCGATGACATGAAAGTTAAGCAAGTAAAAGAGTGTGTGTTTCTGGGAAGTGTTTTTACGAGATATGGGAAGAATGAAGATGTTTAACGGAAAGTGAAAGCTAGGAATAGTTTTAATGTAGTCTTACATGCTTTGACGGGCAACCAAAATGTTTAAAAAAGGGCACGGCTGTTTATATATAGAGGTGTCTTAGTTCCAACACTGTCATATGGTAGTGAATGTTAGGGATGGCAAAAGAAGCACACAGGCAGAGTAAATGCTGTTATAATGTACGCTTTAAGTATATGTGTCGAAGAAACTAGAACATAGAAACGAACTTGGAGCTGCTATTATCTTTATATATTTATAAATATATTATTAGCGGCCCGTTTTAAACATAGATTAGCTAAAACTAATAAACTTAAAAACCTTGTGCCCACGATTCAACCCCGAATCGAAAATCTTCCAAAAAGAAATTTCTTCTGCTCGAGATAGAAATCCTACTCGGTGAATTATTTAAATCCGTCCAGTAGTTGCTGAGTTTATTCATACCAAACATCATAAATCGTTTCCTCTTTATTATATTATAGTGTAGATAAAATCATAAGGCAAGCGTACGGTTCGCTTGATGGTAAACGTGACCGCAACGCTGTTGTAACTGTGAAATCCGCAACTTATAGACGCTCGTGTCTATAAGTTGCGGATCACAAATATTAGCATATTGCCAACCCTGTGAACTGAAGATACTATGTCACATTTATCCATTAATTTCACTGCCTCTTAAATTACAAACCAAAACACAGCAATGCAAACATTCGGCCGTAGAAGTAGGTGAGCGTGATGTACCAATGCAGACAATCTTCGTAAGAGGTCTACCTCATTTACCATATTTTAATTCACTATAATTTAATAATAATAATAATATAAATATTTGCCACCCATTATTGCCATTTTAATATAAAACCTTAATTTCAATTATACACTTGTGCAATTTGATTATACTCGTTTTTTTTCATATATAGTGTTTAATACATTTATACATAGCACATACATGCCACTAATTTCATTGATTAATGAAAACAAAAACTGTGTTTTTAAAGCAACGTACTGTGTGTATGTATGTGTACATATATCTGTGTCAGTTGATCTAAGAGTGTCAGATAATCAAAAAATAATTAATTAAAATGACTATTAATCAATAGAATCAAGAAAAACCGACTATAAAACTATCGAGAAATTCTAATTGACCAGCTAATAAAACGATTAGTTGGTAAAGTAATATTGGCCGCTAAATTACCGTTTTTAACTTATTTTATCTTTTCTGCTCAGGTAGAATTATAATTCTTAATAATTATTAGTAAGCGTTAAAAGTGTTCTAACATTATTATGAATTAGAACGAAATAACAGATTATAGCAAAGCTTTCCTCGTAAGTAATTTCCGCATATTTTAATGCCATATTTCTAAGTCCTAACACGTGTATTTGAAAACCGCTTATATATTAAGTGCGGTAGTATTGCTGGATTACCCGCTATTTTTATTTTTTAATATTTCTGCTCCAATATTATTCATTTCGTTATCTATTGCCTCATTGTATCTGATATATGTATTTTCATTAATTATACCATCAACTACCGGTTTCGTGATTCTTCTGTTGTCTGATATACGCAACATAAGCGCTTTAAACAAAAAAAAAAAATTATTATTCATTTAATTCATATTTTTCCCAGCATATTTTGTTCTGATATATCAATTAAACAGATTTTCTTGAACTTAAGAAATAAATTAAATTTCCGTTTAACAATATTGTGACTGTCAGCACTTGTTCAACAAATTCGAATGCTGCAAGTTCTCGATATATGTATTATAATGTGTCATACAGTTCAATTTAACGATTCCTATTTGTCGAATGGTAAATTGCCATTTCTTTGGACGTTGATCAGTATTACATGGGATATCATAGATCAAATTAATTTGTCATAAAATTACTAAATCTTAAGTATTTGTAACACAGAAAACAGCAGTATTAAAACATAAAATGTCAATGCTATGTCTAATTTTTTTTCTACAAAAACTATGCATAAACTTGCATAGTTAAAGTTATTAAGTTTCAAATCTTCTTTCCTTGCTGAATTGGTATTACAGTATGCGTAATGTTTATTTTACACTAAATTTTTTAACGGTTCACAAACTTCACTGTTGTTATTGGAGACTTGATGGAGAGGTGATGAGATGAGAGTGGGACAGTTTGGATCACAGGCAATGGAATCTCATGGGTGAGACACTGGCTTTCTGGAGAAAGAGGGACTCTTTATGATGAACTCTTTTTTCCAGGAGCCACCTTACAGAAAGTGGACCTAGATGAGCCCGATGGCACCACAAGAAATGAGATAGACTTCATCTTGACATGATCATGATGTCTCATTGATCCACATGGTCAAAACCGGTAGCGATCACAGGATGGTAAGAGGCATATTGAATATCAACGTTAAACATGAAAGTTCCCGTCTGATGAAGTCCACGCTCCTAACTATTCACGCCCTTATCCAAAACCCCGAGAGCTTTCAGCTCGAACTCTCAACCGGTTCCATTGCTGAAGATCAATCGAAGAAGACCTTGCATCGGTAGACGAGATTAACGGCCGGCTCTTAGAAGCTCTCCGAACGGTGGGTTCTCCGTTCATTGAACCCCACAGTTCGAATAGACCTCAGAAACGCTACTACGCTCGATAAAACTAGTCTTCGAGTGATGCGAAGTCATATAGGCGGCTCAATAGACATATAAAATATTAAAGAGACGATTAAGCGGAATGAAGCACCAAAGTGTTCGTAAGAAATCTTTCAATTGGACAAAGTCTGATGACTAAGCTAAAGAGAGAAACTGGATGTTTAGCAGCTGACCAAGGCAGGGGTACTGGAAGAGATTAAGAGGTTCTATGGGAAGTTAAACGTTGCCTGTTACAAAAGACCCAAGAACCGAGTTAATCCGATACTACTCCCAAGGTATCCCGGACATCAGCCTGAGCAAGATTAGAATGGCCCTGTATCAGTTTCAAAAGCACAAGGCGCTGGGTGATGACGAAATCAAATCTGAGCTTCTGAAAGTGGGTAAACACCGGTATTTATAGTCTTTCAGAAGCTCGTTAATACCGTCGGCTTCGAGAGCATAACGCCAGCAGCATGGAACAGGAGCGTAGTGAAGCTGTTCAGAGCGTAGTGAAATATTGACGGTCGGTGCATAAAAGTGTTGAAGAGTTTGAATGACAACGACCCTATGACGGTCCGAGTCGGGGCAGAGTTCGAAGGCTACTCAAAAAGACAGGGAGACGTCATATCATTGAAACTATTTAATCCCACTTTGGAAAACGCCTTCAAGCTCCTGGAATGGCAAAGATAGGGCTTCAACGTTGACAGAGTTTCTCAACAGGTGGGTCTCAAAATGACTATGGTAATGTGTAATGTCCATGTTGTACCCACCCCAGTTTTAGTTGAGAGCTCACTTCCTGAAGTTGTTTACTCGTTGTGTATAGTCCAAATAGGTATGTCCAACTTTAAGATAGTAGTCAATTGCGGAATTAATTGTCGGAAAACTGCAAATCATCTTCTCTGTCTCAAGTACTTCAGAGTTTCAAGTCAAAAATTTTTGACCAATGTGTGCTACCTGCGATGACCAATGGCAGCGAAATGTGATTTGGCAGCGAAAAACCATTGGCCTTACTAGCCAACTGAAAATAGCTCAACGAACTATGGAGAGGGCAATGCTCGGTCGTCGGCATTTGCGCGATCCAATCAGAAGTGAGGAGGTTCGTAGCAGAACCAACTACCGGTACGACGATCTGACTAAAGCCGCAGGATCGTGCTGGACACAAACCGCATACAACCGATCCTGTTGGAGATTACTTGAGGAGGCCTATGTCCAGCAGTGGACGTATTGTAGCTAATATAATGATGATTATTGTAACTGTTAGGTATATTAAGACTTAAACTAATAATAATTGTATTCTATAAATTTATTTAACACTATTGGTGCCAATTTAACAACTGATATCATATACCAAACGACACGCCTACTAGTAAAACGAAGTTTGAAGTACACTATATTTATTGTATACGCTGATGATACGCTATATATCAATATACATATATATAATGATATATACATATAATATATATATATATATTTAGATATATATATATATATATACACACATATATGTATATTGATATATATATCATCATATTAGCCGTTGGAATATATATATATATATATACTTATATGCATGGAGCGTTAATAAACTAACACGTGTAATTTGAAATGTTTTTAACGTCCGCCATTGTCAGCTATGCTTTTTTTAACGGCTTCATAAAATTGCACCGGTGATTTTCACGCTGTACCTAACCGCTTTATGGACAATTCATTGTTCTTAGCCACACTCCTTTATTGTTACGTGGGTTTTATTTTATTGCCACATATTACTTCGACTTCGGTTGCTTTTTAAATTAAGGTTGGCACTAAAACTAAACCTGGAAAAGAGCTCGCCTCAACACCAGATCAGTAGATGTCGGGACATTTATGCAATTAACTTTAAGATAACAGTTATATGTTGACAGAGACGAGTAATTATCTATATATTTACTTTCACCTTTAGATAGACCTTTTGCAAGGCACTTTTAAATTAGCTAAGAATCTACCTGTGCACACAAGCAATGACACAAATTAGAAAAAAAAATCGGCGTCTTAGAATATTTCGAAAAAGTGTATTTCCTAATTTTTTTCGCCTGTGTGGTACTAATAGAGTCGAATTCTTTCCCTGTACCAGGTGTCGTAAGAACTGACTGTTGTAACAACTAACAGAAGGCATTTATAACTACTGAAAACTATGTAGCTCAGCGCGGCGATTATGGGCAAACGCTGCCCCCCTATTTTGGGGAGACCTATGTCCAGAAGAGGACGTATCAATTTTAAAGATGACGATGATTTAATTTTTTTCTGAATACATATAAATAATTAAGAATTTCTTTTTCTATACTATATACATTAATAATACTGGCTGATGATATTTTATACAAGCTTGAGGCCTAGGGCACAGAACACTCCATATTGACGATTATAAACCTTGTGCGCAGGAGTCTACACCGGTTTTGGCCGGGGGGCAGATGCCGATACTTCCCCAGCCTATATCACTGGGCACCCCAAGCTCGCAGCAGCAGCTGGCTAACGCTCCGGTCCAACGCCCTCCAGGTGCCATAGAGTATGCTTTCTTGGACATCGAACTGCGCTACGGATTGTTGCAGGTAAGAAAATTACACAATATTTACTTTCTGTATTATATATTTTACAAATATTTAGATTTTCTCATTTTCTGGTTGTTTCTCTGCGTCAAATATTGTATATTTCCTATTTTAATTTGGCTCAAAGAAGTTTGTGCTGATTGAATGGCAAGATTCAGATCTTAACAATAACTGTCGATAACGTATATACTATAACTAGTATTAAGACTATATAGTTACGTGTAATATTTGATATTAAAATTGGGATACAATATACACTCTATTACAAGCCAACTATAAAAACTGGCAACCACCAAACCGATTGAAACAATACCGGAAAATAATAAACACCTCAAGTCTTGACTTGGCCTTGGACTTGAGTGAGTCTTTGCCCACTTCAATTTGTTAGTTTATTTATTAAACTTTATTGCACAAAATATTTTAAAATGTATAAATGGCGGACTTAATACCAGTTGGCATTATCGCCCAGTCAACCATTACACGAAACAGAAAAAATACATATATAGTGGTGCAGACAATATATATACAAAACAGATAAAATTTACAAATAGTATATATATATATATATATATATATATATATAATATATAATATACAATATATAATTATATATATATATATATATATATATATATTGTGCATTAGAAATAGGGTTATAAAGATAGAGAAGTAGCATCAGTAAATAAAGTATGGAGAAGGCGTTTTAGATTTATTTTGGGATCGCTTAATATTCAATCGCTCATTCCGGAGTCGTATAGCCGTCACTGTAAAAAAGTTCGTCAAAAAACTAGAGTGATGAGAAGGAATTAAGTGCGAGAGAGTATTAGAAGAACGGAGAGAAATATATGAGTTGAAATCTGTCCTTTAAGTAAGTTGGCCCATAAGGATCAAAAAGTATTAAAAGTAATATGGATACATCTAGACTTTTGCAACGTTCACGAATAGGAAACCAGCCAAGAAGAGAACGGCAATAAAAAATATTATCATATTTACGCAAACCGAAAATGAAACAAAGACAGTTGTTTAATAGACAATCCAATATTTTAAGGAGTTCTTGAGAGATATTAGTGCAGCACACGTCACCATGTTAAAATCCTTTAAATCCCCTTAGCTTCTCTTATGATTATCTTACACAAATAGACTTCAAGTCTGCCGAGTCTAAGTTATTGGTACACAAAGCGCTAATCTTATAGTGATCAGACAACACAATTATTGAAAGCAAAGCTTTGATGTCAATACAATTATGGTTGATTCAAGAGAATTCAAATGTGTTTGTACTATAATCAAATGCAAAGAACGCCTATACTAAGGAAACTTACTATGATGTACATTAACGAACAATAATAATAATACATTTTTAGTTGTACACAGAAAATAACATAATGAAAATAAAACTTAAAAAATATTACACAACTGGCGGCCGTATCGCTCAGAGCGATCTCTTCCAGATAACCTTTAGATAGACAAAAACGAAGAAAATGTGAGAGTGCAGTTCTATGTGTACTATTGTCTAAAAATAAAATAAAATAAATTAAAACTATAATTGCATTCCAATAAATACATAAATAAAATTACAATTATTTTTTTACAAAATAAACACATATGTATTAAATTTGCCGTAAAGTACCGGCAGAGTAGAATAGTACCGCCCTAAGAGGTGGCTAAGGTACCAGAACCGACAGATGGCGGTATATCCAACAGAATCAGTTCAGCTCAAATTCACAGGGCGGGGAGGGGCAGCAGCATTCCCGACGCGAAAGCTGCGATTGCTAACACACTTGCCCAGCGCGGCAATTATGCGAAAAAAACCTCCTTTCTTGGAGTTTCAATGGCTGGTGTGATAATGATGATTATGACATATTGAAATAATAAAATGCTGTAGTCTTCTGTTAGATCAGTTTAATGATGTTACGCTTTGTTGCTGGGCCCGTGCAATTATTTTATATTTTTCATTTTAATTAACTATTTGGTAAAATAAACACTAAAATGTATTCTGATTGGGATTGGTATTTCATCATTACCTGGCTTCATAAATATCACGTAGACCTGGGAATGTGTAAATTAATTTTATTCTGTAGTGCCCACCTGCAATGAAATATATTTTGGGCTTAGCGATGAAATATATTTTTAATGAATTTTAAATTCAATTCATTACACTTTAGCCTTTGTATTTGTACGAGACTTTTTTCCATTCATTTATACATTGTAGGTTTAAAAAGTTTATTTTTTGTAGCAATATTCATTTCTGAAATCAAAAGCACCATAACCATAAAGAAAAATTCTCTTCAACTTCTTTACTAAGAAATTAAATTAAATTGTTTTATATCTAAGACAACTAATTGTGTAGAAGTATGTTAACAACTCAATTTTTTTATTAGATAGAAAACGCCAAATGCGTCAGTTTAGAACATATTTTTAAATTAAAGTCAGTGACAGTGACATTAATTAAAACAAGAACAGAAGTTTCCGAAGTAAACATTTTCAGATTATAAAAATAATAAACCTGTCAGAGCCAATTTCTTGTACCTTCTCTAAAAGATATTTAAATTTTCTTTCTTACAATACCTAACAAAAAACAGAATACGTAGGTTTTAGATTGACTTCTATTTTTATATTTCAATATCCTACTTACTATTGTGTAACATACTGACGGAATTATTTCCCGTTCCTAGTCCCAATAGTGTAGACGGTGAATATGTGGGAATCCATACAGCTTCTCCCTTTGTATGTCCTAGATCGATTTACTATTGTAATGTCTTCAGCGTAGATTTTCCTTTAGCTCACCTTTGCAACATCAGACCCCCGCTGAAAGGCTACACAATAAATTTAAAATAAATGTCTATTTTAGTGCTACGCTTTTATCTCCTTTTGTCAATGTCACGCTTTGTTGCTGGGCTCGTGCAAATTATTAATAATCCCCGCAGACAATAAAGCGAACAACACCGAGACACTGTATGAATACATACTGGTATAAAATATTTACGCCAGTGTGCACCTCGCATTGCTAACTAACTATACAAGAATATCATTGTTAGCAACACTCGCCAGGCATTGTTGTAGTCAAACAATACTTTAACTAAAATACAAAATATGCTTATTTAAGCAGGTACTTCCGTTGGTCAATGTTAATGGTACTAAAGTTCTATTTAGTAGTAAGGTTAAGAACTCGGGTATTTATTTCTATGGTGACTTATCCTGGCGTACTCAAATCAAGGATATTATAATTATTCCTGAAGCTACCTCTATAAGGCTACGTTCTGCCTTACCCACTATTGTGCAAACACAATCCCTCCTATTGCTTATTCTTGGTGATGCGGATGCCAGCTACCTTGATCTCACTGAAATCCAATTCAAGAAGCTTGAGTGCCCTTAAAATATTTGTATTAAACCCATGTTCCAATTATGCAAATATGACAATATTTCAAAATTTCGCACAAAACTCAAATGGCTCTAAATTCAATTTCGCCGGAATACTCACATCAAAATACTTTTATATTCCTCTCTTCCATTTTATCTTCAGAACTGTATTGTTTTTCTTGGTGGCAGTCACTGAGATCATCAAAAGATAGAACCCTCAAAATGCCTGCACATTCAGGAATTTAGAAATTAGATTATTTAATTTCTTTAAATAAATCACGATGTAGATATTTTGTGTTTCTAGAACTATCTACAGTGTTGAGAGAGGCAGTGTAAAAATTAGGAAATGTAACAAACTTCATGTCACTAGATTATCATATAGACTAGATATATTAGATGATAGTACGAGCGTTTATAGGCTGTGTTGCGAGTAACTATGACGCGGACCGCAAGCTTGATGACTTAATCATACAAAAATATAAAGAATGTGTATGACTAGACTACAAAGTATATACCTACAGTTAGACTGCACGCCTGAAAGCACCGGTGTCCGCCCGCGTTTCAGTTTTATAGCCGCTCATGCCTAGAGAGTTTATTTAAAGGCTCCGCTTCACGAAGAAACATAATGTAACCGTACAATACGAGCATTGAAATCAGACAGAATCAAGTATTTAAATATGTATGTATGTGCCAAGTATGTGTCGCATACATATACATATTTATTTGTGCAAGACAGACGATCAACAGACGATCATCAAGATCAGTAAGGTGGTAATGAATGTATCCTAGTCAGCATATCAGCGGCAGGTCATCCACTGTAGGACATAGGCTTCTCCAAGTTATTTCCAATACAACCAGTCGTATGCGGCCTGCGTTCAGCCTGATCCTGCGATTTTAGTCAGATCGTTTATCATATACATCTTAATGCTCGCATTCGAATATCGGGTTTTACCATGCGAACGCTCCCAATGAGAGAGTGCCTTTATGAATTCTGGTCGCAATATTTTCTCGTCCATTCAGCCTGTGAAGCACGCCTTGATAATAGAATTTCTTAGACAATTTTAATGATATCTATAAATGTTTGCTTATGATACGGAATATTCCGAGCTTTGCATTGCTATATACAATGTTATACAAATATTTCAGTCAATTCAACATTGACGTATAAAAAAATTGCTCTCGAAGACTTAAAATATATGTACGTATAATATACGTTATTAGGTCAGTATATTTTTTGAATTTGTAGACTGTACGAATGAATAATTTAAATTGTTATTGATAGAGAACTCTAATCCAGAACACAGATAATCGTACCGGGTCTAGCTTGGGAGGCATATGCAAATGTACTCGTAGAAACCTTTTACGCTAGTATAGTAGTAATATGCCCTGGGGTAACGACAAAGTAGAATAGTACTTTCCCTGAGCAAAGAGTCGACCAAGGTACGGGAAACGAAAGATGGCGCTAAGTCCGCCGGTAACGGCCTATTAAAATGTAAAAGGGTTTCAGCATTTCTGAAGGGATTTTATGCGATTGCCGACACGCCTGCCCAGCGTGGCTATTATTACCTCTTTTTGAGGAGGCCCTTGTCCAGCTTTCTACAGCTGTTATGAGAGTAATAATGACAATAATATAGCCTCTCTATTATCTCTTTTTGATATATGCGGTAATTCAGCATACAATTGTTTTCATGGCAATTGTTTTCAATGTGGTCTCTGATATTAGATATGTTACATATATCTAGGTCTAGTTCTTAAAATAGGATCTAAAGGAAACTTACAGTCATACATTAAAAGCGATATATGTTGATAATTGTGTTGAGTAAATTCCTTGCCTATATTGAGTTAAATTTTTTTTTTTCAAATGTTTTGATTATTACATATATAATGTGATTTTTCACTATTTGTTTGGGTTTTTCTTAAAATAAAAACTTAATTGAATTTCTCTAGAAAATAAATGTTTTATTACAGATAATGTTTTTACGTACAATGATTATCTACACCGTACAGTTTTACACTACTAAAATTACTATCCTGAAAAGAAAGAACATTTAAAGCTATTATTTCATATTATTTTGTTAATAGCGTAATTACATAAATCCAGTATGAAATCTCTTTGACAACTTAAAAAACATAACCTATAATTCTACGTGTCTAATAACGCAATCGAATCACATGACTCAATAGCGTTGCAAATTTAAACTTACATGAAATGTCATGATCTTTTAATTTCTACACCTCTCTTTAAGTTTCATTGAAAATGCTTAAAGTAAAACTACATGGCGTGCAACAAAATAAACGTCACTCGACTATACCTACAAGTCTGGCAAAATGTAGTTACCCTATTACACTATGCAACACCAAAAAAATCACTCATGTCCCGAATAATTCGTATTAGGTATGCCTAGTAAACAACAGAAAAAGTATATATATTTCGATATCACGTCCCCGAAGCTAGATAACATAAATCTTACTTTGTTTACTTCTCGCAACATTAATTTGAGGGTAGTGATAATATTTTATCTTTGCTGTATACAAAAGTTGTCAAAACGTTTAGATAACTCATAAATTTACAACATGCCCCGTGTTTGTGTTAATTCTCCTAACTTATTTTGCTATGTGTGTGGTAAATTTACTCCTAAAAGTGGCAAAAAGCCTATTTCGGCTTTGTTAAAGAAGTGTTATGAAGCTTATTTTAAAATTCCAATTAATCAAGACTAAACATGGGTGCCGAAAGTGTGTTGTTTAAAATGCTATAAATATTTGACGGGTTGGCATAGAGGTACTATAAAACAAATGACTTTTGGTGTACCTATGCAATGGCGTGACCCCAAAAACCACATCGAAGACTGTTTCTTCTGTTTGATAACTCTAAAGGGTTTTTCAAAAAAATCAAAATATTCGGTGAAATATGCCAATGTGTCAATGCCTCTACAACATTTTCCAGACATTCCGGTACCGGAAAATGTTGCCATACATTCCAGTTCGTCAAGTTTGTCAAGTTCAATGGTAGAAGACGATTAGGTAGGTCCTTCTAGTGGAGAGATATTTAGAGATGAAACAATGACTAAACCACATTTGATTAGTCAATCAGAATTAACCGACTTGTTAGGGATTTACATTTTGACCAAAGAAAAATCAGAAATATTAGGCTCGCGACTTAAACAACTTAAAGGCAGTTTTACTCCGTAACGGTAACATATTTCCATCTTGTCCTGTAGCAGACGGCGCTCACTTACAAGAAACATACGATATTTTGAAACAAATTCTGGAAAAGATAAAGTATGTAAAACACAATTGGCTTCTATGTGCAGATTTAAAGGTAGTGGCTTTAATTTTGGGATTGCAAACAGGCTATACCAAATATTGTTGTTTCCTCTGTGAATGGGGCAGCAGAGCACGCTCCGATCACTACATAACAGAAAACAGGCTTCTAAGACCTGGTTTCGTGCCTGGTCACAAAAATGTGAAAAACAAGCCACTAGTACCACCTGAAAAAATCATTTTACCGCCTTTACATACCAAACTTGGTTTGGTAAAAAATTTTGTGAAAGCCCTGCCCAAAAACCAACCTTGATTTTTTGTTTCTCAAAACAAAATTTTCCTGGCTAAGTGAGGCAAAAATTAAAGAAGGAATTTTTATAGGACCTGACATAAAAAAGCTAATTAATAATCTTGGTTTTTTAACTAGCCTCAGTGATATAGAAAAAAATGCATGGTTGACTTTTGTCGACTTTTGTCACTAAAAATTTCCTCGGCAATTACAAATCTCCGGATTACCGTAAAAAATAAAATTGATGCTGGATGCTTATTATAAACTTGGATGCAACATGTCACTGAAAATTCATTTCCTCCACTCTTATTTAAGTTTTTTTCCGGATAAATGGGTTCAGTAAGTGACGAACACGGAGAACGTTTGCATCAAGAAATTGCAGAGTTTAAAAAGCGTTACCAGGGTAGATGGGATCCAGCCATGCTTGCAGACTACTATTGGGTCTCCAAAGGGATACTGCATCGACTAACTACAAGAGGAAACCCAAACGTTCCAAAAAATAATGTTTTCTAAAGTAAAATAAAAAAATATATGTCACTCTTTCATACAAATTAAAATAAAATCAATAAATGATATCACAACTAAATGTGATGTGATGTAACAATTTTATTTATACACCTCAATTGGTTTTAGTAGTAGAAAGTTCACTGACAGACATAGGCCACTCCAAATGGGGCTTCGCCCATAATTGTCGCCCTGGACACGAGTGGTGTCAATCGTATATCAATATATATATATATATATACCGCCACATACAGTAAAAGTATATTTATATACATATTTTTAAAAATTATACCGATTCGAACTCATTATTTGCAGAGTCAACTACTCTGCAATATGTACTTAGGCCTAATTTATGTATAATAGTAATGCGCTCCTCAGTAGTTGTTCAGCGGAGCTATAGTATTTACAAAACGGACATAAATTTTAAAAAACTAACGGTGTAGATTATTTTTGGATAAATTCAATATGAAATACTCATAAGCATTCTCTCTTCATTATATTACTAGTGACATAAAATGTTGCGCCCCAAAAAAGTCAAGCTATACGATCCTAACTGGCAATCAACTTTAGTTGAGTTTTTAATTGAAGGTCGCCGTACGATCACGCTCATCGCTAGACGAGCACCGCTTCAGCTTAATTTAGTTGTTTAAAAAATACGTCTAGCTATTTGTAAGACATAGATTTCAGTAAGTTTGTACATAAGCGCACCCAGGAGCTTTATTTTTAGCCCATGAAAGAATGAAAGAATTTTTTGGTTGGCTGTGTGTCTACTGAGTCAATAAAAATTATTTAAGATTATTTGTAACAACAATTATTTGCTTTTTTTATTATTATTTTAAAGTATTCAAATTATTAAATTATTGAAATAGTTGTCACTAGCACGATGCATTTCGCTTTCGTAAATCATTTTCAAAGCACATATGTTTGTAAATTTAAGCGAATACAAGTTATTGATAATTAGATCAGTTCTGTAGATTTGCGTAAAAACATGAAGTACAAGCCTAATCCATCTTAACAAACTCTCGCGGTTTATAATTGTAATAGTAGTGTTTCACATTAATTAATTTAATGGTAACTAGATGCTACGTTGATATATTTGAAATGCTTAATCGAAAAATACGTGAAGCGAAACCTTTATGGGATATAAATTTTAAGGATGGTTTTTGTAATATACATTGAATAAATTAAAATTAACTAATGTTTACGCACTATCGGTGAAATTTAAACAACATACATATATGAAGTTAACATTAGTTGTGTATGAATTAAATGATTATAATTTCTTTGGTCTTCTTGAAAGACAAAATATTGCTTATGATAATATCTTTAAAAATATTAAAAAGCAATATTAAAAAGTAAATAGTGAGCTAACTATTTGTCCACCGGACAACCACTAGTTTTTTAAACAGACTGGAATCTGTAAGTTATTTAAAGTTAATATCAATATGAGTTGTGAACGACACTGAATGACAAAGGTTTTAGAAAGGGAATGGGGTCCACTGATCAAGTCTTTTCACTGCTCTGCATAGCTTAAAACTGCCTTGAAAAACCTCAGAAGGTCTATTGCGCTTTTAATAACTTGGAAAAGGTTTATGTAATGGTGGTGCAAAAGGAGTTGTAAAAGATAATGTCTGTATATGGGGTGAATGACCGTTTAATTCGGGCGTTCCAATCTGTTTTCTAGGATTGTGCTGCTTGCGTTAGAATAATCAGTGCCTACACTGAATGGTTTGACTTCCATGGAGGAGTCAGACAGGGATGTGTAGCATCGCCTTGGTTATTCAACTTATTTATTATAGCAATATATATATGTGGTGTAGAAGATGATGTTGTGACCTCAATAGAGAAAGGAATGTCACATGGTTTGGACATGTAAAAAGGATAGATGAAAATAGAATGACTGCACAAATATAAAGCGAATGTAAATGGAAAGGTTGATTTAGAACGATGGGAGTGAAGATATCTTAAACAGGTAGAAGAGGTGTTAAATTAGGGTACCAAGAATAAACAAACGTGTAAAGGACTAATGCGAGTAAGAGAAGCAAGAAATGTATGCTAAGATCGTAACAAGTGAAGAACCATAATCTCTGCCTACCCCGATAGGATCTAGCTTGATGTATGTATGTAATATCCATTGATATCTCGTACCGCAAGATTTTTTTTATGTTACGGACGCATACAAAAAAATATTAAACAAAAAAAAACAGTGAATCGTGTTGTAACAGACTAGGAATTAGCGTTTAATTGGCTGCATAGAGTTAGACTGTTATATAACAGCAGAAATCACGTTTCAAATACCCACGCTGGGCCGCGAGCCACGGGTGGCTAGAGAGATAGGACGCTATAATCTCGTATGGATTTGGATGGATGGTATAAGCCACAAAAAGGATTGCAACCACTTTCCAGCGCACATGGTATGTGGTTAGATTGAAGTTATACTTTATATTAATCGTATGCCCTATATCCATTTGTATTGTCTATGTATTTGGTATTATAATTAGTTATTAATATTATTTACAATACAAAAAATAATAAATAAAGCGTGTTATATAAAATCAACCTAAAATCAAGATAATAAAGCTGTCATTCTAACGATGCTGTATAAAAAGGACTTTGATTAAATATTATTAAAAAAATTGATCAGTGTTTCCTTTATAAGTTACAAAAAATGGATAGAAATGCATCAGTACTTTTTTCGGCATTATCTCCATATATGGTAAATAATGCCGAACAAAGTACTGATGAAATAATATCTCTATAAATTTGATATAAAAGTTGTGCTATAGTTTTACTGTATTGAATGTTTTCTTCTAATCAACTAAAAACGCCTTCACCTTTATACTTAAGATAAAAATATATTATTTACCATAGTAGAGTGCAGTTTGGTTCCACAAACAAGTAGGGTCTATACAATGAAAAAAAGAAAAATATTGCAAGGACTGCAGTTTTGTTGACAACGAAAATATAGAAAGGGCTAGTAAGAAAAATAAAAGTATTTGGAGATTCTAACGTGTGTTAAACTGAACTGAATGTTCTTCTTCAAACTTCCGTATTAATTTTATATATTACTAGTTACTCGCCCCGGCTTCGCTCGGCTGAAATGATAATAAAAGTAGTTATTGTACGTTATCTTTCAGAGATAGACATATACCATTGCGGATGTTTTGTAGGCTTTTTTAAGGTACTACATTATTATCTTATTTGATTCAGCCATCGTTTGCAATGTAATCGCAATAAATGAGTTTGTTTGCGACATCACATTGGAATCCTCTAAAACTATCAGTGATTCTGTTCTGTATTGAATA
>JACJUM010003259.1:7980657-7992998 GCA_020976665.1 Heortia vitessoides | reverse complement strand
GCATCACTCGGCCTTCCAAAACTATTTATAGAAGAGGAAAGAGTAAATATCCTGCGGGCACCGGCAGAGAGGGTCACCTACATCTGTAGTAGTTGTCGTAATAGGCGAATAAGGGCTAAAAGTCCGTTTTTTTACATGTCTATTAACAGCAGAGAACTATCCTTAAGCTGAAATCGTCATTTCAGCCTCACGATGTCCACTGCTGAACATGGATCAGTATACGGCCTGCGTGCAGCGTGATTAGTCAAAAAATTATGTATTCCGATCAACGAAGTAGCAAGTACACTTATTACAATAAAAAAAACATTATTTGCGATGCCTTTCTACCTATATCTAGTGATGCAATAAAAGAAAAACCGTGTAAATGTTAAGCCATGTTTGGTGGCCAGATAAGTGACTGAAATGATCCGAAAATGAATGTTATTGGGACAGAATAGGATATGTGCTTCAGTTCATATCTTTATATTTAAAAAACACGTTTCACCGTGTGTCCTGAATGAACTTTTACATTACTGAATAGTTATTAATATTGATATTCCTTATTATATATTGTGCAACTTGATCCAACTTGAGTGATAGGATATTTTATATCTCAATTTATTGATATATTTTTTTTTTCATGTAAAACATAAAGTTAAAATAGGAAAATGTCTGTCGGATCGGCTAGTTCCTTTATATATATGAATCTGAAAATCGGGAAATTTGCTTCAAAAACAAGTCGCTTAACTGCATTCCATCAGACGACAGTAGGAAGGCCCGCTGGCTTAATCTGTGTAATTAATTGAGCTAGTTGGGCCAGCTTCCAGTTCGGGTTCGCTATCGTTAATGCTCCGACAACTTTGGATTTCCAGTTTACACCACTCATATACCTACTCTATATATATGCACTGCGTTCTGCCGTAGCTTTAACTGTTACGAAGTTACACGAGGCAGAACGCTTAAAAGTAGTAGCATACGCTGTAGATACACGAAAATATTATTAAATATTTCATTGATGATAATATGTAAATATGGCTCAAAACTCAAAACTTTACATACATATCTGCTGTAAGTGTTAGTAAAGGTAGATGCAGATCATTAAAAAGTTTACCTTTTTGGACCAACTAGCGCTCTTTCCAACTTCGTGAGACGCTCAGACTCTCTGTCGCTTCATATAACATCTTGCATTATTCAGGTGACATCGATTGGATTTAAAATACAATATTTTAATGGAGACAGGAAAATATGGCTTCAGGTATTGCATACTTAATTCATCAGTTTATGCATGGAAAATGTTCTATAAATAGCTCTCTTCTATAAATAGTTTTGGAAGGCCGAGTGAAAATATAAAACTCGAATATTTTGTCGTTATTGCGTCGATATATATATAATATATATCGTCGTATATATATATATATATATAATATCATATGCATTTATTGCGTTCATTTATACAAATATGTATGCCACGTTTATCTATTGTGTATATGTATTGCTTGCACCACTATATATATCTCTTTTTTCTGTTTTGTGTAATGGTTGACTGGGAGATAATGCCATCTGGCATTAAGTCCGCCATTTGTACATTTTGTGCAATAAAGTTAAATAAATAAAAAAATAATACCAAATACATAGACAATGCAAATGGAAATGGAGGCATACGATTAATATAAAGTATAACTTCAATCTAACCGCATACCATGTGCGCTGGAAAGTGGTTGCAATCCTTTTTGTGGCTTATACAAAATCCATACGAGATTATAGCGTCCTATCTCTCTAGCCACCCGTGGCTCGCGGCCCGACGTGGGTATTTGAAACATGATTTCTGCTGTTACATAACAGTCTAACTCTATGCAGCCAATTAAACGCTAATTCCTAGTCTGTTACAACACGATTCACTGTTTTTTTATTTAATACATTTTTGTATGCGTCCGTAACATAAAAAAGTCTTGCGGTACAAGAGATCAATTGATATTACATACATACATACATCAAGCCTGTATCCTATCGGGGTAGGCAGAGACTATGGTTCTCCACTTGTTAAGATATCTTCACCCCCATCGTTCTAAATCAACCTTTCCATTTACTTTCGATCTATATATTTGTGCAGTCATTCTATTTTCATCTATCCTTTTTACATGTACAAACCATTTTAACATTCCTTTCTCTACTGTTGTCACAACATCTTTTACACTATATCTATTCTACAATTTATCTCTCAAACTCGTACCATACATACTTTAAAGTGATCCAACAGTATTTATTCTACTCCCGTGCTTCTTTTGCCATACCCAACATTCACTACCACAAGTTTACACTACAAGAAACTAACTTCTATGAACAGACAGTCGTGCCCTTTTTGACACATTTTGGCTACCCATAAAAGCATGTAAGGCTCCATTGACACTATATCCAGCTTTCATCCTCCGTTCAATATGTTCTCCATACTTCCCATTTCTCGTAAAACAAATTCACAGATACACAAACTCTTTCAGTGCTCAAATTTCATGTCATCGATCACAATTTCGCAATTTGTCATACTTTCTTCCTTTTCAATCACCATCACTTTCGTCTTACTTACATTTACTCAACTCTTCAGCTGACACTACTCAATCATCAGCGTAAAGAAGACATTTGATGACTAACCCATTTATGCTGAATCTAAATTTACTGGCTTTTAAATTTGACAGATGGTTGTCAATAAATAAGTTAAATAACCAAGGCGATGCTACACATCCCTGCCTGACTCCTCTATGGATGTCAAACCATTCAGTCTAGGCACCGATTATTCTAACGCAAGCAGCACAATCCTAGAAAACTGATTGGAACGCCCGAATCAGATGGTCATTCACCCCATATACAGACATTATCTTTTACAACTCCTTTTGCACCACCATATCATAAACCTTTTCCAAGTAAATAAAAGCGCAATAGACCTTTTGAGGTTTTTCAAGGCAGTTTTCAGCTATGCAGAGCAGAGAAAAGACTTGATCAGTGGACCCCATTCCCTTTCTAAGACCTTTGTCATTCAGTGTTGTTCACAACTCATAACTTTAAATAACTCAAGTCAATGAAAGCGCAATAGACCTTTCGAGGTTTTGCTGGATGCAAGGCAGTTTTCAGCTAACTGCGAAATAACTCACAGATTCCAATCAGTTTATAAAACTAGTGGTTATCCGGCGATCAAATAGTTAGCTCACTATTTACTTTTTAATATTGCTTTTTTAATCTTTTTAAAGGTATTATCATAATCAATATTATGTCATTTTTATTTATTTAACTTTATTGCACAAAATGTTAGAAAATGTACAAATGGCGGACTTAATGCCAGATGGCATTATCTCCCAGTCAACCATTACACAAAACTGAAAAAAATATATATATATTGGTGCAGGCAATATATATACAAAATAAATAAACGTGGCATACATATTTGTATAAATAAACCCAATAAATGCATATGATATAACTATATATATATATACATAAAAAAAAACATCACAAATAGGGTTATAAAGTCAGAGAAGCAGCATCAGTTAATAAAGTACGGAGACAGCGTTTCAGGTTAAATTTGTTTGGGGATTGCTTAATATTCCACGGAAGCTCGTTCCAGAGTCGTATAGCTGTCACTGTAAAAGAGTTTGTCAAAAAACTAGAGTGATGAGAAGGAGTTAAGAGCGAAAGAGTATTAGAAGAACGGAGATTACGTTCGTGAGAGGAAGATAGACGTTGAAGTAGACGAAAAAGACGTCTAATTGAAAGATATTAACGTCCTTACAAAAAAATATACACACAGAAAAGTAGTGGTGGTATTTAAGTGGTTCCAACACTTAAATACGACATATTTGCAATTACAATAGTTTTAAAACATATTTTATAAATTCCCAGATTGCCTTAATTAAACACATTTTGGGGAAATATTCTTGCTTTAAATTTATGCATTGTTTTTATTACTTAAACAATTTTCCTGGATTTAATGAAAATCGCTAAGTTTCCTTTATTAGTAAAAGTAAGTAACACCTTTTATGGTTTATAACAATAAAATTAAAAGCAATATATGTTTTCATACTTAACCTAAAATACCTTGCAAAAATATTTCACGAAACAATGTTCAACAAATCAAAAGCTTTAATATTTAATAGCAGATTCAATCAAGACACCGGATGTTAAAATTTGTAAACCCGAATTTACTGGATGAAGTTTGACCTGTGTTCGCTTATCTCTAACTGTTGTGGAAACTCCAAGAAATTTGCCTCCAAATTAGATAACTTGCTAAAGTTTTTACGGCCTAAATGCTGGCGCCTAAAAACAACCGCACTGGGAATAGCTTACAAAAGGTGGAAATCATACTTGAAGTACGAAGTCCGGACCTATATCTGAATGCAATAACTACCTGTAGCTTTTTGTTAGCGAATTTCACTACAGTTTTACCGTTAATCAGGGTAATTAATGAGATTGCATGAAAAGGGCTTCCATGTTATGTTACATTGGCTTACAAAACTTTGCATTGTAGCAAACTTAACAAGTCTTGCAAAAAGTCTTTTGTTCTTTTTTGTTATAAGTTAGACAGAGTTTGCAAAAAGAGACGCCAACTCAAGCAGCAAATATTCGATGAATTTTTTACCAGTAGTGACTAGCTTATTCAAAATATAATACAAAAGGAATACAAAATAATAGTCAGAAAATATTTTGCAATCCGACTAATTAGTGTGAAAGTTTCAAAACTATTGATGGTTAGCGTATTAGCTATGTTTCTGAAAATAGTATGTTACGAAATGTTAAAATAAACCCAACATATTAATTAACATTTTTAATCTTGAGTGGAAGAAACCTTTAAAAATTAACGGCATCGTTAAGGGAATACCATGGATGGTTTAACCAAATCGTGTGACCAATAGGCCAAATAACAATGTACTCTAGTTTATACATACATGCATAATAATCTTATTTGACCTGCGACTTAACGATTTAAGCTTAGCCTGAACTTATTAGGCATATTATAGGCACTAGCAACCATGTCAAACGATGATTTCTTGCAGTATTCGGTTCTATGCTTAAAGGAAAAAGTTCACATAACGTCACGTATATCAAATAATTAAAAGCGCTTGTCGAGTCACAGGTTCGATTCCCGCATCACTTTCATTATTATACTTCCATGCTAATTATAAAAGCAAAGCTGTTCTGTCTGTTTTGGTGAAAGCCAGGTCGTAGGACTTTAAGGCTACTTGTGAAAGTGCTGGAAGTCAAGTCAATCATATTAAAGCTTCACTTTGTAAAACCAACTGTAGCATTCAATAATTTTGCATTTTTATCCAATGGCTTTATCGGTTTACAACAGTAATTGTACTCCAAGAAAACTGATAAAGTTTACAACTTAACTCACTTTTCGTATTTATTCGAATGCATCCTCGTTTATTTACCAATATAGTTTCAGAACTACACTATTGTGTCGTACATAATAAAAAAGAGTTTGTTCATATTTGATAGCATGTCACTTTTATCGTTTATAAAAATATATATCCGAGAACGATGTGGCTGCGTGCAGCGAGTGAATGGCTTCAGAATAAATTGGCTAAATATAAAATGGAGTCAAGTTATACGAAATGTATTGAATTTTTTTATTGTTACCAGGAATATTTAAAAAATAACATCTCTCATTGATTTCAATTTGTCCACAAATATTTCATTCAAAAATAAACTGAGGGACATCCACCAAACGCCTAATTAAAAAATGGATTACAAAAGTTTATTGCTATTTTTAGTTCATAAATGAATAAAAGTAAGTACTGCCTTGATTTTTGATAATGATACAAAATTAACATAATATCCTTACATTACACATTTACAAATTTTACGATCGTATTCGTATTTATTAGGTATATTGCCACGACACGGTCTGTTTGCGATTTGGCAAAGTCCTCGCGTTCGCCTTCGCCATTCTGTCCTGTTCGTAGCTCTTCTGGTCCACGTCACTCCTACTGCTGTTTTTATTTCGTCGACCCCCCTAAGGTGGGAGGTTCGACGAAGGTCGACTCACTGGTCTGCCTCGATTCCCAAAAGGGAAGGCGTCAAGGAATACAAGAAACTGTGTGAACTAGTAAATAAATTACATTGAGCATTTTTTCTTAACTGCGATTATGACCATTTCAAGCTTTCTGCTACCTATAGTAACGTCTTTTATTCTTGTGCGTTACCTTATTTGCAGTTTTTATGATTTCCCAACAGTGTACTTCCCATAGCGTTTTGATATGTTTCTAGTTTCCTTGTGTGAGTTCTTGGTCGCCAACGATTGGCATTTATTGGTTCCTTTCTGTTATTTGTAAATATTTCTCTGTTTTTCATCACTTCCCTATATGTCTAATAACGTTTTCATGTCTATCCCAAGCGCACCTACGTTTTTTTAGGTCTGCTGGTGAAATTTTTGTCTTTGGTATATATAGGAATCTTTATTTATAGTAAGGCGATAGGGAGCTGTATACTGTAACACAGGTTGACGCCTATTTTATAGATGAAAGCAGATGCATAAGTAAGCGAACATTATTAAAAAGCTAAGCACCAAAACTGATATTTACTTATGAAAGACTAAATATAACAACTCTCAGAATTTGCAGTAATAAATTTCCCTTATTTGTAGAGCAGGACTAGTGACATTTATAAAAGTGTGAATAATTTATAGATTTTACTACCTAATACGTGCACATCGAATTATTATTATAATTATTAATATTGGCACATTACTACCAAATCCGTTTGTTTATAAAATACTACCTACTATGTGACTATAGCGACTAATGAGGATTCAAAATGGTTATTGTAGGTTATCTCTAAGAGATAAACATTTACCATGGTGGACATTTGAGCAGACATTTTTAAAGAGTACAATACTAGAGTATTTCTTTATATATCTCGTTGGGTACAGCCAGCGTTTGCAATGGAATCGCTAAAAAATATCAGTATTTCTTTACCATATTAAGCTTATTATAAACGTCAAACAATTTCTTGAATCATCATCTATTAAAAAGAGAACACATCAAAATTCGTTGCGTAGTTTTAGAAATCTTAGCATACATAAGGACAGACAACGGAAACCAACTTTATTTTATAATAGACAGTGATGATTAGGTTAATGTTTATATATTTATTCTTTAATAGAATTTCAGATGGTTGGTTAATAGAGGTCTGATCCTTTGAGGCGTACGGGGCTCAAACTGGGTTGTAAAGGCATTCAGTATCATTTTGAAATGGGCACGGCATCTGTCTCTGTATGAATTTACGATCACACTAACACTAGATTGACTGATTTTTATTCTATAGGTTAGAATATTCTTTCAATCACACACAAATAAATATTAGAAAATGATTGGTCTTACCTCGTCAAAGAACATCTAATATCTCGCATCAATTGGCTACCATTATTAAGTTTCGCTTTAACTATGAACTTTTTTTTTACGTATCTAATGCTCTACTACTCAGACGTCAATACAACGCCACCGGAGCCTTAGCTAAGATCGCTCATAAATGTTCAAACGTATGCCTCAGCACTCCTCTCGCGCTGCGAGAATTTTACGTAAACCGTGGAAGCCCCCTAAGAGCGGTAACAGATTTGAACTGAGGAAAACTTTGAGGAAAAGCAACAAAAGGCTTCGGGAAATCATACTTTTCTTATATCTTCTTCAATGATTCTGAGAAAATGTTTATTAGAATCTTGCATAGTCATAAATAATTAATAAGATTTGAAAGTTATTTACAAAGGATAACCATTACATCACAATTTAAAGAATTATGCACGCGCCCAAATTATCAAAGAAGTGACAGATCATAGCGGGAAACTAGGGATGTGTATACAATCAATTGAAAGTAAGGATGTAAATGGTTGGTTGATTTTCTCCTGGCTAACAATATATGTTTGCAAAGCGCTTTGTATTATTCAGTTATTTTTGTTTTAGATCATTGAAGCTCTGCATTACCTGCACTACACGGCACGGCAGGTCCACCGCAACGTCTGCCCCCAAGTAATCATCGTGTCCAAGCGCGGCACATGGAAGTTGTTCGGTCTGGAATTCGTGGGTGAGTGCACTAACTAACAAGGATGCCACAGGGCTGCATACTGCAAACATTTGAAGCCTTTAACATCAAAGATATTAAAAGACATATAAGAGAAAATAAGTCAAATACAGTGCCATCTACCTCGTTTAGCAACATGCTTTGTTGCCCTAAAGTCTATTGGTATTTCAATATATATCAATAATTATGATCCTATTCACCTGTATGTTTAAATTATTGACTAAATACTCTGCTCTGCAAAACACAGGCTGGGATTTGATTTACCTTTTTTATGGGCCTGATTTGTTGGTTTGGTTTTAATCAGGCCTTTTCATTACACCTCGTTGCTATAATTTATAGTAATAAGATCTACTGCAATATTTGAGAGGGAAACTGTTAACAATCAATGGTTCATTGTTTGAGGGAAAAAAAGAATATAATATTAAGATTCCTTATTTAATGCCAGAAGAAGGACGCGAGTAGAATATATGCTGTTGAGATCAGAGCACTTTAAAGTATGTATGGTATGATTTTGAGAAGTACATTATAGATTAGTGCGATAAAAGATCGTCGTTGTAATAAAAATAGAGAAAGGAATCTCGAGATGATTTGGACATGTAAAAAATAGATGAAAGTATAATGACTGCACAAAATATATAGAGCGGAAGTGGATGGAAGAGTTGCTATAGTAGACCTAGGCGAACATATCTTAACCGGGTAGAAGAGGTATTAAAAAAGGGCCAGGCCAGAAGTATCAAGAATAAACGAGCGTGTAAGAAAAGACTAATATGGGAGTAGGGGAAGTAAAAGAAGAATGCTAAGTGTGTATTTATAGCCTTCCATGCATTGTATTATCATCTCGATTATTTTATACTTAAAGATAAGTTTCTAAGAGCTAAAAAGTTATTCTTAAATTCCTTGAATAGAGATACAAAACAACATAAATGTTTAGCAGCCCTACAATCGCCTACTTTAGCATTATAATGTGCATGGTTCTGGAGAGAGACAGCATTTTAACCAGACAGGTAATGGACGAAGATATCTTCTGGCTATGGTTATAAAGTTTCAGGAAAGGGTAAATTGTTGCTGAGGGAACGCAAATATTACAACTTATATTTCTGTAAAACTGTTTATTTACGTACACAAAACATAGATACAACAGTCAACATCATTTAAGTTAAACGAAAAAGGAACACGCATTTTTGCAGTTTCAAAAGGCAAGTGTACATATCAATTTAAAGCAGATTATCAGTGTTAAACACTTATAATAAGGGGAAAATAATTACGTATCAAAGTGTATTTTAAATCATAATGATTATCATCATAATATTATTAATATCTTGTACTTACTTATATCGTCTGTTGTACTTATATTTGTAACAAATTCAAAATAACTGACTTAAATTGAATAAGTAATAAATAAGCTTTTATTTCCACTATAAAGGCAAAAAGCAAAATAATATGTATATAACTATAGCGTATTTAGCTAATTAAGCTGCATTTAAAAAGTTGAATGCAGTTATTTACGTCTCTGTAACAGAAATATCCATAGATATTATAAAATTTATTTATTGCTACAATAGAAAACTTAACACCTGCACTTATATATAATAATCTGTATAGTCAAAATACCTATAAATTATGCAGTTGATCAAATAGATCTCTAGAAAATATTATAATTAACTTGGAATTCTTGTGATCTAAAACTGAACAAGTCTTAAGAATAATACTAATATAATTACAGATTTTCATTAAGGTTACTATAATCTGTGATATTACACCTCCATCCACGCGTTAGTTGAGGCACCTAATTGTTCTTTTGCTTCATTTAAGTTCAAACCGTCAATCGATCTTCAAGCATATGTACTGCATGCAACAATGAAAGCTTCGGAGCCAAGTATTATTCAATTTGTTACGACGCGTTCTTAGAAAGCCAATCATTTTTCATTATACTGCTCTATTGTCTTAATTCACTTTGATTGTATCCACAACAATTTATATACTTGCCTGAGTGAAAAGAGCCGGTACTAATGTATTTAATAGTTAACACACACTAAGTGTGTTAGTGTGTGTTAACTACGCGATAAAAGTTTTTGTTTGATGTGTCTAACACAACGGTTGGCAAAGCTCGGCCTGCGGGCCGGTGGGGCATCCGGTGTGTGGCTTTTAAGTCAGTCACTTTTAGCAGTCTAAAACACATAAACAAATAATAATTACGTCAGATGAGCACAGAGTTTTAGTGTTCGAAACTAACGAGTATTTTTGCTATGTTTATATATGCATATAAATATTTTTGCTGTATTTATATATGCAAATACCTAAAGGCACATGTACACGATAACATTAACATAATAGCATAGCATTTGTATATGCGACTATTTACAATTGGAACCTGGATATATATCTAGCTAACAAGAGCCACAATGTTGCTCTTGTTAGCCAAAAAGTTGCTGAACGTTTATTGCCATTAGTATGTCAATATTACTTTCAAAAATTCGAATAATGTAAAATATATGAATTATGTTATGACATAAGCAACTTATTAAGACACAAATAAAGCAGTGAAATGAGGGATCCGTAGCCAATCAGAACATTATACAAAAAAACTGCTAGAAATATTTAATATTACAAATTATATGTGCTGTATATTTTTATTTACTCTATATATCAGGCATCTATAATCGGCTATCATTATTCAGTCGTCAGTCTCTCTCAAACTAGACACAATTATATGGAATCGAACGTTAGTTAAACCTAATTTGATTGTGACGGGAAATAAATTCCTCATTATTTGAAACAATACTACGGCTCGTATTAATTAAAAGACTTTTTATCTTTGCCTTTATAATGACATTCACACCACTATTACCTCAATCATTCTTTCATTATGATAATATATAATTAAATTACCTGGCAATGCTATTACCATCTATTGTTCTACAATTTATGCTGGTAGTTGATAATAATAGATAGGAAAATATTAAACGGCATGAGTGTGAGATTCTATAATATAGTAAGATAGTCAATGTGTTATATAGTTGTTAAGTAAGATGGTTTAATTTAATTAATTAATATTATTTATTAACAAGGTCCATCATTTTGGTCGGAACTAGGTCAACAATTATTGACATACCTACGTTTTATGAGTGTAGTTGTTTTGTATCAATACACACTACATACTTATATAATGCCACGAAGCAGTGATAAAATTGTAATACACTGAGTAACTTACCCTTAATATATTGAAAATAAGTAAGTTTAGGGAAGACAGAAAATAAGTCTTGGTGGATCCAAGCATTTTTACATTCCACGAACTATCTTTAATCATAAGACGGTACCACTGCCACATGATTAAAGGTTACAATTTTGCATTTTTTTACTATAGCCCCTGTTATTTTGGTTTTGTGGCTTACCCAATGTAACTTCGCTCTGCTATTAAGCTGGGCTATGACAAAATTTAGTTGTTTTACGAATCCTAATTAATTATAAATTCACACTTCTCATACTTTCTTATCATATTGATCTGACTCTGAGATAAGTCGCTAAAATCACTTGTGTTACGGACGTCTGACAATGAAAGTATCACAAATATAATACTTAAACATATATATTTAACACTTGAACCGGATCCCCATGTTGGTGGGGATCGCACTCACGACTTTAGGCGCACAAGATAGAATCATGTTACGTACGTTACGTACTTTTTTTAATTCGATCAAGTCGAAATACAAAACTGCCATAGTTTAACATGTCAGCTCTGGTAATTTGTGCATTGTGTCTATATATTCTTTGATATATGCAATTTGGCTCCCTTACATTGTTTTTGTATTATGGACCCGGGGGCCATATATGATGTATACATATTTTTGTGCGACGTGTATTTACCCATTCAATCCTCAAGTTTTTACGGAAGTTGATGTTTTGATAGAAACATCAAATAATGAACAACAATCTTGTCCCAAACAAAAATCAGCTAATCGCCATACAAGTCCTGTTGCTGATCAAGATGCGTCTAGTGTTCACGCTGCAGCACAAGAGTTGCAAGCTCGATCGGTTCTGCCGGAGGACATTTAGCCCATCCCGGAGATAAAGATTCAAACTTCTAATCGTGGAATAAAGACTACCACAGCAAAATCAATCACATCCTCTCCATACAGGGATGAATTAAGTGAATCCTTACACTCAGCAGAAACTCGTAGCCCAAGCCGTGGACGTGGGCATGGGTGCGTTCCCGGATGTAGTCAAGCTGGAACAAGCAGCAGAAACTCGTAGCCCAAGCCGTGGACGTGGGCATGGGCGCAGTCGCGAATGTAGTCAAG
>JACJUM010003259.1:7928135-7980647 GCA_020976665.1 Heortia vitessoides | reverse complement strand
GAACAAGCAGCAGAAACTTGAATCCCAAGCCGTGGACGTGGGCATGGTCGTGGTCCCGGATGTAGTCAAGCTGGAAGAAGCAGCAGAAACTTGAAGCCTAGCCCTGGACGTGGGCATGGGCGCGGTCCCGGATGTACTCAAGCTGGAACAAGCAGCAGCAACAAAGCACGTCAGCGCCAGAGAGTTATTCAGTCATCATCATCATCATCATTCAGCAGTAGGTCTGAAAGTTATGTAGATTCGGAGAATGACGACAGTCGATGTCCAGATAGAACCCTGGACAGCGCAGATACGAACTGCAAGTTTTGTGAAACTAGTTATTCTAATGACAGACGTGGGGAAAAGTGGATACGGTGCGGAAAGGTACGGAGTTGTATTTTATGGTCCCATACAGCCTGGGAGGTCCTGAAAGTCAATATTATATTTTCGATTTTCGCCGTTAGGTTGCGATTACGCTCATACATTTAACATGACCCCCAGGGTACCATTTAACCCTCACCTAATCTCGAATTGCCAAATTTGATTATTTCTATAATACATATGATTTAATTTCATATATTTTATTAAAAGGGATGTTATGTAAGTTAATAAAGACGACTTTAACGTGTTTTCTGTACTTGTTAGTCTTGTCCTAAAAACAAAGTAGGGAGCCACATTACTACCTTCTCCGTGTATTTTTAATGGACAGGCCTAAAGCCTTCCGGGATATTCCTGAAGCGGACCATCAATCTTTTTTTATAGTATCAAATTAGATGTATTAATATAATATTAGTGCATTATTTGAGAAGGTATTTCATTATCATGGTAATAAAGAAATATATTTAATCCTTATTCTTATAAATATGTTATTGGTCACAAGTATGAAACATTCAACAAAAGTATCCATGACATAACTTGATTAAATCAACATCTTGGAGATATAATTTGACGTATGAAAAGACTTAGTAAAACTTTTTATTAAATCGGCATTCACGTAGACAAAGTCGCGGGTAGCAGCTTGTTACTAATATGATAGACGGACGGACAGACCAAAACTGAGTTTATCGAACTCATATATGTAGGATTCTGGAATGTATTTACGTACAGGTAGGGCGTACGTAAGGGCAGCGTAGGACGTCTATCCTCAAGGTGGACAGGCAATCTGACTAAAACCGCATGATCATGCTGGACGCAGGCAGTATACAACCTCCATACAAGGTCCTATTTTATCACTTTAAAAGGCCTAAGTCCAGCAGTGGACGTCCTGCGGTTGATATGATCATGATGATAAGGATAACATTTTTTGGGCATGTAGTGATAATTTGTGATCAAAACCCACAGCCAATGGTTGATCATATATTCTCAATGAAGCCAAGCTTTAAATAAAGTTATTACCTAAAACTTGTACAGTTATAGAAAACAACTTTATTCATAACTAGTTGATTATTAGAGATGAATTGCATCTATAATATTGTTTTTATGTTTTGTGACTGTTGTATTTTTGCTGTACATAGGCCTTCCCAAGAAGGAGAGAATTTGCCCATAATTGCCGCGCACGGTTATGTGTTAGCAATCACAGTGCGCAGCTTGCGCGACGGGGATGCTGTTGCCCATCCCCCTCTCTGCGCATTTGAGTTACAATGTTTCGAATGGATATACCTGTTAGTTCTGGTACTTAGGCGCCTCTAACGACACCTGGTACAGAGGGAGGTACTATTCTACTCTGCCGGTACCCCATAGCATTGCCGGTACCCCTCAGTATTTTTGAGTATGTTGTTTCTAATTTAAAAGTTAAAAAAATCACAATGTCAAATGTAAAGTTGTGCAACTGGTGGCATTTAGTAGTTAGTAATAAACGTTTATATCTTTAAAAGATAAGTTTCCGCTGTGCGGCGCCGAGGTTGATGTTAGGCGTGCTTTTACCACGGCAAAGTTCACTATTTTAGTAAACGTACATGTTTTTATAGAAGGATTTACGTTTGTTACATTTTGCGCATAGTCCACTGAAAGTACAGTACTATCATAAAAGAACACAACAAGCTAGTCTTACGTCAAAATAACCAAAAAAAGATAAAATTTTATTTTGACATAAGTATCGTTTGGTACGGTTGTTAACTTCTTGGGAAGCAAAAGGGATTGACGCAGATTCTGTGTATTGTTT
The DNA here is from genome assembly GCA_020976665.1 of Heortia vitessoides. Classification (NCBI taxonomy): domain Eukaryota; kingdom Metazoa; phylum Arthropoda; class Insecta; order Lepidoptera; family Crambidae; genus Heortia; species Heortia vitessoides. The sequence goes on along the minus strand of JACJUM010003259.1, from coordinate 7,978,507 downwards.
GCAGAAACTGCATTGAGCTTAACAAAATAAGTTCCATATACAACACGAATAGTTGAATGGTTTTAGTGGTGACTTACTCGGAGTTTTACCTTGAGAAGTCTTTGAATGCAGTTTAGAAATAGCATAAATTCTACCGCGTTTAAAGTACCACTTCGTTCAGAAATATGACTGAACTTTGTCCTTTAATGTGGAATACCGACGGAGGGCGCATTCGAGTCGGCCGCATCTCCAGAAAGTATTCCCCTCTTCTACCTGTAAACATTTCTCCAAAACGAGGAAAAGTACAGATTATCCTTTATTCAGCCAATATAAATTCACTTCTAAATACTTTTGCAAAAATTCAAAACGTCCAACTTCCAACAATACATAGACCTGTATGAAGCTTGAATTTTGCTGCAAGCTTTTAATTGTATATTCATTTACGAGCTTCCTCAATAAATCAACATATAATACGAAAACAAAATCTCTGACAGTTGTATAAAACATTTAATTTGAACCTTTTGAATATTTTTAGATTAATAAAATAAATAATGTAAAAAATAAATAAACATTTCAACAAAATATAAAACAGTTTTGGACGGGTCTATAAGAAAGTTGTATAATAACATTGTAACGTTATAATAGAGTACATCAAACCTGCTATTAATTTTAACGAGAATGAACGTCAGATAGTTGAGCGTAAAGTTCGTGACGCAGACTTATTTGCACACTACTAAGGCACTTTTAAGATACTCCTTTCGGACACTATTTGAACGAGTTCTTTCAGTTGCTAGCTTTCATCTAGTGAGAAGAACTAGGACTTATTATTAATAAATAAACTATCAAACAAGCATTAATGGACTGACTGCAAGTCCTACACGGACAGCAAGTCTTCTTTCTAAATAAAACCTCACCTCGATCTAAATCTCATTATGTATTCTAAAGCGTGTATTATCACAAATCGTATTTTGACGGCTTCCAAATTTATTTTATGCAAGTATCAGTCTTGACTGTTGATTTTATTAAATATCATATATAAGTACAATGCAAAATTAATACACAAAAATGTTTTAAACAGATTTCTATACTACTATAATCTATTTCTAGCCACTTGTAATTTAAAACCAAGATAGCGTTATATACATCAGTTGCGATTGCGGGGTCTAATTTAAATTCCCAAGTTTCTCATTAATCCTACCCTTAATTTGTGTATCCACCTGTTGGTTCTCACTAGCGCTTCTGAAAAGATCATCAAATTTGATTCCACCTCGACTTTCATGTAATTCGTTCCTCTGCGCCCAACTTTACAGATTCAATGGATCTAATTTTTTAATTCTTTGGACTAGCCTTGGGTTAAAAATAAGTAAATTTGAATAAACTGTACTACGTCTCCTTCCAAGATTTACAAAAGTTAATGCAACCGCCACTTTCGACAACTCGTACAAGTATAATCTGCTCCACCAGTACCCCGCGGCTTGAATATCTTCACATTAATTACACACATACCGATACATTAGATTTCTTAAACAAAAGTTTCAATGGAGGCATACTGGAGATGGTTGAGTAAATCAGGCTTATAAAATAACCTACAGTGCCATTAGTATCACAATTTGCAAAAAACAATCGATTTTCCATTTTAAAAATAAATAGCAGAAATCTTATGGTTTATTGATATGAATATAATTTAAATATATTTATTTAAGATCATTGGCACTTATGCACTTGCGACTGCGTGGTATGTATAGTTGCGTAGTGCTGTTGGGAGGATGTGTTTCGGAAATAAGATCTATAATAGCGTCTGCGTAGTTTTGTATGACATGCAACCGATGAACAACAAACGAAATAGTTACGAACGAACGATACGACGTGAACCACAAGTGAGCTAGTGACTAAGTGGCCTTATCGTAGGCGTGTCGTCACTATTAAGGTTAGGGCCTTACAATTAACCTAATAAAATCTAGTAACACATTCTTGTGATATTGCAAGTCGTGTAGTTGTAGGGAACACATGACGTTATTATACGTCAAAAGCAGCAAGCAATTGTTAATCCACTTCTCTCTCTCCCTCGCTTTCAACGATAAACATTTTTAGTCGTATAATATTTCTGCTACTTCAATGCCTTAAAACCTTAGGAAAAACACTTTTGATACAGGGATTCAAAACCCACTCAATCGATATTACATGATAAATCCGTTGTGTAGACTATTACGAGTTCTTGAGTAGCTAAACCATTAGATTCAACGTTGGGATGTAGTTGGGCGTCCTCGGCGATGGTGGTTTAACGACACTAACGGCACAAACTCTTCACCTACTTAAAATGGCGAGCTCAACTTGATAGAGGCACAACACGAATTGAACTGAGACAAACAGGATGCAAATTCTCACTGGGATCTGAAATATATTTATAATAATAATAAATACTTTATTGTACACCCACCATAAAAATTATATAAAAAAAAACATTAATCATTAAGTTCAATGGGTGGCTTTATCGCAAATAGCGATTTCTTCTAGGCAACCTTATATACCTTTACAAATTATTACCTATATATACATATACAAATTTATACGATAAGCTAATTTGATAGTCTATATAATTTCTTACTTTACTGATCAAAGATTCCATTTCATATATACATGTAACAAAGAAATATGTAAAAACCATTATCGTTTTAGAAGTGTAACAACTACTCTATCTATACATGTTAAGCAACCTGGCGTAAGTCATTTCGTTAAAAAAGAGCCAATTTTCTATTAATACCATTATTTATAAAATAATGCCGGGTAAACTAACTTACGCTGTACCTCAGAACATAATAGCGAGAAAGCACGTAGAGAGTTTGACGTTACACGTATTCAGTTGCGGCGTTGCGGCTACATCCACAATAAAGCTAATACTATGTATTTTACCGCCCGTATATGTATATTACCCGGGGATAGTTTCAATGAGTTGTTGAATACACTGCCTGTACCTGAGTTTCACCGTACCACTGGCAATTGACTATCATATTCATACTATCCCCACCACCTCGTCGGTTGGCGGTCAACTACTATCCATTTTATCCCTTAAAGATGATCTATGGAATATGCTCGATGCAACGGTATACCAAAACCGTTATGACTTAGGAACCTTTAAGAGCAGAGTTTGTTCTGTTCTTCAAGGGTGGCAATGCGCTTGTGATACCTTTAGTGTTTCAGGTGTCCGTGAGCAACGCTGATCGCTTACCTACTCACAGATCAAATAACTCGTTGGCTCGTTTAACCTCTATAGTGTTTTAAACAGGCGTTTATATCAATGTTAGATAAGCACATAGCAGTGCGGCTTATACCTAAAAGTATACTTAACTTAAATATATCTAATGTAAGTTACTTCAATAAGATATATGTTGTTTATTCATCGCCTAAAACAACACAATTATATTTTTATCATCCAAATTAATTTTAACTAAATATTAACGAAATCTTACAATATTCCTTGCTGGTATATTTTTTGTATTGTGTACAAATACTACGTGAACTAATATATATATATATATATATATATATTGTAACTATTAATAATTACCTACTATTCTTTTTGTAGTGAGATTGTATTGATGTTTTTGATTAGTTAATCTGGTGCTGTTTTAATAAAAAAGATATTTCTATCACAAATCTAAACATAAAATCTGTGTTACGAGATTCTTCTTTCCAGTTAAATACTAAAGTCCAATAAAAAGAAGTAAAAAGTATTTTCAAGTATATTTCATAATTTCTAATTTTTCAAATGTTCCTCTATGAAGGTATACTAATAACATTGTTGAGACTAGAAATGTTGTTCTAACAATAAGAAATTTCTAACGACTACTACATAGTTTGAAACTAAGCTTTATTACATGTTCACGTTAGAAAAGTTATATAATTCGCTGTTTGTGCAGCTGTCCCCAATATAATATGATGTGTTACAACTTTTGGTATTCTATTTTGACTAAAATTAGAGCAAACAAAGCAATGCTTTTGTCAACAGTGTAGCTTTCAAAGCAATTTATTTAATTTTATATTCATTGATTTAAAATTAACAAAATAAAAATTATTTTCGTCATTACATTTTCGTCACACCGTCCTTTCATTCCATCCTTATTATAACTAGCAGCTCCCCGCGGTTTCACCTTCTCTTTTACCCTTCACTTTCCCTTTAACCCCATCATGAAATTATTTAATAACAAATATTTTACACGTGTCTTATAACTTTCAATACAGAATCTTTGTACTAAATTTTTTTGAATAACTTCAAAAAACAGCAAGTCTTATTCAAATTTTGAACTTTTGAACCCTTTAGGAGTTGAATGTTTAAAAATTTTTATTTTAAAAGAAATCCTTGTCAAAAATTTTATGTTTATTGATTAGGGCCTGCGTAGATATGTCAGTCGCTCAGTCAGTCAGTCAGCTTTTACTGTTATATATGGATAATTCCCAATTTGTCAGATCATTTGGTTTAATCATCAGCAAAATAGTATGCGATAAGTTATTTATATCTTTTGAAGAAAGGTTGCGATAATACATCTGATCTTTTAAATCGCCAATCATTGTATACTTACAACTAGTAATCCATACATACTTCGAGTACGTTACATAATAATTTCTTATCTATTATATATATATATATATGTAACACATATATTATGCTGGTTTGGTTAGACTGGCTTAGCTTTAAGACATCTGTATAAACAATACATTTCCCTCTAGTACTACTGAATAAATAAAGACACTTAGCAGGCGCGAATTAATAAATATTTATGAGAACGGTACTTCTACATATCAATTACAATATTAAGTTAATAAAGTTGTCTTGATCTATTATTTTATTTGAAAATAATTAATACCTGAATAAAATAGAATAAAATATATTAATAAAATAAGAAATAATATTTTTTAATTAATAAAGGACAAGCTGACTGGCTAAATGATTCACCCTCTAAAAAAGTAAAACCCTGAGGCACCGACTAGCCGTGAGGTGCTGGCAGAGTAGTATTGTAAAAGGTGATTAAGGTACCAGAACCGACAGATGGCGGTATATCCGTGCAAAACAGTGTAGCTTAAATGCGCAGGGTGCGAATAGGCAGCAGCTCGTTGCGAAAGCTGCGCCCAATTATAGCAGTATTCCCCCTTTCTTGTGGAGGCCCATGTTCTACAGTAGAATTCCAATGGCTGTCGTTTAGTTTTACAACTTAAGAAGGGTTTCCAGCGGGGTGCAACTAGTAATCTGATAATTTCAAATTCAAAATCAAAATATCTTTATACAAATAAGCACAGGCGTTTTTAAATCGCCATAAAAAGACAATTAAAAAAAATCAAAAACTCGCTTGTAAGCTAATCGTACTAAAGAGTATAAATTAATTTTAAATTACAATCATAAAAAATAAAATAATTACTTCAACATAAAATTTTATAAAATTTTAGTTATTAACAGAATAATTAAGATCAGAGTAAAAAGCGTGGGAGTTTCTGGCGGTCCTAATAAGGATAATGGGAAAATGTCAGCAGTTTATTACATTATCATCGGTCTTTAAGACGTATGCAGAGTTTTGAATTAATTAGACTTCTAATAAATTGTTAAAATTTTTGATCAAAGATTCCGTTATATTTATTTATACATACAACATACAACAAAAAATATCTATGAGTATAGATTTGCTAATTACAATTTTACTGCTCGACCACGGTAATACTTAAGGCTGTTTGACTCTGACATATTTAAATAGATACTACCTCAGAGGCAGTAGTCTAGGGAAGTTTGATGAATTATGCTAGTGTGTGCAATGAAAGTGAGAAGTTGAATGACTGATTGATTAAACTTAAAAAAATTGCACAGGGCTCTTTTTAGAACGCGGGGTAGCACTAAAAAGGGATTATTCAATTTTCCTCCTAACGTTAAAAATTTGTGTGAAACTTTGCCTGTTTTTGATGTTATTTAAATGAAATTCTGCACAAATGGTCGTTATTGAGAGTCATGAAACACATATTAAATAATTTTTAAATACTTTCCCTTAGTAAAAGGGCGCTGACTTTGCACCCCTATAGAAGTTCAACAACTTTACCCGGAAGACATGTACTTCTAGCGTAATTAATCAAACCCACTTGAAAATAAAATCTATCATCGACAATTAAATTTAATTGTAAGAATAGAAACGTAATGAAGGACTCGCTAATTGATTTATTGTACGCATACTACATATAAACTTGTACATACATAACACATATCATATACACCTAATGCTCACCCACGCAGCTCAATAAAACATATTGTATATTATATACATCTGTCATATTAAGATAACAAAAAAGTACTTTGAACTTCCGTATTCTCAAAAGGCCCTTTTATTAGATGTCTTTTGCGAGACATTAAAAGGAACAAGGTAACTAAAATAAACGACGTATCAAATATACTCTACGAATATATCTGTAGAACGCATGCTGCTAGACATAAGGCTCCTCAAGAAAAGGCGATCTTTGGCCATTATTGCCGCGCTGAGCTGCCGTAGTTGCAATCGGAGAGCGTAGCTTTCCAATAGGAATGTAGTTGCCCATTGTAGCGGATATACCGCCATCTATGTGTTCCGGTGTTTCAGTTGTATTTTTTGACACCTGGTAAATGGGGTGGTATTAGACTAGTACGTCCGTGCTTTGCTACGGCTAGTTATTCGTTTTACTCAATAACCGTGTTAGTTATTCAATTTAACCGAGTTATTCGTTTTAATAATAAAACACTGTTTTTCAATACAGAGAATATCATCGGCCTTGATCCAACTGAGATGATGGCTTGCCCTCCGTGGTCCATTAAAGTGGCCAAAATATCTCAGCCCAATCTGGACTTTATGGGTAAGTATGGATAACGTTTGTGTATACTTTATTTTATCCTCAATTTACATTGTACGCCCATACAGATGTATTATGACTCATAGGCATACGGCATATTTATACTATTTTAAACCAACCTAATAACCTATATTAATAATAGAGATTTTATTGATTGCCATAGAACATTTTCATTCCAAATCATAAGGATCGTTCTAGTTGCATACAAATTTCGGATCTAATCTTTCGGAATAATTGATGTACACAACTAACATGTATGTCCCCGTATTAGCTCCGGAAGTGCAGACCAACGGGCAATGCAATATCTTATCTGATATGTATTCACTGGGACTGGTAATCTGCGCCGTCTTCAACCAAGGACGGCAGTTGGTATCGGCCAACAACAATCCAATCCTCTACATGAAGCAGGTGGAACACGTGAGTATTGTTTTCTTGTAAAGATCATTATCATCATCGGTCATGGGGCAAAATAATTCCAACAGTACCGGTAGTACCTACGCGTCTATTTAGATTAAGATTAAGAATATAAATGTATTAGTAAAAGTAAATAACTAATAAAAATAGATTTTACTCGCGTCTTCGTAATTACACGCGAACAATGATTGAGCATTAAAAATATCTATTCAGGAACATTCTACAATACTTCCATTGGAGCGTAAGCAAAAAGACACTTTTTATTTCAAAGTATTGGAGCGTTTACTTAATTTGAATAATCTAAAATGTCCTGTAGTAGGGTATGAATTTTAAATGATTTATATTCTTGACAACGCAAAGTTTACATGCTACATTTCGTATGTTACTTAGACCTTCTATTTCGCAGTTTCTAAACACGAAGATTTTGCACAGATATAGTTCTGGGACATGACATATAACGTTTGCTTTGATTGGCAACCGCAGCGCTGATCCGCTGCCTCTTAAAATTACAATAGGTTTTGGCGGATCTTCAATGTCAAGTACTCTACCTAATTATGATATATTCTGTCCTTGGCATAATGCGTGTACGCAAAGGGAATACAATGTTTCTGTCTAGTGGTACTTTAATACGTGTATTAAAGTACCACTAGACAGAATCAACCGTCAAGAGATTCTTATGGACGAGGAAAATAAAAATTATGTTGTCATAGCATATATATATGCAAAGCGTCCCCTTTCTTCCCAGTGCGTACAAATATGTAATGATATTATATGTGCCGTGAAGATACGTCTTCTAATTTGCAAAATCATAACAAATGGGCTTTACTTATTCGACTGTAGTCGTGCGTCGTATTAATCACGCCAGGTACATGTTAACATTGCTGTGTGACAGCATGACATATCAACATTTTTATGATTTTTCTGTTCGGTACATTTTTACATGTACAATAACAAATTTGCCCAAATTTACTTTCAAATGTTTACCGTCCAATTGTATTACTTTTTAGTCGAAGTAAACTGGTTAATACGTCAAACAGTTAAAAATAATGGCGTTCTCAGTTCTTCACTCCTAACGAGTAGCAATATATATTTAGCGCTAAACTTTTACTGGCATAAACAAGGCATTTCTAGTAAAGTTAGAAATTACAAAATCCAAGACTCGGACAAAAAAGTTTTATTTAAAAATAAAACGATTTTCCTCCTACGTAGACTTGGTAAGTTGGCAACTACATAAACTTGGTAATTCCAGCGCTTTCGCTTGGAACTAATTTCTCTTTCCTGCACAACTCCTTAGAGATGCACCTCGCTTTTTGAAAGTTGTAAGTTTATGTAGTTATAACACAAAAGCTACCGCTGACTTGAATGGTGTCTAATTTTGTTGGCATTGTTTCAACATACGAGACCTTTTGCCTCACTCGAATATATATGTAATATATATGTAAATATATATATATATATGTATGTTATGTCTGTCTGTTACGCTTTCCCACTTAAACCTCTCAACCAATTATTTGGCACAGATAATCTTTAGACCCTGAGAAAGGACATAGCCTATTTTTTAATTCGATATAAGGGTTTTAAGGGGTCAAAAAGGGGGATGAAAATTTGTAGGGAAGTATCGCTGTTTTTAGAGCTAGAAACTTGAAACTTATTTTTCAGGCCATTCATTCGATATAAATAAACATGAGATTCAAAGTTTATATAAGTTAAGGTAAAGAGGTATTGTACCCAAAAAAACTATTCCACGCGGACCAAGTCGCGGGCACAGCTAGTTTCGTATAAATGCAAAAAAAGTATGCATATATACCTACTACATAAATTTATGTATATGCAGTGTGATCTTGGATAAAGTGCAACCCTATTTTTAAAGTAGATCTTTGACTATCGACAATAATTTTTGCACTTTCTTATCATTCATCATCATCATCACATCAGCCATTTGAAGTCCCCTGATGGACATAAGCCTCTATAAAAAAGGGAGAACTTTGCCCATAATTGCCACGCTTGGCAAGCGCGTCGGAAATTGCAGAGCGTAGCTTTGCGACGGGGATGGTGCTGCCCATCCCCGCTCTATTAATTTGAATAAGACTGTTACGGATGGATATACCGCCATCTGTTGTTTATAGTACTTTAGCCGCCTCTTACGACGCCTCCCAACTTGGGAGGTACTATTCTACTCTGCCGGTACCACACGGTATATTATTATTATTCTTGTTTGATTTATGATTATTTAAAGTTTGTTTTGAGTACATACAAGTTCTATTTATCATAGTAGAGAATAGATATTGTTAAAAATTGCGATTTGCGCAAAATGGCCACCTCGTTGCTAAAGGCACATTGCCGCACGTCGGCTAATATGTTGAGTGGCTCTACGCACCTCTGCTGAAACACTTATAATCTCATCGGCACATTGCATGATCCGATTTTGCAGCTCGGTCTCGGTATTTGCTTTTTCTGTGTTCTGTTTACGCCGATGAGTTGTAGTCTAGTTTCACACTTTTCCGGGATCGTACGTTTTCCAGAGTCTAATACTGTACTGTATATCCAATGCTGTGATCCTAATATGTCTAAGTGCGCAAACCGTCCTACGTTTGGTTTTTAAGTATTTTAATATTTTTTGACAGCAAAACAGAGCAAGGTCTGCATTTAACGTGACGTGTATAAAAGCGAAGGTAAATCAAACATGTCACTTTCATTTAGAGTTTTTATCAAAAGAAAACACTCGGCTGAAAAAATAATTTTGAGCTGACACAAAATGTTCTTTTTTAAGACAAACAACTTTGTTATGGAAAAATACGTCTGCCATTGTCTGCCCACTCAATGCTACTATGTAGTTATAAATTTGTCTTTCGAGATAAAGGACGAGATGAAAGAGGTATCAATTACACAGAAGTATGCATTGTAATGGATCTGTGAAGATTTACAATAATAGATGTCTTAAAACTAAAATAGGGTGCAGCTAAACTCGGTTGGACACTATTGATCGATAATTCATTTGCTCATGGCAAAGCTAGTTTTTAACTCTTTTGTTTTAGAATTTTTCACCAACACGAGCGTGTTAGTCAAAAAATCCGTTGTCCGTTATCCGTTAGTTAGTCAAAAAAGCTATGACTCAACAAGACTGTGCATTTCGTAAGTTAAAAATGGTACGATCTCATTTAAATTTGCCGGTACATAAAATACTACCTAAAAGCCGTTATAATGCTTTTAATAATAGATTTCATACTATTATGAGGAAAAATAAAAATTCTGGCGGCTGAGTTATCCTCAGTTCCACATAGAATATCAATCAAATCATCATATTGGTCAAACTATAAAAAAAATATATAATTTTATATAAAAATAAGTAAAACATGTTGTGTACACATCTCTTAGGTTGACGTCTAGTTATTATAATTATTAATTTTGAATATTAGGCATCTATGACAGTAATCTATAAGTGTACCTATATTAAATAAATCCATTGCTGTTGGCTGTGATGATACGAGTCGACACATTGTGTTTCTCTCACTAGGCTTTTTAGTACCACCATTGATTCATATTTTTAATTCCTTCTCACAACGTATGGCGCATTCTGATAATATTGTCCGGGTCCCTGAAGCACCCTATCCTTTTTCTCCTAATCAATATCACCCTATTCTAACCTATCTGCATAAAACCTTTAAATCCAGTTGTAATACCAGACCATAAACTTTTACAGCTTTTCTAAATATCCTGGATAAAAAAATGAAATAGCATACTCCTTCTTTACCGTCCTAAATCCAGTTGGTTTGTCTAACGAATTGAAATCTGTTGATCATGATATTCTCCTCTCCATTCTTTCTTACTTCCCACTTTCCGATTCGGTTTGGGATTGTTTTCATCTACCTCCGCCTGTCCCAGTGGTTATAAATTATATTTTTCGTGCCGCAGGATGGTATACACTCACCTTTAATATTTTCTTTTTTTTCTATTTTATTGCGAAATCGAATAGCTTGCTCTTTCCATTTTTACGCTGATGGCTTGCAACTGTATATGATGTTATCGCCCAAACTAAGACCTAACTTGATTTATATCACGATGTAGTGTCTCCATTCAACGGTCAAAATTACTAGTTATTTTTGGGCAGTAGTTACTAAGCCTGTAAAATGTTAATATGTATTCGTTAAAAATTTTGATCTTTTTGTCGACTCTTCCTCAACTTAGAATGCTCATATTAAAGAAAAGGCTCCGTGCTTTTATACTCTAAATAAACATATATATTTATTTATAGCTAAAGTCTGCGTTTTATTTTTGGTTTGCATTAATACTACTGCTGCTATCTTCTTGGCTGGCTTCTTATTCTTGACCGTCGCAAAACTCTTTTTTTACAGTATTTTTGGTTATTTTATAAATCTTACTTGGAAGACTTTAAGAAGATTGAAATTCCTCTTTTTTTCTCACCGTAATATCCGCTCCTCTAATACCCTTTGAAGATTAAACTATTGACCAACAAAGTTTGAGGCAAGAACTTTAAAATAAAATATTTTCTTTACAAACTTACAGTCCTTATAAAATACTGAATTAGAGTTTTATGAATTATATCAAAGAGTAATATCACAAAATTCCAAACAGATCTATCTGACCAAAATAGTAAAGTTATATATATAAACGTTAATACTATTTACCCCTTTCGGTAGTGTATTCATCAAAAGGAAGCCATAGTCCAAATTTCACGTTTCTATTTTCCTTAGTTTTTCCTCGGCGTTAATGAAGACATATAACTTTATGAATAAATATTTACATACAAAAAAATCAACTTGTCTCATGTCACGCTGGACTCGAACCTGGGTTTTTCCCAAACGGGGAGCTGCGCTACCGTAGTGTGCTACAGAGATCTTAGCAGATAAATCGAATTTTTTCTAGTGTTCTTTTTTGTGCTAGCGCCATTTCTTTAATGTTGTAAGTAATTATATACAAACATTCTAAGGTCAAGGTTTAACAAGTTTGAAGCAATCGATATATAAGATACTTTTCTAGTATCATCTTAAATATAATTCAGCATTTTTTTGCATGAACCCTCTAAAAGTAATTACGTATTCTTTTGAATAGGAAAATTTATTTAGTTACTTAAACGTTGAATTCTTAGTTAATTAGTGTTCGCTCATTCTATCTACAGCCTCGGATTGCTATTATTATATGAGCTAATTAGATACATATTAATCGACTGTCTATGTATTATTTAGATAATGGTCTTATGTATTTATATATACATATATATTTATAATTTCGTAAACAAATTGTTCAATTTATCTCACGTCAGTTGGACCTTCAAGTGAACGCTCTGTTGCCTCGGGTGCCGATTGCCCTGCAGGAGGCAGTGCAGAGACTGCTGTCGCGTGATCCTCATCCGCGCCCCACCACCCAACTACTGCCGCTCATCAAATACTTCAAGTAAGTCGTCTCGTACTTTAACACTATCTAGATCAATTCCGATGTAGTTTTGTGACTATCTTGGAGAAATCACCAAGTGTGCCACTCTTACTCAACTCAGATGTCACGTCTTTTCACTCGTCATTGAAATAAAAAAAGGTTGTATCTAAATGTACAAACAATTTAATTTAAACAAACTATTACGAGTACTTCGGTCAGTGACTATTATTACTCGGGAGACTTGTAAATTACCCTCTGATGTTCTTCTAATTAGTTTATTAAAGATGGCCGGAACTAATGCACAAAGCGTTATGTCGTGAGTAGCCCGATTAAGTAGCAAGCCGTGGTTGACCCTGTTGTATGTATATTACATCTTAATGCACATTCACTAAGACCAGTAAGAAATGGAGACCATTGCAGCGCTTGTTACATACAGCGCAAATGGGCTATGGATAATATTCAATTAATTGTTTGTTGGAGTTAATTCTAGTTTATTAATTATAAATCTACCGCAAAAATTACAAATACTCTTTGTCTCCTAATTTCTCAAACAAAAAAAAAACAAAGAAAAATCACAAAATATTACACTGATAGACTAAAACGATATATATATCATGTTCATTTTATCTACTACCTCGGATTGCTATTATCATATGAACTAATTAGATACATAGAATCGATAGTCTACTACAACTAATTAGATACATAATAATCGACAGTTGCATTATTTAGACAATCGTCTTAAATAAATTTGTAAACAAATTGTTTATATATTACAAATTACAAGTATAGTATATACAAATACACCTAAAATTTTCTGTAAATATTTCAAGCGTCTACCTGTTGCTTGTTGCCTACAAAAACTAGTTTGTAAAGTAATATTGTTTTTAGGATATTGTTGTTACAGCGACAACAGAAAAATAATCGTCCTGTCCCTTTTTAACACAACAATATACAGATTTCGTCTCATGCATACTTCGTTTTTATTTTTTGCATTTCTTAATGCTGCGTTGAGAAAGCTGGATACTTATCCAACCACATATGTTTTATATACATGCATAAATAAAAATATGTTCACTTCTGCACTAGTTGGTGAACTTCCGCTCCGTGTTATCTACATACTCCAACTGTATCAGATACGAAATTCACAAATAATCCACAGGTGCCAGAGCGAACCTGCCATTCACGCTATGCAGTTCCTGGACGTGATCACCATGAAAGATCCGTCTCAAAAGAGTAACTTCTATCGGACCACGCTGATTGAGGCGCTACCCTACATTCCGAAGGTATGCAAAACTTGAGTTTACTTGTCCAACCATTTAAGCATCGAGTTTCTCATAAACAAGTACAATGGAGTACAACAAAACTTCCTGAAAAAACTTGCTGTCAATCAGGTATCATTCTGTATTTTGCTTTGTTCATTTTTTGAAAATAGTACTCGTATTTACATTTTTGTTTCTTGAGATATCAGCCAGGCGAAATAACAGCTATATACTATATTCAACCTGAAAAAAAAACTATTTGTTTGCCCAAATAATATTAGTATGCTAACATCACAATGGTCTCGGTCTATTTTTAGGTATCGATTAACATAATAAAAATTAATTTTATTATGTTTTAGTAAATAGCAATGCGCGGCGACTGCTAGGTGCGTTTCTTTGGTAATATATTTTTGCCAGCGATTTTATTTTTAGAAAGTTTGAGTGTTTATATATAAATCATAAGCAGTACATACAGTACATAAGGAACAAATTTCTTATAATATTTTTTTAAATATTTTGCATATCACCATTGGCACATTAAATAGATTCTCCCTCCTTCTATTCGAAATCAGGATCAAGTTAAATTTATATCTCGATACTTTCTTTCGCAGTCGAGCCGACTATGTGGCTATTTAAGTTTATTAATCATGTTGTCCTTAAACCGGATAAAGTTTCCGTACTGTAGCAACAACTTTAATTACAATAATTATTGTATTAAAGTATTTTCTTTGATTCTATGAATAGAGTCATGTCAAACGAAACCTGAAATATATTTTTAGAAAAAATTATTAAAAGCATAGCCTAGCCTAATATTTATTGCTAAGATCGGTAGTAAATATATTTTGCTCAGTGCCTGTCCTAGCAAAGTTATAAGGTATTTCCGGATAATACTTACATTAACTATTTAACTTAAACTAACACTTCGTTGTTCTATATATCGTATTTTGTTGTGCATATTTATTGTTATATATTTTTTTCTCTCATTTGTTAAATATTGTGCAACAATAAAAAAACCAATTTCTGCACAAGTCAGAAATATTCCTTAACTACGAGAAATTACAAGGACTTACTAAATTATAGAATGGCGGTTCCAGCGTTTCCAGTTAAGAAACTCTTGGCTTCGATTTAAAAACGCTTGTATTCCAGAAACTCCGCTGGCAGCATGTCTGGCCGGCTTTGCAGCTGGAGGTGCGCACTGCTGAGGTCCTGGCTGCAGTCCTACAGCCCGTTATTTGGCTCACCAATGAGGCTACTCAAGAGGAGTTCTCTTATTACGTTCTGCCCACGCTGAAGTAAGCACCACAACACACTCGGCCGCACATTTGGTCCAACTAAATTACTAAAACTTAAAAAAAAGTCTATGTCAGACCAGACACACAGCGATTTGTTGCAACTATTGCTAAGCGTTACATAAATGATAGCAAATAAATCTGTTTATGTACATCGATAGTTATCGGAAAAAGAACAAGATGGCAATTATCATTTAGGCGCTTTTCCAGGAATTTGATGAACTCACCCAAGAGCGTGCAAGCTTCAGTCACCATTCTAGAGAATCTTCATATTATTCTGAGGAAATGCCAGCCTGATGAGGTTTACAATGAGATAATGCCGTTGTTGTACCACGCACTCGATAACAATACTCATCAGATACAGGTATTGCTAATTGGATTTTAATATAATTTTAATTACATAATATGTTCGTGCAGTGCTAATTTTAAAAACAGAACAACAGCTTTTGTTCATTCTAGAATAGTAAAACCAGATTAACTTTTTACGAAAATTCCTCCATCCAGTGATGAAGTTATGTTCAGTGTAAATTACATTTATTCTGTTTGATTTATTATTAATGCCTTTTGTTTAATGTAGCAATTAAGCAGAGCATTTCCCTCATTTTAATTATTCCTTCCACTCCAGACGGCGTCTTTGATCGCAATGCAGAATGTATCAGATTATATTGACGACAAGTCTCTTCACACCATAGTTCTGTGCAAAGTCAAGGTTTTGCTCGAGAAAAACCAAAGCAATGTTAAAATCATCAGCTTGATTCTGGGATTCTACGAGAAAATATTGGTGCGTCTTGAGAGGAATCACATTCTTGAGCAGGTCATCCCTACTCTCTTGACCATGAGGCTCAGTGACCCTGACATTATAAATCGTGTTGTCAGTAAGTATTTTCATTTAACTTTTATTTTTGTATTTATATTAAGGCAATTGTATTTTCAAAGCGATCGTTCTGAAGTATTTCATAGCAAAGCGCTAGCAACTCGCATCGCGAACTTGTTAATTATTTTTTTTAAGCGAATTGTGATTATTACAGGCTAACTACTGTTTTCAAATTAACCTTCCGTTTTCCTGGACAATTATAATCGCGGCTTATTGCAGAACTTTACAAGTCGATGCTGCTTGAGAGGAAGTTTGGCTTGACTACCAACGTCATGGCTACAAAGATGATTCCGGCCCTGGCTCCGCAGACTATCAACCCAGCCCTAAACGTTGATCAATTCACCAATCTGATGGAGGTAAATAATTTGTAACACAAGACTTAGACGAATGTATAACTTTATTTTTAAAAATGTGGGCTTTAGTCCTACATTCTGTTGTTAAACAAAATAACTAAATATGACTATTAATTTCCACAGATCCTTTACGATATGCTTGATAATATCGACAAGAACCAGCGTTACAAGCTGAAGCTGGACAGCCTATCCCTGCCCAGCCCCGAGCGCCACCGCCCGCTGCGTCATCAGATGAGCACTGACAACATGAACGTGCCGCCCTTCAATATCCCGAATCTGCGCGTAGAGCAGCGCAAGACCTCCAGCGCCGAGGACATGGCCCGCAAGAACTCTGTCACCGCTACAACTGCACCAAGTGGTAGCGTCGGCGGTGGATTCAAGAGTAATTATTTAACTTTCTGCCTCATTACTACTATAAACCCGTGCTCTAATAGCTTTTTCTTTATAGTCGTTAATTAAAAATCATAATTGGATGTCTTTTTTTCTTATCTTTTTTATTAGGCACCGGAATAGGCCAGTGGTTCTTTGGCTCCAGCAATTCTACTAACAATGACAACAACTTTTTGCGCGTGGCAAGCGCGTTCCCTAACCGTCGTCTGTCGGACAACACTCTGATGACTCCGAAGATCCGCATTGCTCCGTCTTGTGCCTCCTCCCCCGGAGGGACTCCAGGAGGTACCGCCGGCCTTCCCACTCGCCGTCATTCCAGCATTGGGCCACAGGAACGCCGTGGATCTGCGGTTAATTTGTCACCGCCTACTGTAAGTTACATCGTTCCATTAATTGTATGTATTTGAGTAACTTTTTGACACACAACGCTTACACTATACATAACAATCGCAACATAACAAAGTACAAATCTTATTACACTGCGAAGAGACTGGTGGAACAAAGAAGAACTGTGTGGTCATGTGGTCTACAACTACAAGTGCTTATGTGGACATGGGAGTGTAAAACTGTAAACTGTGAGAAATGACGGTCAGTGCATGTACTGAATAGTGACGGTGATTATTTTGACAGGGCTACCAGTACAGGGGACGCGGCGGGTCAGGCTCGAGCCTGTCCGTGCCGTCGGCGTCGCAATGCGCCGTAAGTTTGTCCACCGCGTTCGACCGCCTGGCTGCGCGACCTCCCCGACCCTCTATTGAATGTGGACTTGAACGGCTTGACTTTGATGTGGTCTCTATCTGCGGTCGCGTCTTGTTCCCGAACCGACTGAGGGAATTGTGTTTCATTGTTCACACCATCACCATACACGTACATCTGCACGTACCTGGTTGACATTACGTCAGAATGTCTCCAATCATTAGACCTTTCCATCGCATTACATTCAGCGCTGTCTTCCATCCCTACGAAACTACACAATTTTAACCTTCAAGACAAAATGAAGTGGTGCATGTTCGTACTGTATTGTATGAAATCGCGTTGCATGAACGCCTCACTGCGTCGAATGTGATCGTCTGTAACGCAAGGGCAAGGGATCGTAGTACTTCCCGCACCCTTTGAATGCTACCCTTTCCTCCCTGCGAGTGTGCACCATGGTGGTCCCTCTCGGATCAATGTTGTCTTCCAATCCTTATTGGGAAACATCATTTGATACCGTCGAATTGGTATAAAGTGTTTTTAAGATTTTAAAATAAGTAGTATTTTTTTCTAAATTATCACACTTTTGTTGAAGCAAGACCACTAATGTGACTTCTGTCATAGTTACATGTATTCGCTCTTTGTGTAGTTGAAGTAATCTGAGCTCGAAATATGTATAACTGTTAAATGTTTCATGTGGGCAGAGTGATAGAGTATGATGATCATACCTTTCTATCACAAAGGCATCGGCCATACGTTAAGCGCTGTCTCATTCACTGTTGCTATTTGTTCTTCTACGCAGCTTGCACGGAGCATGATCGTGAGTATGGTTCCTCTCTTATATGTATGTCTCTGTGGACATCGCAGGTTGCTGTAACTTCTGTTTCGCTCATACAACTTTGTTTAGATTTGCTGCACTAAGATGTTGCCCCGATATTACTATCCATTGGCACCCTAATAATTACAATCACATGACCGGCAACATCTCCGTGATAAACAAAAACTTCATCTGTAGTGTAGAAGAGTATTTCTGGATCACGAGAAATTTCACCAACCCAACACGCTTTGAACGCTGATAAAATAAGGTACCTAAAGTTAAGGCATGCCAGTAGTTACAGCCTTCCAATGTAGGTACATTATACAGATTATTTTATACAATTCAGTAGGTATGATAATCAGAGTACTTAGGTACACTTGCAAGATTTTAAAATCCCTAAACAACAAGTATTATTTTAAATACGTAAAAGAGAGGATTCGTAAACATACCGATTACATGAAACTATAACAATGTTTCACACTAAAATAAACATTTTGACCCATCAAATCAGCATTGGAGAAATAATATGCAGATCTGACAAGCTGGCAGTATTTTTACTATCTATCTAATTTTCTACCTATACAGAAAACATACTTGTGTCCCAGAGGTTCCATAGTATTAATTAGTTATTAACATGTGTGTTTGTTGCACGTCCTTCGTGTAGGGCGGTTCTATGCCGAACACATCTTCAAGTGTGCCATTCCTGCTGACATCATCGATGCAGTCGATCCGCTCGCGCCGTCCGTCGGCCTGCTTGAGCAACTCCCAAGGCTCTGGACTGCTGCAACAGCTGAGCAGCGGCATGGTAAGGCATCTTCCGAAGGGCTCCCATAGCTCTCATAGCGGCCACCACCACGGGCCGCACTGGAGCGCCCTTCAGGGACTGCAGGGCGCCACCGCTGCCGGGTACAGCGCCCTCCAGCACACAGCGATGGCAGTGAGGAAGTGCCCCTCACTCAATATTACCCTGACGCGCTAAACGCCCACGATCAGCTGCCCGCGGTCCGGAGTGCCTGCATCCTGATGTTTCCTCCTAGCGACACTTCGCGCGCCGCCGGCACAGCCCGATGTTCCAACACTCTGTTGGCGATCCCCATCTGACCCCTCTATGTTTTGTAGTTTTATCGTTATTGATGTTGTACTAACTTATATTTATTTGCGATTATTTTTTAAACCAACAATTGTTTTCTGCGCTCTTTATGGAGATTATACGATATAGTATCATTTCGAGACTGATGTCACTTTCGAGATGACCTGTCATAAAATTGCTTCAAAAAGTATGCCAGCAAACGCAAGAAAAGGGATATTGTAAAGCTTTAATTGGTATAATGTGGACATATCACGTCTTGTCGAACATAAAAAGATGTCCAAATGTACTAAAAAACTAAAAGTAGAAGGAAAGTTTTAACTATGAATAAAGAAATGTTACCAAAAGGTAGTATACAGCAAGATGTTGTATAGTGGTGCTGTGATATGGTATTGTTACATTTATTAGATACTATAAAAATAGAAATTAACTTCTGTTATCATATTAAAAATTAAAATATTTATATTACCACTTAAAAATGAAGTCATTGAAATTCATTGACTTTAAAATTTTTGGGACGTGCCAAATATGTAAATGATATAATTCTCTAAATGACCTACGGAAAGTTGAACCCTTGACAACGTGTAAGGAGATGAAAAACGATAATTTTGCGGTGGAGAGCCGGCCGCCGCCGGGCAGGACATGCGGCGGCGCCAAGATTGAATTGTCCTCGTCTCTCGCCCCGTGTCCTATATTATATATTATTATTATTAACATTATTGTTGTGCTAGAGTTCACACAGTTTGTCAACCAAATACATAATATATAAACAATGTTTTTTTGTTGGTACACTTAAATGGATTTCATTAGCTTGTATTTAGTAGTAATATACGAAATGTAGATAATTAGTTCTTTGGTTCCTTCAAGATTGCGTCACACGAAATAAGAACCTGCTATATGTATATGTTATGTAGTAAATGGTATTGATCCGCAAGGTATGTATTTATTTCGATTATATGTTTTAAATGTTTTTTGGAAAATTTGAAAATATTACCTATTCAAAAAAATCATCATTCATATAAAAGTTAAAAGGACTTACGAAGCATACTAAAATGCAAACTTCATTTACCGAAAATAGGACCTCGTCGTGTCCTAATTTGCTGTGATAAAAAACACAGATGTCAAACAGGATTTCCGCTCTGTCATAGACAACCATTACGTAGCAATAACGAAGTATCAATTTCTTTAACGCGACCTGCATCTCGTAGATTTGTAGTTCTAGTGTATTAGTTTAACGTTTTCCGTTAATTATTATGGCGCTAAAATCGGTCTAGTAGTATTGAAGAACGTTTTTTCCCATTAAAATTGTAATTCCAAAGCGTAAGCGTGATAGAAGCGTAACGAAATAGGCACGTAGCGTAGATCGTAGAGCTTGTAGCGTAGTGGAGCGGGCGGGCGGGGGTGCGCGGCCGGCGGCGCTGGCGACGTCGACGACCGCGTCCTTGCCTTGCACGCGCTTTGTTTTAATCACCTTTTATTGTGGTTGCTTGCAGTACCAGCTGTTTTCCGGGCGTACATAAAGAGAATTTAATTAAAGTTAGAGCGCATAGCGTAAACCGAGAGCGTGTGGGCGCATCGTCGCGCCGCGTGTCGTCCGCGCTCCGCGCCGCGTGTTGCCCGCCCCGCGCTGCAACCCGCATTCGCCGCGCGCCCGTCCGCGCCTCGACGCTGATCGCGCTCTTTCTTACACGAACTGATCTATGAGCTTCTAATACTAAATTGATTGGTCAATCTTTGACAATTTTACCGGGTACTCAAGCGTAATATCTCGTTAGTGTTCGGCCTAACATTCAAAAAGCGAAACCTTAAAATTGGCATTGTAACAATTTAAATTCCGTTTTGAAACATTGTGCATGCTGATTGTCGGTACACCTACCTAATTATAACCTATCCTCTTCAGTTTGCTGACCATAAAACCCACTTTAAGAATGACTTGTTGATACAATCATGTAGCAAATTTTGTTGCCAATTAATTTCTTAAAATAGAAATGGAGCGCTGTGATATTTTTATAAGCAATATGTATAAGACGTCACTTATATTGAAAAAATCATACATTCAATTATTTTTTTAGTCTGTCATTTACGTGATATTCATCAAGCCATTCCGAAACAATCATTACTACGCACTCCTTCACAAAAGTTGTTGCTTGTGTGCACTAGATTTACGGGGTTTTTATTTTCTAATTTATTTATTATTTGAATGATGAATTAGCCATAAATATTTATGATTAGTGGTCCGTTCTTCCTAATTGTTGCGAAGGTTCTCGTTATTTTTGTTTGTGTATTTTGAAAATCTTGAGGGAATCATTTATTTCGGTTTGCAATTCAGTTTAGTGTGTTTAAATTAATCTACATCACATAAGAGAGACTAGAGGCACCGCTGTATATGTATACAGACCGGAAGATATTATTGATATGAAACATGTTTACAAAATTGTTTTAGGATGCTATGTGTAACAGTGTGATCCAAACGCAAGTGCCCAGGTCAAATCGATGTGAACTACAGTTTTCGTCACAATTTAGTTGAATTCTTACATTATATTTTTACTTAAGAATAATTTCCATTTGAGCAGAACATAGGTTCCAATGTCTAGCGTCTTCTTACATTTTGGATGCTATATGCAAAATATTCTAGAATCTTAGAAACTTAGGTCAATTCTTGCCTTATTTTCTTAAATACATATGGATCGTTCCAAGCAAGATAATTTGGTAACTTAACTCTTAAATGTATAAAAAGAAACGTAATATGTAAAAACATACAGGAATCTGATCATTCGGTACCTTTGGCACCAATCAAAGAAGAGCGTGGATTCAAAAAATGAAATCAAATTCATTTTATTATGTTTTTAATTTTAAACTATACGACTTTTTGTCATATATGATAAAGAAATAACACTATGTCACTATAGTGTGAAGAAGCTGATTCGTTCGTGATTCTGGAGATAAATACAGATGACGTTAATATTTATATATGGAAATGTTAACGCTAGAAGATTCGTAATGAAAATGTAAAATTGTGAATGTACGCAACTTTACAACAAACAAAGTCATTGTATATTTTTATACATAATAATTTGTAAAATGGTTTATTCAAAACGTTTCACTCTTCAATAAATTGATGTTAATATTTATTGTATTAAATCTTAAATTCATATATTTTATTCTAATAGTATTTTTATAACCAAATAAAAAATATATTGAATATTATAAAATTTATATTCGCTTCATTATATTATAAATATTTTGAATGAAACGTATTTATTAGGTATGTATCTGATAAGGATAACCAGAAAGTGAGAAGTAGAAATAAGCTAATAATAGCTTGATATAATAAGATGATTTATTATATATCATTTAAAATCACTATAATTATTACCTATATAATATTATTATATTAACTATAATTATATTAATGTTGTATACCTGTCCTATGAAACCTTTGCCTTCATTGTTGCGATTTAAAATCATTATTGAAAGTATACATATTTTACTATCTACAACATGTATTTATATTATATACGTAATAACGAAGTTATATCAAATTATTTCCTTTTTATTATTAAGTGACACAGCAAAATTGATAACACTTAAAGTGAATGTGATCTAGGATAGAGAGACATTTGAACGGGTGGTGAGTTGTTGGTGGTTAGTGATGGGTTTGGGAAAAACTTAACATTCAAATATATAAATATTATAAAACCAAATTGTATAGGTTTTATAAAAAAGTCAATGCTAAGTGAATGAGTAAGTTCAGAAGGCTGAACATGCTTTGGTCATTCTCTTTCATGAAACATAACCTACCTGTCCCAGTACCCACAACGTTTGACATGTGTTAAAGTGGCTACTTTATCAGAACTAGCACAAAAGAAAACTAAATACTAATTTAAATTCATTCTTCAAAGGGTTGTGGCGTTTGCTCAGCGTAGCATTAAAGTGATAAGTTTTCTTGTGCCCTAATACTATAATGTCAACTTTAACATTTTTGATTACTCGATGTGATTCTATGGTATTCCTACTTGTTATGCCTACTTACATGTACCTAGATGGTATTATATAAGCATTTATTCCAATATTGTGCTATCTTGTGATGTTGTTCTATGTGTATATAGGTACTTCTCTATACTTGAGTGCTGTCTTTTCTACGGAAAAGAATGATGTTCGACAATACTTTTGTAATCACTTTCTAAAGTCTTGATGCTTATGCGGTATGATCATACTTCACTAAAATTGAACTTGAAGACTATGATTGAGCTTATTATCAGGTCGACTATTGTAGGTAGTTACTCTTTTACTCTTTCTATCCTTATGAATGCGTGTTGCCTTAGGTTTTAATTTGTATTTATATACCTTTACCCTTGTTCCAATTTCGGACACAGCGTATTCACGATACCTCCGTACTGTTTTTGACATATCTATATACCCACTGTTTACTAACATTTTCTAAATCCTTCGCGTATTTATTGATGTAAACTTATTATAGTAACTAAGTGTATAACGAAAAACATACTTATATCCATGTTTAATATAAAATAATATATACTTATAACTGCATGTCGATGTTATCTTAAAGGCAATTAATATTTTATTATTAACTTACATAGGATTAATTATTATTCAACAATACAAGTATACTTATGATGTTTACTCAGTAACTGATTATTATTGATGGCACTAGCTAGGTAGCTCGAGTGTACAACCGCGTTGACGTTTCTTCTCGAATATCTCAGTAGTTGAATTGGGTGTTTTATGGGTAGAATAAATGTTAAAATATTATACTCTCCTCATATTTTAATGTGGTCATAGATCATTAATGATTCTGGTGTACTTATAACAATTACTTAATATATTATACTCAAATAACCATAGTGTATTTGATCAGAGTTTAAACAAATATTGTGTTAGCCTTGTCTTTCTCTTTATGTATACGTGGGCATTGTAGAGAATGTAATAAACATGAATAAATAAATAAATGAAAATGTTGTTTCATTTTTAATCCTTGCCTAAACCTTTCGTTCTTCCTTGTCATAGAAAAATAAACATAATAAATATAAATAACGGTATGTATGGTATCTACTAAAATATAGTATAATTTTAAATTTAGATGACCTGGTAAATCACTACATAACATTGAACAAAGTCGCTTGCCGCTGTCTGTCCCTATGTAGGCGTATCTTAAAAACTATCGGATTTGGATGTGGTATTTTTTAATAAAACAGAGTGATTCACGACGAAGGTTAATATGTATAATACATGCATTATATAGAAGATAAATACTGATAATATTAGAGGTTTTCATTGTGAGATGAGAAACGATAATTTTGCGGTGGAATGCCGGCCGCCGCCGCCGGACGCCGCCAGGTAGGCCATGCGGCGTCGCCAAGACTGAATTGTCTCGTCTCTCGCCCCGTGTTCTATATTATATATTATTATTATTAACGTTTTTATTGTGCTAGAGTTCACACAGTTTGTCAAGCAAATACATAATAGATAAACTATGTTTTTGTTGTCTGGTACACATAGAAACAGTGTGATCCAAACGCAAGTGCACGTTGATTTATATTTTTATATATTATGTTAAATAGAGACATGTTACATATATTCGCAAATAACATTGATAACATAATAGTCAATCAGATAATAACTTTGATAAAGTTAGTTACGAAAAACTTTTTATGGTGAATGTTATATAACGGCCTTACGCATGAGTACATTATGAAAGAAGGCCTATCATAGGCACTTTTAAATAGTCCAAAAAAAATATATGAATAAAGATTTGCTAATTATAATTTTACACAAATGACCGATGACCCTGACAACCTTACGGTGTTAGTCTAAACAAGTCGGTCATTGAGTGTCCTTCTTTAATACTAGTCTTCTGGCACCAGATAGGCCTTATTACTAAGTTCGTTGCGTGAGCCACCAGAAAATAACCTACAAGAAAAACTGATAGTGATATGGGTTCCAATAACACCTAATTGTAGGTATTATTGGAACCCATACCGGCGGCGGCGCTAGCAAACTGTTGCCTTAATAGTAGACGTTAGAGCAAATCAATTCAGTCTTAAGCAGTATCATCATTAATATTATCTTTCAAGCAATAACTTCATCTGCAACGCAATTTTTGAATTTATTTAAAGGCTTATTACTAACTCTACTTGTGATTTTATTATAAAATCTTTTACCATTGCCCCTTAACGAATTATTTATTTTCTGCATCTTAGCAATGGGCACAACAAGCGTATTCTTATTAATTTTATAAATATTATTTATATCACAATTTTATTGAAAATCTGTACAATTTTTGTGTACATAAATAATTTTTTTATAAACATATTAACTGTGCAAAGTCATTATTTTAATATTCCATCGATTCATTTTATAAATTTCTCGAATAGCGCTTTTCTGCAAAACAAAAATAGCATTTATCTCGACAAATTTATTTAGCTAGATCAGTGGTCGTAAAACCACGCTTGGCGCACCGAACCGCAAGTGCCTCTTTGGCTCTTAGTGTGAGCCCATGCACAAATTGACCACGAATGGACACGTAATATATAGGTACGTTCGTGCTCAATCGAATGCTCACTCGCTGCTCTATTTACATTGACCCATAGTCAGTTTATCGTGAAATTGTATTAAAATCAAATCGCCATAACATTTTTTACAATT
Source organism: Heortia vitessoides (assembly GCA_020976665.1). NCBI lineage: Eukaryota > Metazoa > Arthropoda > Insecta > Lepidoptera > Crambidae > Heortia > Heortia vitessoides. Next base: position 7,952,437 of record JACJUM010003259.1, on the reverse strand, counting down.
AATCGCCATAACATTTTTTACAAATACAATCGCCCATAACATTTTTTTTAGTTTCCATGTTTATAAGAAAATATTCTTTACTTTGGGAACCTCTAAAATTATCAGTGTTTCTCTACTATATTATGGACGTATTATACATATGAACCTCCCTCTGGAATCACTTTAGCTCTTAAAATCCGGTTCGTAGTTTTAAAGATCTAAGAAATAGACAGACAGCGGCAAGCTTACATTATATATGCATTAACATAGCAACGCCATCTATTGATTACTTACTTAAGGCAGTCAACAGATATCGCCATCTTGTAAAATCATTTGGAATTAACAAATACTAGCTACCCGATATTTTAAGTTGGATTAAACTACACACGGTGTGCAAATTTAATTAAAAATCGGTTAAGAAGTTTAGGAGTCCATCGCAGACAAACAACTTGACGTGTGATTTGTATATATATATTAAGAAGATAATATCAAACAGAATGAATAGTCGATACCCAACTGCATGTTATCACAAAATTATGAAAGCAAGTTGAATAAAGTATGTATATTTAACAAAATGTAACTTCGCTAACAATATTCAAGCAGCTACAAAAATAGATAAAAGCTAGATACTTACATCGACATGGCATAATTAGTTAATCATTATAGCAGCCATGAAACGACGCTACTGGCCATTGCCCTCCCCAAACAAGCTGGGCAAGCGTGGTATCAATCGCAGAGCGTAACTTCGCGACGGGAATTCTCCTGCCCAGGCATAATACATTGCTTGCACAGGTGTGGACAGGACACCTGGTACAGGGGAAGGTAACTATTCTACTCTGCCGGTATCACACCGGTTAATAATATATTTTTTAATCCAAAGTAAAATAGACACAACAAAGTGCTTTACAATAGAAAATGTACTTACATTAGGTCGAATCAGTCAAGTAGTCAAGAAGTTGACTCTAATAAAATGTAGATAATTAATGATAATATTTGCCTCTACTGACTAATAGTTTCGTTAACTACAAGTTAATATTTCTATGAACTTATAATTTAAAAAAAAACAAAACCATTGTATCCCGTGCATTGTACCCAGAGGGGACACCCCATATCATCCCTATTTAGTTCCCTGCCCCTCTGACTCAAATGACGATAATTAAAGATAGTCAAACTAGATTAACGACAGTGTTGGTGAGTTTAATGAATAATTATAACTAACCGATAATCTGCAAACAGCACTCACGCAATATACTGGAACCGATCCTACAATAAGACCACGATTACTGCGCCTCTAAGCTGTTTAAAAATTATACAAGTTTACATTTTTAAAGATAAAATACTAATCAATTTTTTTCTTAATAAACTCTGATATAACCCAGATACATACTTTAATAAACTGTAACGCATTAATAATATGCAAAGGACTAGGTTATGAAATAGTTACTGAATATCACCATAATCGACTCAAGAAAGCAAACAAAACATGCTTGGAAAGTTAGGCTCAAATGAAAAATCAAAGAACTAAGCTTAAAAAAATTTGATGCAGTAAAAACAAAAATAGATACTAGAATACGGTATTAAAATCTCTGCAAATAAAAGGAAACAATCAACAGTTTATAAGTAATGAAAAAGTATTTTATACAAAATTAAAACAGGGTAAATCCGTATCAGATAATATATAAAAAGAAATTCCGGCAAATAACAGTTTCAATACCCACCAATATTTGAATAAAACAGACTGATCACAATCAAAACGCAAATTGGATAAAGGAACAAGAGGAAATTGACAAGAAATAAATTGAACTGGTAGTTAATAAAATGAAAAATTGGAAAGCTGCTGGTATAGATGGATTACATAATTCTTGGTACAATTTATTCTATAAATTACATGCTATATTAGGAACAGCAATAACAGATATAATTAAAGGTGCAGTACATACATACATCACGCCTGTCCATCGGGATCAGCAGAGACTATGGATCTCCACTTGTTACGATCTTGGCATACCTCTCTTGCTTTCTTTACTCGCATTAGTACTTTTATACACCTCTGTTAATTCTTGGTACTTCTGACCTGGGCCCTTCTTTAATACCTCTTGTTAAGATATGTTCGCCTCGGTCGACTTATACCAACCCTTCCATTAACTTCCGCTCTATATATTTGTGCAGTCTTCTACTTTCATCTGTCCTTACTACATGTCAAAACCAACTAAACACTTCTCTATTGTTGTCACAACATTATCTTTTACACTACGTCGATCTCTTTCCTCTCAAACTCACAACATACACTTTTACTCCGAAGTGATCTAATTTCAACAGCATTTATTCTACTCGGGTGCTACTTCTGCCATACCCAGGATCCTCTACCATATGTCAGTGTTAGAACCAAAACATCTCTATGAACAGCCAGAGGTGCCCTTTAACATATTTTGGCTGCCCATAAAAGCAAGTAAGCTCCACTAACATTATTTCCAGCTTTCACTCTCTGTTCAATATCTTCTTCTTACTTCCCATCTCTCGTTCCCAGATACACAAACTCTTTTACTTGTTCAGCTTTCATGTTTCATTTTTTCTTTATTCACGATTTTACAAGTTGTCTGCCTTTTAAATCATCTTTACTTCCGTCATATAACATTTACTTTCATACCTTTTCTTTTAAAGGAAAATTGCAAAATCGTTACCATCTCTTGCAACTCTTTAGCTGACGATGCTAAAAGTATGCCTAACTTCTTAGCAACTGGAATTACGTTTATGAATGCTAAAAAAATTTATTCTAACAACCCAACGCAATACCAAACTTGCTTAGCAAACTTAAACAAAATAACTACATTATGTATTAGAAATCAATTATATCATCATATTAGAGAACATAACATTATTTTATCGGAAGTACAAAAAGGTTACAGTCATTTAATTATTATGTAAGTAGTAATCAATATTTGATCCTATAACACTTAAATATACGCAAAAACACAATAGAAATTTAAATTTTACTTGTATCGCATACAAAAAAGCATTTGACAGCGTCCCCTTACTCTTGGTTTATCCATATTTTACAAGTATATAAAGTAAATCCAACAATTGGCGATGGCTGATTGGAGAACTACATTGTTACTTACTAATAGCACATCAGCAGCTCAGACGAAATTCCTATTGAAAATGGCATTTTCCAGGGAGATGCTATTAGTCTTATTCGGTTTTGCCTTGCAGTAAACCCACTTTCAAACTAGTTGAATAAATTGGATTCAGTTTACATACTATTTACTACCACATCGGTAAGCCATTTAATATACATGGATAGTGGACATAAAGCTTTTCTCCTGATCAGAGATCTCCTCATCTGATCAATCTGTAACGTAATTCATTAAAAATTATCTACCAAATCATAGTATGCTTTACATGAAACTATTATAGAAAAAATACACAAATACACAGAACCAAAGGAATAAATGGTTAAAATATGGAATACGTCTAAAGTTTACCTTGTACCGCTGGTGCTTTCAAGCACTGGTGTTATTCCTAAGCACACTTGATGCCCTACGAACCCTTGACTTACCAGAAATCATTTATTTGTTCCGAAAGCGGCAATTATTATAACCTGCCACATCGACTAAAAGTTCCTACACGATGATACTCCTTCCCCCTATTATAATCCTGAAGTTCACTTGGCCTAAGCCCGTGAATTTTAGTTATATACAGACACAAACAAAGTGTTTTGAAAATTTAAATCTGAAATAATAAATGTGGAATTGGCTTTAAAGACTTAGCTTTTTATATGGATAATATTAAGTTATTTGGATTCAACCAAGATGAAATATCTATTTTAGCTGAAATCACTCAATTGTTATCCAAAGACATCCATATGGAATTCTGAATCAATCAATGCAAAACAGTCAAAGTAAATAATTATCTACTATAAAACGGTGGAATAACGGATCTTTGAACCAAAACAAAACTTATAAATATTTAGGATTTGAACAATCTAGACAATTTAATCAAAAATACACAAGAACATTTCTTATTGATAAATTTAAACACAGACTTGATTTAGTTCTTAAAACACATTGGAATTCAAAAAGTACTATCAAAGCTAGGTATTAACACTTACGCAGTGCCCGTCCTCACTTATTTTTTCGGAATTATACCATGGTCACAGACAAACTTAAAATCTATGCAGCTAATTATTAACACAAATCTTACAAAATATAGAAAACATCATTTTAATCATGCATTCAAAGGTTAACATTACCACGTAAAGAAAGATATCTGGGTATAATTGACCACGAAAACCTGCATAACAAGCAAATATCTTCCCTCAGGCAATACTTTCATAATAAACCTAAACATAGTAGAAACAGATCGACAACTAACTCCACTAAATTTGCATACTGCTGAATACAGAAAAATGTAAATATCACGAATGACAAACTAAACCAGTAACTTGGGCACAAAAAACATTACACGCTAGGCATTTTGCAGATTTAAGCCGAGTGCATGTAAATAAAGATATGTCAAACCAATGGGTATTACTATTAGAAGCCTTCATACTTGCAATACAAGATCAGATTATAGCAACACGAAGTTAAAGAAAATACATAACAAAAGAACTCGATCCAGGATCAGATTTTCGTTGTCGCTGTAATAAAACTTCTAAACCAAATAACACCTAACCGGCGCTTATGAAACCTTATTCAACACTGACTACCAACGCTGACACGACCAGGTTACTGCAGTCCTACATCAATACTTATTCTAACGATTTGAATTCATTAAGAACCTCTATTACAAATATAGACCTTGTCAAATTCAGGATGAACACCACTGCAAGATTTACTAGGACCAAACCATCATAACGGACAAAACAATACATAACAATAGGCCCGATATCACACTACACGATAAAGAATAAAACATAGTAATTGTAAAAGAAATTTGCTGTGAGCAAACACTCACAGCATCCAAAACACAATATATGAACAGTAAACCAAGTACATGGAATTAGCAATACAATTAAAAATGCAGTGGAAAGTTAAAGCCCTCTAAATAGTTCCAATAATTCTTTCATCAACCAGTATAATACCCAAGACATTGAAGAATAGTATGGACATGTTGCAAACTAATTCCAATATCATCGAACAGTTGCATTAAATTGTAATTCTTAACACATGTCGCATAACTCAAAAATTGTTAACTAACTTACGAATTACAGACTCGAAAAATAAACTCTTTCACGCTTGCTTTATAACCCGCGCTAAAGCAATACACCGCGTTAAATAAGATAATATTAAATAATAATAATAGTATATGGTAAAACAAAATTTTCATTCTTATAAATAAAATTATATTCATTACTATGATACATATGAGAGTATCTACCAAAATAAATTTCATTATGATTTTTTGTTTAATTTACGGAATTATAATATTATTTAAAATTAAAATCGGTCACGTTGACAACTTACCTTTAGGCGTGTTTTTAAATTTTTAAATAATTTCGCTTCGCACTGGTTTTTCACAAAAACATTTAAACATTATATTTTAAATGTTATTAAGAGATTTTTTCTGATCATAAATAGAAATAGTTTATTTTTTGTCGTATTTCAAAATTTGATTTTATTTCTGATGTTCATCAGAAGATGATATAATACAACATTATATTTATAGAGTCAAAGCTTCGTCTTAAAGCTTTCGTCTTAATATCAAAGTTGTTTGATATTAAGACGCCTAAATACATTATTAAATTCGTAAAATCTTTCGAATTAAAATTGATTAAAGTTATAAAAGGTATTGAAGCGGTCTTATAACAAAGTAATTTATTTTGATATGAGAATAGATGAAAAGCGTTTTCAAACGGCAGCAATTCAATAATTTTTTTTAAATAAAAGAAAACTTCTTTTGGCATACCTATAATATAGATAAACGTAAATGTTGATGTGATATTTTTTTAAAAATGTGTGTTCTGTAAATGTATAGTTCTGTCATCTGTTTTTTTACTGTTTTATCATGAATAGTTTAGGTTATTATATTTACACATTGGGTTGGTGACATTATTATTTTATTGAATTTTAGTAAGAACTGATATCACAAGTCGAGGGAGCAGCTTTCCTACGGTGAAATAAATTTTCAAATCGGTGCAGTAGTTTCCGAGTCTGTTCAATGCAAACAAACAGACAAATCTTTTCTTTAGGAATCTTGGCAAGTTTATTTTTTAATTTCGGTTTTATTTTAGTTTTTTTAATGTACTACTTTAGTGTCCCTTTCACGGAATTTGTCTAGAAAACTGCGTTATTACCATATGTCATAATACCATACTTGTACATATATTAAGATAGAGCCTTGTTTGGCACTAATTATGTTATTTTGTTTTGTACAATTTATTTTTTGGAGTATAATTTATATCTCTATATAAAACAGTTGTGAGCATTTCTGATTAATAAATAGTTTTTATTTTATTTATATATGCATCATTTTCACCTCCACCTTTCAAACGCACATTGAAACAGACATTGATAAAACATTAGATAATTGAAAAATAAACAACAGTGAATATGAAAGAACACTGATATTTTATACTTAATTAGTGACAGTCAAATTCAAAAGACTTCTCATTAAACAAGCATTTAGTACTAATGCAGACGATCTTTGTCCCTCGTGTAAAATCATGAACCAAAATTACAATTTAGTAAAGTACCTACTTATAAACTTGTAATATTAATCCCAGATTCATACTGGGTAGTCTATCAGTATCCCTATCGAAAACAAAATAATCTGTACTGATAAATAGAGATCGCAGGTTCAAAGCGGTCTCAATAAAAAAGAAGATTTTCCTATCATCAGATTTCGACCCAAAACCATGGGACTCCAAAGGGCCCTTACCCTTTCTAATAAAAATAAAGAATTTTCTAAATCGATGCAAGCACTTTCGGAGATCAATTCTTTTGATCGTATCGAACGGAATTTCGTTCAGTAGTTACACTTCTAACGCTTTGACTAATCGAGAAATAGAAAGACCTAAGTAATTGTTTTCCAATTTTGGTTACAGTCGGTAACAGAGGCCTTTGCTGGAGTTTCAGATCTTTAAAAAAAACATAATAAGGGGTAATTTTAGTGATCCTATATTGTGTGCCAAGGGTTATGATTTCGGTAAATTTTTAATTTTTGCACTAAATCCACAATAACATGTATCACACCATTTTGTTTAAACTTTACTCGACTTGATTTGTTCGGTCTTGATGTACAACATGTATTTAAGTATTATGTTTGTGATTCCTCTGCAGTGGCGTAGCGTGCCTTGTCGGGGCCCCGTATAAAATTTTTTTTGGAGGCCCTTATATGGTGGTAAAGATTTTTCACAAAAGAAAAAAACATTGTGAGAAGAAATATTTATTTATCACATAATTTACCCATTTTACCAATAAAAATCTAATTTTAAATACTCGCTCTCTTTGCCTTTTTTCGGCAAACTGTTTTATTAAATCATTTATGGCTGATGATTTTAGTTTTTCTAAAGTTTCTGCCTCTATGGACAATACTGAGATGTCTGACAGCCGTTCTTGTCCCATCGAAGTTAATAAGTAATTTTTTATTAGTTTTAATTTTGAAAACTTCTTTCTGCCGCTGCGGTTGTAACTGGAAGGATCAAGAATAAAAAGCATGCTGCTGTTATTACCTCGGGAAAACTGGATGTAAGACTATTGAATTTTACTAGCAATAATTCAATGAGTTCTTTAATGGAATATTTTTTTTTATTTTTAGAATTTGAGCATGTTTTTAGTTCCTTTCATTGGTCACAAAGATTAAGTGAGATGTCTTTACTGTATTGAGTAAACAGGTTTCCGGAAGCGTTTAATATCTCTTCGCTTGAAGAAGATAGGAGTTTTTCCGGTTGTAATATTTCGAATATACTACTCAGGTTGCAAAGGCTCTGAAATCTTTCTTTAGTTTGAGAAATTAATATATCTAAGCAGCAGTAGTATACATTGACTTCCGGGTATATATATAATAGGATTCCGGGTTGGAAATTCTCTCATCTTGTGATAACTCATCAAAATAACGCTTCGTTATTTTTCGCCTACTGTTTTTAAAAACAGTTGTTACCCCTCACTCTTTTGCTAAATCTTTGGATTCATATAGCAAACTTTTAAATGAATTCTGATTTTTGAATTATTTTCATGCTGTAGAGCTTTAGAAACAGGATTAATAATTTCAAATAGTGAAGCAAAAAATGTAACGAGCACTAAAAAATCAAAACTCTTTAAAATATTAATTATACTTTTACATTTTTCACGTTCATCCTTTTTATTTGAAATTAAATTTAGTTGGTACAAAGTTTTCATGATTAGTAAATAAAAAGTCTTTACTGCTTATAAAGCGTCGTTCCTAGAAGACCATCTGGTAGGACATACCTTTTTAAGGGTAATCAAATATTTTCAGATGAATCGTCACTAAGCATAGCCCAGCGTTTTACACTATTGCCAAAACCTATATACTTTTTCTAAATTATCGAAAAAAGTCGATACTTCACGAACATGTCTCGCAGCATAGTTCAAAACCAATTTTAAAGCGTGCGCAGCACAATGAACATAATCGGCATTTGGAGCATGCTTTTTTATTAGGGTTTGTAATCCTCCATACACATCCGACATAACATTTGCTCCATCATATCCCTGTCCTCTACATTTAGTCAAATCAATTCTATATTCTTTAGTCAAATTTTCAGAACTGCAGCACTGCAATCGGTTACTGCTATGATTCCTAAAAAGGACTCACAGATTTTTATTTCTTTAGGCACATTATTATCATTTTCTGTAACTGAGATATATCGAAAAACTACAGATAGTTGGTCAATTTTTGACAAGTCTTGTGTTGTATCCAGATTGTCAGAAATGGAGCTTTTTTCTGAGATAATATTTTTCCTAACGGTGGTTCCAAGCAAACTAATAATTTCGTTTTGAATCGTAAGGCTTAAATAATTTATTTCACCTTTCGGTTGTAGAAGAAGTTCTTTTAAAATTGCATCATAGCAGACGGGAAATTGCCATAAAATTGCCAGAATCAGAATCATGCCCCCTCAAAGGTAGAGTAATTATAACATTAATTATACGATGCAATACATATCTCCAATTTTACTATCGATTTCAATTTTTAATAGAGTATCGATGGTATTTCCTTGTAACTCTTCCAATTATTATAAGAGAGTGAGGCACTAATATGCTGCTGTGACTTTTCATGGTCAAGAATAGTTTGTGTGAAATTGCTTCTAACCGAAACACTGTTAACCCAAGTTTGTTTAAAACGTTAGAATAACATAACCATGGTCTTATAATTTTTATGCCTGCCTGATTTATATATGAATATTAATAAGCCAAAAAAGGTCGGTTATTTTCTGAAACTTTTGGAAATGGTCCTTGTGTTTAAATGGACCCAATTTAAAAATTATTTTTTGTTCGCATTCAGTTAAATTGTCACCAAAATTTCCTCTATCTGATGAAATTATATTACAATCTGCAGATATATTAGAATCGTTGACTTACTTGACTTGGTTCGATTTCTGGATGACATCCGATAAAGTATGTGCCTGGCTTTTTTCTATTTCCGGATGGATATGTGACGAAGAACATGCTTCAGAAGAATCTAAAAATAAACGAGTAATTGTTAAAAAATAAATACGAATGCTTTGATACTAAACTAAAAAGAGTTATATAAATAAATAACGTTACTAAGGGTCACAGTTAGAGAGTGTTTAGTTCAGACGCACACAGACTCTACGCGGATTGTGCTCGTACCTATTAGTAGATACAAAATCACCTGCAGCCCATCCGTGCATTACTATACACCTGCGTGCTATTTAAACGCAGCGCGTAGTGTAGTGGCCATACAAAACGAGAACCCGAAAGCGAGTCTGCACATCTGAAGTTCTCAAAACGCAATTAACGTTACGATACGATACGGACTGATAGACAAACAACAAAACAAATCGATCCTATTGATAAGTTATAATTTTGTTTTTTTTTTAATCAAGGCACAGAACCCTAAAAACGGTATAATAGGCTATTCTCCAATTTCTTCATTTTTTTTTTAAATGTTCGTATATATCTGATAATTCATTATAATTTTTATTTCAGCAAAATATGACCGATTTATGCCGAAAAAAAAATATTAAAAATTTGTCGTAAAATATACGCGCCAAAATACCATCCGCCATTTTGGTGACGTCAATAGTACTAAAATATTGTAACCTCAAATTGACATTTGTCATTGACACGGTATTGAGTTTGTCGGCTTTGTTGAGTTGTTTTTATTTATATAAAAAGATGAGTTTCTATAACCCGTATCGTTGGTGTGTTGCGTTAAATTGTAAGAATTCGACATTGAAGACTCCAGAAAAGTTATTTATTACTATTCCGAACGATGTTGTTAACCTCAAAATAAGAAAATTTCATTGAATTACACCTATGAATCACACAAATGATATTGTTGTGATAAAGTAATAGAAAGATTTACTTACATAGCTGTTTTTATATTTCTGCATTCGGCAGAAAAGAAATCTGTATTACACGCAAAGAAGTTTGTAATCATTACCGCATCTATCTTCGGTAAATTAGTACTTTCGGCTTTTACAAATCCGACGTCCATGTTTAATTATGCAAAAGTAGCGTAATAAAATACAAAATCTCTAAAATAAAAGGAATTATACACAAAAAAAGTAAAAAATTAAGGAACACAGTCAGTTGTTTACATTTAGATATTTTAGTGCTTGTGACGTCATTCTGGAAAAAAACATGGTGGACGGTGTTTTCGGTCACGTGACTTACAGATAATAAAACTCGGATTTTAATTTTGAAATATAAAATTAATCTTAGGTTTTTATGGAATAACGACATTTTTTTTCAATTCCTCACGTTATTATTTATTCAAGTAACATAATGTTATATTTTTTTGTTGATAGATGAAAATAGCCTATTGTGAAAATCGAGAGGGGAGACAACTTTTTGTGACGGATAAATGGGTTGGGTAGTACTTACCTTTCCAATCTAAATCACTCACAGTATCTTGTCTCTGAAAAAATGAAGAAATTGTGGACACTTTTTTATAACCTCGTCCCTTTTCTGTTTTTGAATCTTCCTTGTTCGTAATTTTTCTTTTCTCAGCGCCGCTGGGATAATCTCTTTTCTTTTCACTCATTTCTTTTACAAATCGCTACTAATACTGCTAAACCAGAAGAACAATATTGTTTGTACTGAATTACAATGTAATGCACTGCATTTATATAAAGAGCGTAAATAAACTGCACTGCACTCCGTGGTATAACATCCAATGCAAAATACAACAACGTACTAGTACATCGCGATATCGATGAAGGATTCCCGGGGATTCCCCGCGGAGTTTAAGATGAAGTAAGTAAAACGGAGAAGTCCCGCAGCCCGCCATAACGATGTAGTGTTGCCAACTTTTGAACGCACGCTTAAGGCGGGAAAAAAAGGAATTGATTTATAGAGTATTGTCATTTGTAAAATAAAATAAATTAGAAAGTTTTTATTCTTTTTCCTTACACACTTTGGAGGCCCCCGTGGTCCGGGGCCCCGTATAATTGATACGGCGGTAGCTACGCCCCTGTTCCTCTGTTATCTGCGTTCTGCAACCCAAGTACTTAAAGCGATATATCTCGGACTCAGATTCATGTTCATGTTTATTGGGCAGTTGTTAGAAATAAAAGTACTATCTACCTACGAATGGTGCTCCTTATTTTCTTTTATTCCTCTTTGCAGCTGCTGTTGACATCTGTCGACGCGTTTATGAACTACTACAAAGTATCTCAAAAATGTTATAATGCCATCTATTGTTGAACGTTTAAGCCAATGAGAAAGTTTTACTTTATGCTTTAGGTACCATTGAGAATATTTGTTATAGTATAGGTATCTGTTGGCTAATGTGTGTACTTATTACGAAAATAATATTTTTATTTTCTATCTATATAAAAATAACATATTAAATTAAAAAAAAATAATAACAGACGTCATCGTCGAAATATTTACAAAGACTGTTCGCAATTTATTAATGTTGTCCAAGTTATCTCTTTTAAGAGAAAGGCCTTTCGCTTGACTCTTGTTTTTCTAAAAAAAATCCGTGCCGCACTCTGACAGCTTTTTTTGGGATAAAAAACTAATATACATCTCATTCATAAACTTTATTTTTGAGCCTTTAGAGTCGCCCTCTTGTTCGGTCGCACTAGAATTGTCGTCTGTTAAAAATTGTTATAATTAGGTTAAGCACGTGATATGATGAACAAATTGAATGTCAGCTTTATTCAATAGCGACCTGCCCTGGCTAAACACGGGTGCAATGATGATAGCAAGAATTTAATGTCGGTATTGATTACGGACATTTTTGTAGACCTTTTAATGGTGCACAATACTGTAGTACATTATTTTCATCTATCTTGTCGCGTTTAGCTATCACTAATCACATGCAATGTAGATAATCGCAATAAATGATGTTTTTTAAGGACATCACATTAGAAACTTTTAAAATTACCAGTGTTTCTACACCTATGATGCATAGTTTAAAAAGATATGCTTGCATACATTGGTACAGGCAGACAGCGAAAAACGACTGTTATATACTGTGTAGTGATAACAATAGCACTTCAGTGTGCTTTTCTGCAAATACTGTTACGTGGCGGATCAGTTCTCGAAATACCAAGTTATACAATAATTTGTACGTAAATAAATCCGCCCGCATCCATTGTAGAAATTATTATTTTTCCGGCTTTCACATAAAACCCCACAATGTTAACTGACCATCAAAATGAGTAATGATAATTTTTATCATGATAAGAAGTTACCTAACGAGTTGTTACATTTATTGTGTTAAAAGAGATAATTTTCTTAAACCTGCAAAACTCTGAAGTTCAACACTGAAAATGTAACTTAAGACTAGCTGAACATAGCCAATCCGTAGCAGTAGAGCCTTGCAAATTTATTTGCTCCATTTGACTACCTTTTCCATGTGAAATTCTATGCTAGCAATACTAAATAAGTAAAAAAATAGATAAATAATATAGATAAATAATATTTGAACTGCTATGTGGACACTGCATTACACACGAATTTTCCGAAATAAAACGAGTGGTGACATTTCAACATTTATTTCTCCTAGAACAACTACCTCTGCTTTTGCAGCTTATTACATACACTTAATCATGAGTACAATTGTATAATAGTAATTAGAAGAATTGTTGACCAGACATGTAAACCATAAATAATGCAATAAGAAAATTGTAAACATTTAACATAAAAAATGGTTAAATAATCTTCCAATATTATTGAATATAATGATCAAGCTAGAAGGAACTATTTCATTATGAGGAGGGCAAGCCCAAACAAATGGCGATTAATTGTGCAAAAAAATCATTAAATGATCACGAAAATAATTTAAGTATAAAAAACATACCCATTATAGACATTATAGACAGTTTGAACAGTTCAGTCTCTCATTATATACATCCAAAACCTTCTCAAATTTAAGGCAACGTGACCCTCGTTGATTTTTTCGCACGTCCATGATCTGGTGATCCATGATCTATTATACCTTTGCAAGATTTATCAAACCCGACACGCATCTTTGAACAATAATAAGGCAAAATTATAGCAATTCAAATAAAATATTGTAAGCATGCATATGTCCCTTAACATTAAGAATACATTTGTAATTACTGGTTATCAAACCTCTAAGAGGTATCAAAATTAATTATGTATTTACTATGGTTATCATAGACGTCAAGAAAGAACTAGAATGTTAAAATGTAAATCTTAGCTATATTAAAATAACACATTCATTTTCTTTAATTTATTGAAGTCAAATACATAAATGGTTAATCGTCGACGAAGAGCAAACTGCATTTCGATGCAAGATAGTTATATTCGGAAATTGGAACTGTTCCGCCAAAAAGCTGCTAATAATGATTATTAATTTTGATTTCTAATATATTGAAATAACGTTAATTCAATTCTCTAGTATATTGTACAAACATACATAACAGCATAATCATTAATAAAGAGTAAAATTTACCATTCGGATGCTACCTGGTTAAAGTAGAGTTAGCAATTATACTGTTGTTTCTCAGCTTTAACGGCGCCGCCGACAAAGTCCAAGTCCAAATAATCAATACTGATTTTGATCTCTAATATATTTAACTAACAGCATAATCATCGACGAAGAGTAAAATAAACCATTCGGATACTACCTACTTTAAGTACAGTCAGAAATTATACTGTTGCTTCTCAGCATTAACGGCGCCGCCGTCAAAGTCCAAATCCGAATAATACATATTGATTTTGATCTCTCATATATTTAATTAACGTACATAAAAGCGTAATCATCGACGAAGAGTAAAATAAAACCAATGGCTACCTTAGTAAAATTCAAAAATTAAACAGTTAACCGTCAGTATTCATGTCGGCGGCAACGAGTCTATGTCCTAATAACGATCATAGGCGTATATACAGGAGGGGTCGGGAGGCCCGTGCCCACTCCAGTATGGGACTACCTAGGATGGTGGGATACAGACTCGAAAAGCTGGACATTGAGTATCGACTGTGTGAGAGCGCTATAGCATCGACCATAGTGTGTCTGGGGCCATCCTCCCTGAACTTAACCCTAATTACCCCAATTTCAACATTATATAATTTAGTTTTTTCACCTCCATCTTATTAAAATACATAGACGATTAACCATCGACGCAGAGCAAAATTATGCATTTGGATGCTACTTGTTATAACTACAATCGGAATTCTTATTGTTATTTCTCAGTATAGACGGTGCCGTCGATAATGTGTAAGTACTAATGAATATTGATAATTACATTTAAGTAAAATACATAAATGATTAATCATCTACGGAGAGCAATATTACTATGTGCAACCATGTGTAAGTTATAATCGGGAATTTAATTATTCCTTTTTAGTATACACGGTGCCGTTGACATTGTATATAAATCCTAATCATTATAAATATTGAATAATTGAATATATATCCTTATTGGCAATAAACCATTCCTCGGCTTTGTGTAAATGAGATATCATTAAATTAGTTTACACAAAGTATATATCACTTCAAACATAAAAACTGAAACAAAATTATGAGAATCAATTGTCAATAAATACAGTTAATAAATATAAATGAAACATTAAATAATCAAATGATAAAAATCACGTACACAATTCCAAGGATGTCAATTACCACTATTCCACATCAATAATTGCATTAAAACATCGATTGACTAAATGGCTAACATTAATTGAACATCAAGAACATTGAGACGGTTTGAAACTAGTAGTTGGAGTTATTATGTTCGATATTATAACAACCATGTAAAAGACATTATCTAACTGTAATACAATTTAAAAAGAGCTCGGTAATACAGGCCAAGCTGACAAAATAGCAAGTCAATCTAACTTTGAAAAGGTAAACCCGGTGAAAATATCAAATGCCGTTTTCCTTGCTATCGTCGGGGTTTTCTTGCGCATTGTGTCTGAAAGTATAAAAAATATAATCTGTCAATGGTAGTAGAATGGATGTCAAAGATATTTATAATAAATTTAATTTCAAAGATAAAATGTTAAAAGGTAAAAGTAATTTGAATATATGTTCAACGTAAATTATTTTCAAAAAATAATTTAGATAAAATAGTTTTTAAGGAAAATCAATAAATTTTGTTACTGTATTTAATATTATATGAAAATTATCAGTATGTATCTTGAATTGAATATTAAAAAACAATGCATCAAAAAAGTATATTTAATATTAACAAAAAAGGACCTTATGGTATCGAGGCGTTGCTTACACGAGTGTCAACTCCCTTAAAGATGTATGCCCTGTATGTCTTGAAATATATATTTACCTGGACGAGTCGAGGAATCGGGCGGCTGAGGCGTATAGAAGTGGATCGTAGTCCTCGGAGCTAGCAGCGCGTGACTGTGTCATGCTGCGCATGTGTTCTCTGAACGCATTGCGAATGGCACTATTGTCTACCGTGGATGTACGATCGGACACTTCGCGTACGCTCTCTGTTAATTAGAAAATAATTATATTAAAACCTGTATTAATAATTGTATGTAAGCAAACAAACGAAAGAATGTGTATGCATACATTACTGCGAAATGAAAAGTTTTCAGCAGTTTATTATATATATTCTTCTTTTTTGTTTAAAAAAACAGTCGGCAAGATTCCGGTTCGCAATAGTTGATACAAGTATATTTAAAGCACACTACGAACACTATCCAAATTACTCGTAAATACTCTTTTTATTGTTGACCTATCTCCTGATCTCACTGAACACTTGCTAGAATGCGCTAATTAAACGAAACAAAAAAAACGTTCTGCACTTCTCTGTAATAAAAAATTTCGTTCTATTTTTTTTTCTTTTTATACAGCATTTATTTTACCTTTATATACTACACAGAATGTAACACCGATGCACACGTGACTTAATCGCATATGCATTAGTTATATCATTATCACATCAGCCATTGGAAATCCACTGCTGGTTATGGGCCTCCCAAATAAAGGGGGAACTTTGCCTATAATTGCGGCGATGGGTAAGCGTGTTGGCAACCGCAGAGCGCAGCTTTCGCGACTGGGATTCTGCTATCCATCCCCACCCTGTGCAATTTAAGCTGCACTGTTTCGGATGGATATACGGCCATCTGTCGTTTATGGTACCTTAGTCGCCTCTTACGACTCCTGGCACAGAGGAAGGTACTTTTCTGCTCTACCGGTTCTCCAGGGCACGACTCAGTTATTTACCTAAATATAATAAATGTTTTTTACCATTTATGAAGCCCTCTAACGTCGCCGCCGGCCGCGACTGGCGAACGCAGCGCCGTTTACGAGACGGCATGCCAGACAGGTACGCATCACTGAAGGGTTCCGGCGAGTCGAGTCGCTGTGTCCGTTGGTCCCGCGTGAACACCGGCACCCACTCCTCGCCCCAATGCTGTAGGATCACCATGGGTGGAACCTATATATTTCGTTCCCTAATTAGTACCTAAGCTCCTGACTAAACTTGTGTAACTCCATTCCTCGCTAATACAAGCTAAGCCTTTGACTCGGACATCCAACATTAATGGACGATAGTTATGTTAATGGTGCATGATGTTACTGTACAAAACCAAACCAGACGAAATCAAACTTATTAGTACATCAATTTGTATGAGACTTACCTTTATATATAGCACAAACCGCCAACAATACGACTGTTACCTATTTGGTTATATATGTGTTAGTGAGAACTTGCACGACATGTTAATCCCTCACCCAAACTATCTGCACTCCAAATCCCGATCCAGGCACCACCTTTTACACGTGTCGGGCAATGGAGAAAAAAAACATCACTCAAAATCGACCATCCTTGATTGCGATAAGAAAGGTCGATAGGAGTATTGATGTATTGAAATTTCCATTAGCCAAATTTTTATACAAATAAATGTATCAATAACATACGAACGAAGGTGATACGATTGGATTGAGAAGTTAGTAGGGGCTGCGAAGGATTCACTTTTAGCTTTATAACATAATTTAAATTAAGATTCCGGAGCTAAGCTGTATTATGATAATTCGTTCTTCCTTCAGCATCCAGCGCAACGCAGGCAGGCAACTAACAGGGGTTAGTGGAAATTAATATGAGATTGCATAAATATAAACGAAGCCATAGTTATCAAAGTAAAGTGTTAGGTGCCTATAATACATGGTATTTGTAGTATTTAGTTCAACACGTCGACCGCCTGATATTTTGTTTTAAGACAAACTCATATATTTATTTTTCGAAGGTAAGTCTGATCATTTTTTCTAAAAAATAAATATAAAGAAATAATAATAACAAAAAAAAACCGGTCCAGTACGTGTCGAATCGCGCATAAAATAGGGTTCCGTAGCCATGCCTACGACGGAACCTTGACGCAATTCTTTATATTTATTATTTTATTTATTTTTTTATTTATTTCTATATATCGATAGATGAAATTATGAACAAAATTCTTCTCTAGGTAAATAATTATCTTACAAAGCCACACATCCGTTGGCAAATTGAAATAGCTTTGTGTCAAGCTTAACTTGCATTTCTGGAATATGAAGTGGAACGTGCAACCAACACCAATGACAATGAGGGTAAATCCGTTTAAATGTATGGTAATGGGAACCGTATTATAAAAATACTTTAATTTAATATAAGTAAGGTCTAACGTCGGGCATCTAAACAGATAATTTTCGGTTTTTACTGGGGTTACAATTTATTAGTAACTGGTCGGAAAACATGCCAGAAAAAACATTTGTTTTTTAATGTTCGTGATACTTGTGTGAAAGTACGTGCATAGGTACATGACCATATGGTTACTATATTGACTACGGAACCCTACAAAGCTAGAACTGGCCCATTAGTTAAGCAGATCCGTAAAAAAACTAATGAAAATAAACATAAACCTACGTATGTACTTACGAATCGTATATTCTGATCAGAATTCGCACTTCGTGCGGGGGTGGAACTTTCTGATTTCTCTGGTTTGTCTGTACTAGGCCTGTAATGAATATAACAACGTTCAAAAGAACCCAAACAAACATATTCTAGCCGCCATCCGATGGACCTCTACATTCGAGTCACCATGTAACCTAACCATAATTAAACGCAATCGTCTAAAATAGTCTATTCTAGCCGTCCGAGGTTGGTCAAGTTACATTGTCCCGAACACTTTTAGTTAGTCATACAAAACTGTAAAAGTAACTAAAGCGTCATTGAACAATAACCCTTGCTTATTTGCACAAATTGTATAAAATAGTCAAGGGTGATTAGATAAGTTATTTGGTAATTATTTTAGGAAAAGCTTCATTTCCTTTCTTTTCTGAACCAATATTCCCCAAGCAACAAATATTCATAATTGAATGAGTTTGAAACCATTCGCATCTCACAATATATATTGATTTAGGGAACCAGTTTAGAATAGTAAGTACAGCTATTTCCAAAAATATTAGACAATTGTTAAGAGTGTGTGTGTGTGTAGCTTGATTATACCTGAACTGCCGACTCGGGGAGGTATCGGAGGAGCTGTCGTTGCCAGTGCCGTTGACGCTAACGTTGGCGTTAAAGGCAGGGTTGTTAACGTTGACGGCGTTGGCGGTAGCGTAGGCGGGGAAGACGGCGGCGGAGGCGGCGGTAGCTGTTGTCGTGGCGGTTGATGTCGCGGTCGCAGTCGCCTCGCCCGAGGCTGTGGCGGTAGTGGCCGTAGCGGTGGCCGTTGTGGTTGTGGCGGAATCCGTGGCGAAGGGGTTGACTGTCTCGTTGGGGGCCTCGTCGTCCGGGACTTCTTCGTTTCTGGCGCGGGATGTGGCGCGCTCTTCATACCTGCGCATCGAATAAGGCGGCGGCGTGCCCGGCGGCATCGGGATTTGATCAATGGTTACTGTATGCTGGGGCAGCTGAGGCGACTGGGGCGGCTGGGGCGACTGGGGCGGCTGGGGCGGCAGGGGCGGCAGGGGCGGCTGGGACGGCTGAGGCGGCTGGGGCGGCTGAGGCGGCGGGGGCGGTGGGGTCGATTGCTAGTAACAGATAACACGTATCATCACGATCAAACTTCGTTCACATTTAATATCTACTATCATGATATTGCTTACTCGAATATTAAAGAGAGCGGATGTTGTTTTTAGCACCGAATC
This sequence comes from Heortia vitessoides, assembly GCA_020976665.1. NCBI lineage: Eukaryota > Metazoa > Arthropoda > Insecta > Lepidoptera > Crambidae > Heortia > Heortia vitessoides. The sequence goes on along the minus strand of JACJUM010003259.1, from coordinate 7,932,754 downwards.
CACTTATGTTTAATTCGGTAGGCGAAATCTTAATAACGGGAGCGGCCGCTCTAGCTGTAAAATTATTCATGAAGTTTTTGCGATGCTTACTGTATACCAGTGAATTGTATTGAGTTTGATGCTCAAAGGCCCCGTTGTTTTGATTCTGTTATATATATTAGTCATGATATATATATTTTGTAATTAATTTGAATAAGTAAGGAAGCGAAAAGGGATCATAGAATATTATTTTTCATTTTTGTCTCTGGTTGAATTGAAAGCCTGCCCGGAATAAGTAAACATAAGAAACTAATACCACACCCATTGTGTGGTATTAGTTTCGAATTAATAACATATTTTCTGTTTACTACCGTAATCAAATGGCATCGTACAGTGTGATAGGAAACTTGCAAATATATCTCGTACGTACTACTACTGTTCCTGCAATAAACTAATATTTATCCTTAAAGGCATCTGCTAAACTAAGGACAAGTAAACTAATCATAGTGATGATAATGGTGATTATGATAGTGATGATGATGGTGATTATGATAGTGATGATGATGATGGTGATTATGGTTTTGATGATAATACTAATGATTATACATACCGCAGGCGGGATCCCATCAGTGCGGCGTATAAACTGTGCGACTCCATCGCGATAACGGTGCAGGATAGGCATCACGCCGTCCATTATGTCCCGGTACATATTCAGCAGCGTGGAGCGTACAGTATACTCCTCACCCTCTATCAGATGGTTCTGTTACAGAAATACTTTAATTAAATAATATATATATATTTATATTATACGTACTTACACACGAGTACAAAAATAGTAAATATGCCCTAAGATAATTCTTAATCCACAGATAGGTTTAAGAATAGAACCTTTAACTAAAACAAGGCACGTGCCCTACTTTTTCTGTTTTGTTTTGAACGAACCTATTGCTGGACTACTCAAACATCAATTCTAGCAGAGAAATAACAACAGATAGTACTATAAAGTCATAGAACAAATTATAAATGAACATAAACAAACACAAAGAAAAATATTTACTTAATTACATAAAAAATACATGTAAACTATTATTATTTGATTGCATTAACATACCCAAAAAGCGCGTTGCAGGTAGCGCATGCCCTCCATTCCATTCACGCACATCATGCTAACCAGAGAGCACATTTCAGCGTAAATGCGCAGGAACATAGAGTAGAAACGAGATGCGGTGGAGATGCTGCCATCGGTTTCGTACATGATACAAGAGATGACCGCGGGCAGGCGCGAGTGTACGTACGCACGGATCGTCTCCATCGGGTCCACGAGGCGGCGGATATGGCCGACGTTGTCCTAAAGGCGAAACTCACTTTTTATAACTATTTCAATGTCAAAACAATATTCAAAAGTATTTTAAATACAGTAATAGCCCGGAGTCACGCGATAGGTCCGAACATTAATAAATATATATAACTCTATGCATATAAAGTTTGTTAAATATTGACAATAATGCCATTTACATAGACTATTTAATTAGCTGAAACTGCCGTTAATAACTTAAAACCCCCATTTTCAGCTTCCCAGTTTACTGTCTCGTAAATCTGCTTAGCTTGAAAGCACGCCGTGTTTTGATCAACAGGGCGATATTTCTTTACTTGATTATAACATTTTTTCCTTAGGTTCAAATAACTAGAAAATTAGTCAGCTCTTTGAATAACGTAATTAGGGATATAGATAACATGTATTAAATATGTTAGAATGCGAATACGGAAGAACTATTCTCCGTGAAAAACGTTCGGCCCTATAATGAACAAAACAAGTAACAGGGCGCAGAGGGAAAGCGGATGCGGAAATCGTTAGATGCACCTTTGACAAACATATGACGAATAAAAATGTGTCACTGTTAAGGACAGTGAGCTCTTCCCGCCACAGTAGCTTTTAGAGAACAGTGAGCGTTATTGGCGCCTCTTTCTTTTTGGTAATTAGGTACTTAATCTGTTAAAATTGCTTTCTGTACCCTCTGAAAATGTTTTGATAATTTTAAAACACAAAAATATATATAATTTAATTTTTTACAATTTTTCAAACACCTAGTCAAATGCAATAATTAGATATTAATTTCTTACAGTCTAATTATTCCCTCAAGAGTCTCGTATTAAATTTATGAAAAACGGATTAAATTTTTTCGAGAAAAACGTTACGACGACAACGTTATGACAACTTACACAATATAATAATATTAAATAATAATACAATATAATAGTATTTGTTCGGCACATTTTATGGAAGATGTGTTAATTTTAAAAATCTACAAGCAGAAAAATAATAGAAAAATATCGCAGTGCCATCTTTTCGGGTTTTTATAATTTAAATGATATATCCATTAAATTTATTTTAGAGTACATATTTTTATAAATAATATTTAAATATAAACTAAAACGCGACATTGTTCCAAAATCTAATCTTTTTCCTTAAGGGGATCAACCTGATCGAAAGTTAGTCATTATATAAAAGTAAAAATATATGGTAATTTAAATCTGTAAAACCGTTAAAACGCTTATCTTCGAAAACTCTTCATGTGGGGTGGCGTAACTCGGGGTATTACTGTGTTTTAAAATAATGGAATGTTATCCTGTCAATGACGCACGTAATAACCGCGGTGGTAGGTGCGGCCGGGTCCGAAGGTCAACTCCATCGGGTACACGTAGCGTCGATTCGTCCTGATGTTCTCCTACATATTCGGCATTGCTTAGTATCTCAATACTATTAAACGTATTAAACTTTACTACACCAAATAGCTATTCACGAAGAAGCGATACGGAAAACGCAAATTAAACCAAAAAAATGTAAACATACTTCATTTTTATTTTTATTTTAAATATACCTAATAAAATAAAAATCGAAGCGATTTGTTGTCACTTTGACTAAGCAATTCACACTATTCACACAAAACTACCATTGAGATTTGTTTTGTTTGTGCGACCTCAAAAATTAATTTTATCTATAAGGTCAAAATCAAATTAAATAAAAGAACAATTTTACGTACCATGTTGTGAATGAACTCGGCGTGCTGGTCAACAAGAAAATCACCAACGCTCTGGAAGGCGGTATCCAAGTCGTTGTTCCCAGAGCGCAGTTGCAAGTTCTGCAGATAGCTGCGTAAAAGCTGACGCAGCATTGGGTACTCATTGGGGAGCATGGGTGGTTCACCAGAGGTCGGGTGTAACAGCTCATTCAGGTACAGCATACGGCTCTGAGACATAGCACACATACTTATCAACTATTCTGTTAAATTCATGATATAAATTTGCGTCTCAATGAAATTAAGCGAGTTGCCTGAGCATATGTAGCTCATGTTATTTGAAGACAAGCGTGTCACCAGCCTTGAGGTATAAGTATGAAATGAAGTGATCCAAAAACCCACCCCTCCAACCCTAAAAACATTACGAGCACTGCTGTTTGGTGGTAACAATACACGAGAATAAGACCGCAGACGACCTTTGTAAGACCTTTGAAGTGGTTCAAACGAATATGACATTTTCCTTAAACTAAGAAAATAACTCACTTAATGAGCTAAAAATCACAATAAAATTAAAGCGCCACCTACCCAGTGTGGCAATTAAATACAAAACCAGAATTATTATTACTGAAAGGTCAAATCGGAACAAAATTGCAATCACGACTAACCCAGATAATTGGTGTAATTGTGTAAAAAGGCGGAGTTTTAGCCCGGCGATGGATGTACAGCTGATACGGCGAAATCAAACAATACTTACGATGGCAACCAGCGCGGTGCTCAAATAAGCCGCGGGAGATGGGCCGCTGTTGAGAAGCAGGACAAGAGTCCTCATGTCGCGCTGAAAACACTCATTATTAGAAATTTATTCTGTATACATTCTATAAAATAATCTATTTTACAGCAGTTGGAAATCACTGCTAAATAGGGAAAGGACAAACGGAAATATGCATTTCCGTTTGTCCTTTGTTTTTATGTTTAGGCCAGTTTAATATTTTGCTTATTAATAGGAAAATATGCAAAATAAATATAATAACTGTGAAAACTGAATTAATAAAATCCTATCACGAAACTGTTTTCGTTATACAGTCAAACCCGATTATAATGACATCGTCTACAACGACCGATCGGTTATTACGACCAGATTGTAAGTGTATTGTCCTGGCCGAGTCTGCAGTAAACTTTACAGTAAACATACCACCTATAACAACATCGGATATAGCAATATATCGCTTATAACGACGAAAAGTTATTAATATTCATCGACTATAACGACCAACCGCATTTATTTACACCAAAACAAAACAATACGAATGATCTTTGATCTTATTACTAAGCATTGAAGTAATATTTAGGCGTATTTTTACCTACGCTCTTTCTCCCACCCTATTCGTACCACTTCCCGGCTATTTGACCTTGCAAATTTATTGTTTAGTGCGCTCACAGTTTAGGCCAACAACTATTTTCGAGGCTTTTAGCGCTATAACAGTTTTGCAAAAATTTTATACCTTTACCAACCAGTACGAAACGTAAAATGCAAAACATATTTGAGAGTGGGCTTAAAAAAAAATTGACTGATTACTTTAAAAACTAGTGTAAGTCTTATAGTGCAATATAAGTACATCTTGT